>CAHIKZ030005417.1:50000-215000 GCA_903632075.3 Acanthosepion pharaonis
CGAAAAAGAAGGAGAGAGTATAAAGACACAAGTAAATTATGAAGAGAAGAAATAACCGCGACATCTTACACATATGCAAATACGCACACGTGTAGGCGTACACACAGACAGACGCATAAGCACACACGCATACACACAGACATACACACCAATGCAAATAGGAAAAATCAAACTAACACCAATAAAAAGCGCATAAATAATTCTCTTTTTAATTTAACATAAAAATAACGAAAACGAAGAAAATTGACAGATATTTGCAAATATCCCCTGACGAGTAGAGCGAGCAACTACAAAAAGGTTCGTCTACGAAACTCCGGAAAAGAGGTGCTGAATATACATCTATCAGCTAAGTGACATATTTTATATTTGTATTAATTATATATATTAAAGAAAAAAAAAAACTTTGATGGAAGCAACGGTCAACTTGCCAAAAACCTTAAACTCTTATCCAGATACAGTGTCGGTGGCGGGGAGGGCTGTGAGTTTGACGAGGCCATTCATGTGAATTTGATTTTGGTGGACAACTCTGCGCGACGGAGAAGCCCACACACTTGGCCCAGAAGCGTCTCCGTTGAGGCTCAAAAAGGGAATTGAGACAATCGAGATCTGACAAACCTGATTGCATCAGGTTGTTGAATGCTTGGTCTGTTAATACCCACCTTGGTTACGCCAGCCCGACTGACGCTGCTCTTCCGCCGATATGGCCGTTGGGATCGTGTAGATCTTTGCCTATTACGTCATTTGGGTCTTCAGGGGTTGGTCCCTCCTCCTCGACCTTACCACCATGTGTGGCCCTACAGGTGTTGGAAAGGAACGACCATATATATTTTACACTGGATATTGGAGTGAACAGTTCGTTATCAAATGTACCACTTTGACATTATTACTTTAGTGACAATGATTGAAATAAATAAGAATAGAATAAAACTAATAAAAGCATAAAATAATCATTAAATATATGGGAACGTTTGATTATTGTCGTTGCTAAAAATAAATATTTGAGAGATAAATAACAAAGGAAAAAATTAATTACTGAACCAATACTAAAATAAAGAAAACAAATAAAATAAAGTTACGACTGGAAAAACTCTACAATCAAGTTTGAAAATACGTCCCTGTCTATAAAAAATGTTATGTTACTACGATCAAAAAAGGATAAAAGAATAACATTATCAGCAAATTAAAAAAATGTTTGAATGATAAATAATAGGGAAAGAAATCGATGATATTGAACCAATAGTCAGAGATTAGTGTTCAATTCATTTTTCATCAATTTTCTTGCATCTTTTGAAACGTTCTCAGTACTTTAACTCTTTTTCCAGCGTGCTTTCGACTGTTCTCGTATCTTTTTGCTTAGGTTTATCCGAAGGCTATCATTTTCCCCATCCTTACCCTGATAAAGTCTTTTAAAGTATTCACTGTACTTTTTTCCTCTTTTATTTTGAAACCTAATCATGACTTCTTGTAAATTTGCTAGGCTTTTTGTACCGTTCCAAGGAATTCTGGTATGTTTACTAGGGTGTGATGAGGTGATTACTGACTCACTTGTAAAGGGAGAGAAGAGCAAGAGAGAGACTCGTCAGCTGTTGGCAAGCAAAGTTGAAGGTATAAAGCTTGTTTTAAAGTTCTGTTGCATAGAATCGGGGAAGAACTTGAATGTAAGCTTGATTACGCTTAATGAGTATTGAAATTAAATGTATGAAAATGAGATAATTAAGGAATTTAATTAGTTTCAAATAATTACATTTGTCTGGGAGGGAGTTCTTGAGAAACCGAAACTGAATATTAACTTGGAGATAATTTAGCAAATTAGAATGACTGACTATAGCTATTTAACCACACGATACATTCACCAAATCTGGCAAAAATGATGTCAAGTGATAGATTACTTTTTCAGCCGAAGTATATATATATATATGGAGCATACCTACATGTGTCATAGCCGAAACTGCCCACATACGTTTATATATGTATGAGTCCCGACGGACGACCAAGTATGTATATGTGTCTGCATACATCGATGTTTGCGTTAGTACGATGAATGACAAAACGACGAAATTTCCCCCACCACTTCACAATAACACCAATACACGCAATCTACATTTACCCAAATTTTTTAAAACATTAATCAGTTTGTCTGACGATCGCTAAAAGCGTGAAACCCAGGGTCACAAAACTCACATCTATCAACCAAATATGTTAGCTCTATCTCTGATATTGAGCGCTTTCTAATAAGTACCGCGCATATAATATATAAATAATTATACATATTTATTTATATTTATATACACTTTTCACACACACACACACACACACACACACACACACACACACACACACACACACACACACACACACACACACACACACATATATATATATATATATAGTGGAACCTGAGTTCACGAATTTAATTCGTTCCTGAAAGCCGTTCGTAACCCGAAATGTTCGTAAACCGAAACTATTTTTCCAATAAGAATCAATGTAGAGAAAAAAAAAAAAAAACGCACAGTACAATAAAATTTGAAAAGAAAAGCATGACACAACACACGAATGTCTACAACATGGCGGTCGATTCAGAAATTATTCCGTTCGGGTTAACTCAGTTCGGCAATTTTGTTCGAGAACCGATGCATTTTTATCTCGAATTTTCTGTTCGAAAACCGACTTGTATCTGTCTATATTTCTGAGATGAGGCATTATGTGCATTAATTACATTATTCGAACAATTGTCTTTGTTGCCATAAAGGGTTCAGTTCGACATTCCAACCACCAGAAGAAGGCCGGAGCGTACAAAGGCCGAAACGTTGTGATAAATATGGCAACAAAAATGAGGACAATAGTCCGAATAATGTAAATAGTGAAAACCGACCTGCCAGACATTTGAGACTTTCGAGAACTGAGGTTGCACTATATATATATATATATATATATATATATATATATAGTGCAACCTCACCCTATACTGATACTTATTATTAACACCCAACACCCGCCTACCCAACTTAAACAATTCGCCTAGCTGTTACCATGGAAATTTTGATTTCAATTTTTAAAACACGTAAATTTCAGAAACACGTTATTCGAAAAAAAAAAATTCGCTTGAAGATGGAACAGAGCTTATTTTGACTCAATTTAATTTTAAAAAATTATATTGAAGTTTTCGGCTCTTTTTTTGAAACATGGGACTTCTTATATCGCGATTTGGAATCATATTTTTAAATAAATAATTATATATATATATATATATATATATATATATATATATATATATATATATATATATATAAATTCGTTGTTTAAAGTCCTATCCTTCGCATGTATGTGGCTTCATAGACAGGATAATTGACTTTTCCGAAAGTCGGTCAGACAACCAATTGGCCATGTAGTTTTGCTTGTGTTCATAATGACATATTCGTCGGGGTTTCACAGGAAGTATATTTTACGGGAAATTAGGTTGTCTTAATTTGGTCAAGTGGAGAACTGGCAAAAGCGTTTTCTGAAGGGAGAAAACGTTCAGCGATATTAAATTAATATTCAATTATTACCACTACACTGTTGGTAACAGTTCCAGATATACGATTAAGCGGCGAATTTGGGGAAAACACGAGACTCGAGAAAACACTAGTAGCAAATCAGAGAGAAGCGAGATATGAACAGAAACCTCGCTCGCGTAAAGGACTGGCCGACTCTGTTCATAGTAGTATCAATGAATAAACCGACCACCATAATAAAACATGAAAGAAAGAAGCCCCCCCCCAAAGGACCAACCGATACATATGACTGCTATCCTAACATCGCCATTCAGTGTTTAGACTACTGAGTCGCTATTAAATGCTACGAAGGTTGGTACCCTGTATCATGCTAGAAAATGTTTATCACCAGAATCTATCTTCCAAGTCTACCATTTGTCCTTGCTTTGAATATTGCCGTTACAGCTGGTCTGGTGCTCTTGCTATATATTTTGAGATTTGATAGAATCCAACGAAGAACCTGTAATGTTATTAGTCCTGACCTGGCATTTCGGCTTCAGTCACTTTTCTACTGACGTAACGTAGCTTCCCTGTGTCTTTTCTATAAATACTTTCATGGTAATCGTTCTGATTAACTTTCCTCTATGATACCTACACTTTATGAATTTAAGCGCAGTGCTAGATTGGTAGCTAGGTCTCATCAATTTACAGTTGAATTTGCTATGCTAATAGTTTCTTTTATCGCATTTCTCACTTGTGGAACTCTCTCCCGGCTCCTTGCTTTTCTCGATTGTGGAACTCTCTCCCGGCTCCTTGCTTTTCTCGATTGTGGAACTCTCTCCCGGCTCCTTGCTTTTCTCGATTGTGGAACTCTCTCCCGGCTCCTTGCTTTTCTCGATTGTGGAACTCTCTCCCGGCTCCTTGCTTTTCTCGATTGTGGAACTCTCTCCCGGCTCCTTGCTTTTCTCACTTGTGGAACTCTCTCCCGGCTCCTTGCTTTTCTCACTTGTGGAACTCTCTCCCGGCTCCTTGCTTTCCAGTGAACTTTGTTCTTCAAAGATTTAAATGCAATGCCAATTGTTATCTTCTTTCTTCGTAATTTTTATTCTTTTATTATTCCTTCTCTTTAATAATATTTTTGTCTCATATTCTCTGAGATTCTAAACCCTTGCATCTTAGTGGTTTGGGTGGGGATGAAATGATTAAAAATAGGATTAGAATTCGAGAAAGGAAGTTGATATTTTGAAAATCGTTTGCCATTAACAGCCAATAAAGAAGATTTTGTTAAAATCTTGTTAAGGTATTACAATTTTCTCTCTCATTATTTCAAGAGATTTTAGAAATCCGTCGACTTTAGTTTTATATAAGTGTTGCCTCGTGCTTGCGACGTTTCAACGCTTAGTTTGGAACTTCTTCATATCTTATCTAAACACAACGCATGGAGGAGAAGTCTTCATCGTGGGACATCATCAGATCGAGATAACGAACCAATTCCCAACTATAATGCTAGAAGAACCATTGTTAGTACTTACGGTCTCTTTGCTAGTGTCGTTTGGAACATTATCTGTCTGTCTCTTCGATCAGCTCTTTTGGACCATTCTCAGCTCATCCTGTTTGCTAGTATTTTGGTCTTCTTTACGCAGAGGGTACAGTGAACGTTCTTAAAATTCTTTGTCTTTATTTGAAATTCTTACAGTTTCGACAAATGATTCAAATTAATGTTTTTTGTCCTATAACATCGTATTTTCACTTTTAATGTTACTTAGCCAATAATAAAGATTTTTTGTCCAATTATATCGCCTTTTCGCTTTTAATATTACTTAGCCAATAATAAAGATTTTTTGTCCAATTATATCGCCTTTTCGCTTTTAATATTACTTAGCCAATAATAAAGCCTTTTCACTTCTTGATGTTTCTTGCGTTACTCTTTTTAGTGTCTCTTGGCCAGTAATATCGCCATTGCACTTCTTGATGTTTCTTAGTCAATAGTATTGCTTTTGCACATGAGGTAGTTGCATTTTTTACATAGAATTTTTGTATTTCGCTTTACTTAAATTTCTGTAAAATTATTTTGAGTGACGCCAAAGATGTGACAAAAAGTAGCGAGGATAATTAATGCTCCGGAAAAATCCTCTTTCCACTTGCTTTCAGCTTGCCGTTCTCCTGCAGCGGTGAATTCGACTTTCCAATTATTCATCGCATTGAATATGAAATTGCCTCTTTTTGATCAAACTTAAATATCTTTAGGCGTTGCATAATCGAAGTTTGAGGAATCATGGCTTTTGCAATCACATCATTGCATTAATTTGTTGATTTTTTTCTTCTTATTTTTTCTTTCTTCAAAATTATTTCATCGCTGCATAACAGATCATTTGGTATTTTTTTTCATGGTAGAAATCTTCGTCTCTGAAAAGAGAAATTATTATTATTATTATTATTATTATTATTATTATTATTATTATTCTATCCATTCACTTTTTTTATTCATCTTCTCTTCCTCTTAATAATTATTCTTGTCAACTCTCCCTCTTAATTTTTCTTGCTATTTCCATTACGCCATTTTGTCTCTTAAATATCGTCTGCCCATCTCTGTTACTTTTTCATTTCTTCATATAATCGTCCTTCATTTTGATATCAATTCCCGTCCTTCTGTCTTGACTTCTACATCACTTCTTCGGGCTTCATTTTTTTTTTTTGTTTCGCTTTTATTTTTCAATATCCCTTTTCTCCATTTAGTTTATAAAGTATTCTTCATTCTCTGTTGTGCCATCTGTTCTTTTTTCCCCCAAGAGCTCGTCTTCTTCCTCTCATTCTCTCTTTTTATTTAGATGGTGTCAATTTTTGCCGAAATAATTGTTTCAAAGCATTCTGCTGTAATTAGAAAAAAATCCCCAACGGTAGAAACGAGGAAGAAGTTGAAAAAAAAAAAATAAAAATAAAAAAAGTATATTAAAAAATGAGTAGGAAATAATTGACGATAAAAAAAAAGATTAGAAAGAAAATAAAACATAGAGAGGAGGTTGGATAAAAAGGGATTAAAAGAAAGTAAGAAAGAAAAAAAAATTGACTGTGAAAAGCGTGAAATTTAGTCCCAGCTGCCTTCCATACATCTAAAGCGTTTCTTGTATCACTGATGCGCAAACAACAACAACGAAATTCAATATCGATTCTGAAGACGATGGAAATCTCAGGGCGAAAACGAGAAACGTTTTCAAGGTAAAGTGAAAGAAAGAAATTATTAAAAAAAAAAACAAAAAAAAATACAAAGACATAAAGAAAGAACCCAAAATATGGCGCCGAAAATTTTGTTTTCTTTTGAAAATGTGGCTGGCTAAATGTCGATAAAGATGTAACAATTATCCCTATCTCTAGTCTCATGAGCTCGTGGGCACTTCGACGTGGTGTAATGGTTAACAAGATTATCTCGCTTGATCAGTGAGTTGAATCCTCACTGAGTGTTTTGGCCGTGTCACATCTATGCTTAGGAAATCACTATTTTAATGAACAGAGAACATGATAGAATGTTGTTCATTGTGATTAACTTCATTTTTAATGCGAGCCATTTTGAACTTAAGCAATGTCGACCCTTATCAGTACTTAGATGGATGACCATTTGGAAATACCACATGCTGTGAGCTTGGATTTGTGGGTGGAATAATGGATAATGGCTCGGAAGTTTTAACCGGAGAGCCGAGTTCCAATTCCCGTTGGGTTCGTTATATTCATTTACAGGAAAATATCCTTGAGAAAGGTATGAATCCATCTTTTCTACCCCCCTCCAACTATGGTTTAATTAGTAGGACTTATATCAGTAAAAACATTATTATCTAAAAAAAATGAAACAAAATTGTTTATTTTGGATAAGTACATCACTTATGCACAAGCAAATTTCTTTTTCAATGTTGATTGACAAAGCGTGGTTGATTGGTTGATTTTGTTTAGCGGCATATCAACATCACTATGGGTTATTTAATACTGAAATCTAAATAATTCGAACGCAATTTTATGCCTTCAGCTAACATGTATTGCTAATCATATTGTTTTAAAAATGTATTGTTGATAATTTTACTACAAATATGTATTGTTGGTCTTTTAATAAAAAATGCATTGATGGTATTTTTACTGTAAAAATATATATTTTTATAATTTCATAGTGTTTTGTTTTTGTTTGGGATTCACTATTTGCCCGTAGCTATGACCCTAACAGGTGCTACCACCCCGGAATTAGAGTGGACCTTGGAACAACAGCAGTTAAGAGATGGTTCTAAGCTCCTCAAAACCTCCAATCTTCTGATTAGAGACCTTGCTGCCGGATGTAGTTTATCGTCATACCCAGGACCAGCAAAACGATGTAAGCGTATAGGCGAAAAGATGGAGTTATATAATCGGCACTAAACTCCAGAAACAATGATAATTTCTTTCATTTTTTTTCCATTTTATTATAGATTAAGCCAGTGATTCGCAACCGCCGTGCCGCAGCACACTAGTGTGCCACGAAATATTGTCACAACATATATATGTGTGTGTGTAAGTAGTAATGGTACAGCGTCAGTATTTGAATAAATAAATAAGTATTTTTTTTCACCATTCTTCGCTTAAAATGTTATTTTAAACATTTTGTTTTAATATTTATTTTTTAAAAAGTATTTTTATTTTTTTAATTTAACTTTTAAAAATTTTCCTTTATTTAAATAGATGAATATTAACCTTTTTTTTTTTTTAATAAATATTGTTCTCAATATTCTTTGTTTAACTCACTTTTTTATAAAGTTATATTGAGGAGTTATGAATTAACATTGTCGAAATTTCCAATATGTAGCACTAAGCATTTGATTTAATAATTTTCCAATTTTTTAAAGTATATTACTCTGAAATTTGTATAAAATGAAAATGACATTAATTGTACTGAAATTGTTGTTATTTTTTCATAGCAATATTTTATTGTACTTTCGCGCGCCCGTAATTTGAAATGAAGCACAGATTACTTCAAGGGAGGACAATCAGCGTATATATATATATATTTTAATTTATGGTTTTATTTCATAACATTTAAATGTATACCCTACTTAAAAAGGGTGAGAAACACTGGATTAAGCTTTGGATTTTTTTTTTCAACTTAATTTTATAAAGATCAATACGGGTGTTCCAGTTTTCTATGTAAAGTGACCTCCCCCACCTCCTACGAAAGCCAAAACAAATACGCTCATACGACATGATGTCTTCACATTTAAAGAAATGACAAATTCCATTAAATTCATAATCAAGAGTGCATAATCGATAGTAATATATGAACAAAGAATTACAAATTTAAATTTATTAAATTATTTTTTTTAATTAAATTTGAAGAAACCGCGTGCTATGATTGGTTGGTTTTGTTTAGCGGCATATAAATTTCTATGGGTTATTTAATGCCGAAATTTTATAACTTTAACTACAGATAAAATGTATTGGTAGTCATTTTACTATAAAATATATTGTGGAGAAATTGACGGTTTAGTTGGGAGAAGTAAGAAGTATCTGGGTTGTTGTTCTAGACATTAAATGTTGTTACCTTCTTTTTGCCAATTTTTTTTATACTTACAAGGTCTCGTGACTTGCTATCACGTGATCACTGAAGTGGTTATATGAAGGAAATATTTTTTCCTCATTTTTTTTCGCTTTTGTTTCGACGCAAGTGATCTGACGGAGAAGCTAGGTCGCAGAGGTGAATATTTCTTTCGCAACTTAAGGTAAGTACCATTGCTCATTTCTCTGGACTGCGCTATCACGGATCTTTTTTGTCTTTGGGTCGAGATTTTCTTAACAGTATTGTTTGTAATTCTACTATAAAATATATTGCTGGTCATTTTGTTTTAAAACTATATTGTTAGTCATTTTACTAAAAACAGATATTTTTGTTAACTTTTTTTTTAATATAAAAATCTATTGCTGGCATCTTCACCATAAAAATGCATTTTTATACTTTCATAGTTTTGCTTTTATTTGGAGGTTCAGTATTCGCCCATAGCTTGGACCCTAACAGGTGTTACCACTCCGGGTCAGGGTGGTCCTGGGAACAAGAGCAATTAAGAGGTGGTCCCACGCTCCTCAAAATCTCTAATCTCCCGATCATTGGCCTTGCTACCGGATGTAGTTTATCGTCATACAAAATGAGATAAATGTAAGGGTGAAAAGATCGAGTTGTATAAACGGCACTAAAACCAGAAAAAATCGTAATTTCTTTCTTATTTTTTTCCAGATTATTATAGACTAGCAGTAGAGCCCGGCGTTGCCCGGGGATGTAACAGTAAGAGATAGATCAAGTATCGACCATCATAAAGACTGAAAAATAAAATTGACAAAGATTATTGTTTAAGGTTGACGGACACGCATGTCTTAATTAGTTTTTTTTTTTGTTCTTTTTGGGGTTTTTTTATGAATTGGTCAAACCCAAACTAAAACAAAAACATTGTTTTCAATCATTATGAGTCTACCGATTGAATAGAATTTTATTATAAACAATTGTCTTGTAAATGGAATTTTAAAGCATTCTGAATGTAAAAATAAAGAATAAAGTGTGCAAGACAATAAGAAACACTACCTTCCAAAAAAAAAAGTGAAGTTTTGTTGAAATCGGTTGAAAAATGTAAGAAATTCGATCCCATATATAAACGAACACACACACACACACAAAAACAACCTGGGTTTTATAATAAGTATAACTCGATATGGCTTGTCCCCCTTTCATTCATGCGAGAGCGATGCCTGTTAATGGTGTTTTCAAATTGATTTCGTGCAAAAACAATTGTGTTTTTCCAATTTTTGGCGTTGTCAGAACCACCGCAAGGTAATTTTACGTAGTCCTGTGAAGTTTTGTTGAAATCGGTTGAAAAATGTAGGAAATCCGATCCAATATATAAACGTATACACACACACACACACACACACACGCACACACACACACACGCACACACACACACACACACACAACCTGGGTTTTATAATAAGTATGATGATAAAGCTAATCCAGATCACGAATATTTTTTCAGCTTAATATCATAAAAGTCAGAGGATTCCGGATTACTGTAAAGTGATCCTCCGCCACAAAAGCCAAAACAAATACAATCATACGACACGATGTCATAACATTTTAAAAAAATAACAAATCCCTTGAAATTCGTAATGTCGAGTGCTTAATCGATAGTAATCTCTCTCTCGCTCCCTCTCATATATATATATATATATATATATATATATATATATATATATATATATATATTACACATCGAACGTAATTTTTAGTGGATACACGTGATTGAGTAGACGCCCTGTTTTTTTTTTTTTTTTTCAGTGTCATCTATGGTCTACCATCCTGTGCCTTTGAGAAACTTTATGAAGAACGTTGCTAGACTGTGACATTCTATGTATCTCAGAGAGCGGTTTCCCATACAAAAGGGATGCGCAGGTTCGAACCCTACCAGAGAGCACATTTTCTACATTGTCTCTCAAATGCGCTTGCCAGTAGACATAATTCACACTGTTTAAAAATCAAGACCTTTTACCCAAACACGTGCATCCATTAGTAGAAAAGTTATAAGAAAATTTGTCGGATCAAAAAGAAAATTAATTAATTCTTATCTAGGATATATTGCCAGCAAAAAGGAACAGCCCAACATGCTAATTACAAATTGGAGATAAGCAAGTAGTAATATTTAAATAAGAAGTCTTATAACAGAGGATGAAAAATCCGAAGGTGTTTGGGATAGCCAAAGACCTTCCAGAAGCTAAGCAAATTATCAAGAAACAGGAAAATTTAATTAGAAACAGAGTACTGAACTCTTATTATTAGAAACAGAGTACTGAACTCTTATTTTGAATGCTGGACAATCTCTTCACAGATGAAGAAAATGTGCTGGAGACAAGAGTCCCAAGAAACCCTGATCATTAAATTGACTTAAAATGAAAAAGAATATATCTATTGATCTCCTAGGGATGTGTGAGAAATCGTATTTCTACAGCTGTTATCGAATGGATGAGCTAAGTTAAACAACATCCTTTTATGAACTTTATTTTACGTCAGCTTGTGTACCCTTTCAATGAAGATAACTAAACATTTCAGAGTACTGAAGTATTATGTAATATCAGTCCTCCTATATGTCAGTGAATGCTGGATAATCTCCTCAAAGATGAAGAGACTTGAGACAACAAAAATATAGTTCTACAGAAGGATGCTGAGCATACCGTGGACTGAACATGTGAGCAACGACAAAGTTTTAGAGAAAATGGAAACAAAAGAGGAGACTTATACATCAGAAAGAGGCTGTTGTAATTTCTAAGGAACGAAATGCGAAAAGTAGGCTTCGAAGATTTGACACACACAAGACAGCTTGAAGGCAAGAGGGACAGAGGAAAAAACACATAACCTACACAACGATCTTGAGTAAGTGGTTGGCAGAATAAAGATTAAGAGAGATAGTAAAAACATAAACTTTACTAAGAACTACAAAGGACGGGAAACTGTGTCGAACCAACGCCAACTTCCTGAAGGGATACAGCACATAGAAGAAGAAGAAGAAGAAGAAGAAGAAGAAGAAGAAGAAGAAGAAGAAGAAGAAGGATATGAAGAGGCAGAAGAAGAAGAAAAATGATATGAAGAAGAAGAAGGATATGAAGAAGAAGAAGAAGAAAAAGGATATGAAGAAGAAGAAGAAGAAGGAGGAGGATAAGAAGAAGAAGAAGAAGAAGAAGAAGAAGGATAAGAAGAAGAAGAAGAAGAAAAAGGATATGAAGAAGAAGAAGAAGGAGGAGGAGGATAAGAAGAAGAAGAAGAAGAAGAAGAAGGATAAGAAGAAGAAGAAGAAGAAGAAGGATAAGAAGAAGAAGAAGAAGAAGAATAAGAAGAGAACCTTTTTTGGTACAGTTCACATTATTTTTCAAATCACTTTCTCTGTGATATCTATATTTATAATTCTCAAAATGTGTGTGCATGTATGTATGTGTGTGTGTGTGCGTGTGTGTGTGTGCGTGTGCATGTATGTGTGTATGATCGGATGTTGTTTATGCGTTTCCACAGTTTTCATCCGATTTCGGTGAATTTTTTTTTGTTTGATAGATAATTCTTCAGTGCCGGTTTTGAGTCCAAATTGTTGGCAACAATGGCTCTCCACTACTTCCTGTCCATTATAACTCTCAGCAACGTTTTACTATTTACTATCTGTTCTTGGATATATATCTTTCATAAAAACTTTAATAAAAATAAATAGTTTAAATTACTACAATAATATTATCTATATCTAGAATTCTCAAAATATGTGTGTGTGTGTGTGTGTGTGTGTGATTGGATATTGTTTATGCATTTCCACAGTTTACATCTGATTTCAATGAATTTTTTTTTGTTTGATAGATAATTCTTCAGTGCCGGTTTTGAGTCCAAATTAGCTGGAAAAAATGACACCCTTGAAAGTGAAAAATCGAAAAAAACTGATTTTTTGCACTTTGCGCAAAATTCAAAGGTAAAATTTAATGTCTGTAAAAAAAACAGCGAACAATCAATTTAGACAGTTGAAATCTAACGCAAAAGATTATTAGAATTATAAAAAATAAATATATAGTAAATAAAAATTATCGTATATTATTATTATCTTCCATGGAAGATATTCCTTCCTTGCAAGATTGAGAACGCAAAAACGGCCCTTTTCAGGGCCAGCCCCCATTCAAATTGTTAACCCCCTCATTTGGGGAATTGTTTCATTTGCACCCAATTCATGTTATTTTTATTGATTTTCGGTGGGCTAACTTTAAACTTAAACTGCTCCAAGTGAACGGCAAAAATTCCCAGTAATAAAACACCTGGTAGAAGACGGGTTATACAGTGTGCTATGATAAGTTTTTAGCCATTCTTGATTACAGCAATTTTGGCTTGTTTAATAACGTCTCTTCTTTTTTTCAGACAATACCGTGTTAGTATCAAGCTACTCTCATCTATGAACAATAGTTGACTTATTATGAGAGTTCGTGGAAGTAAAGAAATTAGTGAATTTCAACAAGGGCAAATAATAGGATGGCATCAGTGTGGCAAGTGAAATAGAGAAATTGCTAGGGTTTTTCTAGGTTAATCATTAAAAGGTTAATAATATTATCAAAGAATTTAATGAAGGAGTCCATTGTCGTGTGGAACAACGTTCAGGAAGACCAAGCATCGTGTCTGAGCGAAAGAAAATGGCGCTGAAGAATTTACAAGAATATGGAACGCCATGTCATATGAGCAAAGTAGCAAAGGCCTGGAAGGAATTGCAAGGAATCAAGTCACTGCCATGGATATCCGAAAATCCTGACATAAAGGAGTAGCAAAATATAGCTCAGACGATTGTTGATAACTTGAACAAATCCATGAAATCTCGAATACAAGCACTGAAACTAGAAAATAGAGGACCTACTCCATACTAGTTCCAAATACAGTTTGTTTATGTTGAATAGGGATTACGTAATTAAATTTTGAAATTGGATGTAGTTTATTTCTCCTGGCTAAAAAAAAAAAAAAAACTTTTCTTAGGCCACGGTCCTGCTAATGATTACATAGTTGCATATTTATTAAACATATATAAAAATTCCCAGAAGAATGTTTATTTGAAATGATACATATAAATATATAAAAAGTGATGACAAAGGTAATTCTCCTATTGAATGTTTTATTTATTGGAACTGGACGAAATTTAAAACCCCGTGGACATTAATGACTTCATGAAAACAAAAAGAAAATTTATGCTTAACCCCGGGAAGAGACAGCTGAAATTTCTAGGACACATAATAAGGAAAGCGGGCTTGGAAAGTCTGATACTCACAGAGCAGTTTGAAGGCATGAGAGACAGAGGAAAACAACGCATTACATATTTAATGAGCTTAAGTAAATGGATGGCGGAAAAAGGTTTGGGAGAAATAAAAAAAGACACAATTTATTAAGAGCTACAAAGGACAGGAAATTGTGGAGAGTCATGATCGCTTACATCCCTAGGGGGCAAGAAGAAGAAGAAGCGCGAATCATCAATCTTTTAGGTTTGGTACATGATAATGATTTTGATGGCCTCCGCGTCATCCTTTTACTTTATTTGGGTCAGATATCTTACTCCAGTCAGGCGCCAAATGTAACTAAGAAGCTTCGTGGCTAAAGACACTTCTTGACGTTGTCTTATTAGTGCATTCATAATAAGAGTTTATATGCGAATATATAAGATGAAGAGTATTGGGTACCTCGACGTGGTGTAATGGTTAGCAAGCTTGTCTTGCTAGATCAATTATGACTGAGTAGTGAGTTCGATCCTCACTGGGTGCCTTATGCTTTCGGCCTTGTGCCACATCTAATCTGGGCTCAGAAAATCTCTATAAGATGAAGAGTATATAATAATAATTTTTTTTTCATGGCTACAGGTGTAATTTTCCTACAATGCTCTGCCCTTTGACTATCATGTCTTTGAGTGAAAATTTAAAAATATATCTTTTAGCGGCTAGTAGGTTGAGAGATGACCGGAAAAGTATAACTTTTATTCCCTTGCTTCTACCCCTTTGTTCAATGAATTCTTTGATATCCCCCCCCCTACCAGTCTGTAGTATAAGTCCAGCCTACCCCATAAAATTTGATAATTATCTGTCGTTGGCGACGGAAAATTGAATATTTGTGAAAAGTCACTTTTGCCATGCTCCGAACTTGTAAGAAATGGTAAATGTAGCATTTTTGAATGATACTTTCCGTGTCTCTTGCTATGATTGTAAATTCTTTTGTCTCAAGTTAATTCTTTCCTTTTCAGTTCCCTTTTCTTTGTTTTAACTTATGTTTCAATTCCCCCCCCCCCACTCGACCTTAAGCGGACATCCATGTCTATATTTTTTTTTTTTTTTTTCATCTTACTTTAGGCATCCCATATCTCTGTCGTTGCGTACATGTTTACTAATATCTGTCTCTCTCTCTCTTTATTATATATATATATATATATATATATATATATATATATATATATATATATATATATATATATATAATTTAAAATGTGTATGTATCCGCATTGACAGGGATCATATTGTATTTTTTTTTTTCAATTCTATATAGTAAAAATCTATTTATCACCCTTGGAGTGGTCACTCTGACTTATACTAAGTTAAAACTTAGTATAGTCTACAAAACTTAGTATAGTCTACAAAACTTAGTATAGTCTATCCCACTGAATACCATACACTCTTATGAACTATTCTACCTTCGTTATATTAATAAATCCACGATCTCATTGGTTGGGCGTGCTCTTGGATCTTCCTCCTAAAGCTGGTAACCTGAACATAATTACCTCTTGGCGGTCAAGGTTAAAACGCATCTCTACCAATTTCAATGAATACGAATAATATTTCATACCGGATCGGCCGTCGTCCAAGGACAACAAGGGTCGCGTCCTCAGAGAGGAAGAAGTCTGAGGACGAAAAGTCTGTCACTGGAACAAATTCTTCCACACACGAAAAGACACTTGGTCACCAAACCCGGATTATTGCCAACCTTGGACCAAGTGACTCAATACCAAATCAACTAATAAAAAGTAAACGAACGAAATGGAGCCGCGAAGAGTATCGACAAGTCATGACATCCTTCTTCACTGCACTCGAAAACCCAGCAAAGAACACCACCAATCAAACATACCAAATATGGAGAAGTACGGTGGGAAATGATATAAGACCTAACCTCAATCCAAACATGCTCGCCAATGTCCGTCGGGACATCATGCGAAACAACAGACTCTCAAAGGCAGAAATAGATAAGATAAAATTAGATATAAGACTATACTATGACCCATCACTCAAACTCTATTGAGACGAATGTAGAAATAAGGAATGCAACAGAGGATGAGGTGGACGCTAAAGCGAATGAAATACGAAATAATCTCCCAAGAAATGAAACCCAAGTCTCTACCTTAAACACAACCTGCAGTTCCCCAGAAAATGTACCTGGAGTCATCTTCAGTGACAATAAGCTAGAATTCCTTGAAAACCACGAAGCTGAAATCACCGAAACGAAAAATGACGTCATCCAAGTACTCAGCAGAGTAACTTTCATACAATTGTCAGACATTGACCAGCTCCCGAAAATCCATATGACGAATTCCAACAAGCACATCGTGAAAATATACAATGCTGCTCTGGAAACACTGTTAACAGATAAACCACCGGGAAACACCACAGAAGTTAACAACGTCATATACGCAACAGCTTTAGCAGCGACTCGGAAGCTTGGAGTCAAGACGATAAATAAAATTAACAGACACAGAGAACGAGCTTGGAAAACCAAACTCATTCGAGAAATAAAACAAATCAGATGTGAGCTTTCTATATTAGATGAGCTCACCAGAAACCCTAATATTTCCACACGTAAATGCAAAAGATCAAGCGGAAATATAACATTAAATCTAATTGATATTCCATCAATCAAGAAAATGCTGAAGCAGAAACTTCAGCTAAAGACACAGAGAACAAGACGATACGAAAAAGTTGTAGGTTCTATCGCCAAAATAAAATATTCGAACAGATCTTAAGAAATTTTACAGGAAATTGGAAAAACACCTATACATGTCGAAAGGCCACCATCGATTGATAATGTACAGACATTTTGGGAAAATATTTGGAGCAGCCCAAAAGGAATATAATCCAAATGCAGAATGGATACGGCGTGAAGAAGAACGACTGCTGGATACACCTCTGCAAGAATGGGAAAATATATCCACAGATGATGTTAGGCAAGCTCTAACGAAATCCCAAAATGGAAATCCCCAGGAAATGACAAGTTGCCCAATTTCTGGCTGTATCATCTCACATCTACCCATGAAATTCTTGCAAAAACATTATCAACGCTTGTAAATAATCCCAATAAAATCCCGGAATGGATTACTGAACGTATTACACACCTCATACCAAAAACATCTGAAACAGACGACCCGAAAAATTACAGACCGATAACATGTCTCTCCACAACGTATAAGTTGACTCCGTCTGTACTGACGAACCGTACTTATTCCTTTCTCGAAGCAAACAGCATTCTTCCGCTGGAACAGAAGGGATGCAGAAGAGGTTCATATGTCTGCAAAGATCAACTTCTGATAAATAAAATGATTCTGGAAAATTGCAGGAGACGACGCAGGAATCTAAGTGCAGCGTGGATTGATTATCGTAAAGCCTTTGATAGTGTTCCACATTCTTGGATCCTTAAGACTTTGGAAATGTACAAAGTCTTACCTGTGGTATTAAATTTCCTTAAGCACAGCATGGGAATGTGGAACACCAAACTATACCTTAGTCACACCGGGGGCACTGCCATATCCAACCGTCTAAATATCCGACGTGGAATCTTTCAAGGAGACTCTCTGTCACCCCTTCTGTTTTGTTTATCCTTAATCCCTTTTACACATGAACTGAACAACAGTAGCTATGGTTACAAAATAAATAAGAAAATATTCAATCACCTACTCTACATGGATGATCTCAAACTCTTTGCCAAAGACGACAATGAGTTGAAAGGCCTCCTCAATATTGTAAAATACTTCAGTGACGATATAGGTATGGACTTCGGATTAGATAAATGTGCAAAAGTAACTTTCAAGAAAGGTAGAATTACAGAAACACCCTTAATAAATTTAGATTTTGTCACAAAGATTAGGGAACTGGAGCATGATGAAGCTTATAAGTACCTAGGAATTAGCGAAGGAGATGGCATACAACACCCCCAAATGAAGGAAAAAAAAAATAAAAAGAGTACTACAGGCGTGTACGTCTGGTACTAAACACTGAGCTAAACTCAAAAACAGGATATCAGCCATAAACACATTGGCTGTCCCTGTAGTGCAATACAGCTTTAATGTCTTAACTGGACCATAGCTGAAATTAAGCGAATGGACGCCAAAACGAGAAAGCTTCTCACTTGCTATCGCATGCATCATCCCAAAGCTGATGTCGATCGTCTGTATGTGCCCAGATCCGAAGGAGGCAGAGGATTAGTTCAACTAGAACTGTCCTACAAAACTACAACAATTGGCCTCCAAAGATATTTGGAAACTACAGAAGACTGGATGATGGTATCCGTCAAGGAACATGAAAGTAGTAAGCGTCTTTACTCCGTAATGAAAGAAGCCAACAAATTCAAAATGGAGTTTCAAATGGGCGTAGAGATGCAACTACAGCACAATACACCGACTGAAACTGCAAAATACCTAAAAAAGACAGCAAAGACGAATGCAACCGACCAGATACAGAAGCGATGGCAAGATAAACCGCTTCATGGCCAATACTCTGCCCGTACCAAACAAGCTGACGTAGACAAAACCTGTACCCATCAGTGGCTACGTAGTGCAGGGTTGAAAGCGGAAACTGAAGGTTTTATCCTTGCTGCGCAGGACCAATGCTTGCTAACTAGGAATTATCAAGCACATATACTAAAATATTGTGTCAGCCCAAAATGCAGATTCTGTGATGAATATCCAGAAACGATTGATCATCTTGTATCAGGTTGCACGGTGTTAGCACCCACTGAATATAAAACCCGACATGACAGAGTGGGCCAATATCTGCACTGGAAAATCTGCAACTTCTACGGGAAGGAAACTGAAAGAAACTGGTATGAACACCACCCAGACCCGGTTACGGAGATAGGACCTGTTACAATTCTATGGAACTATACAATACACACTGACAGAACAATCAAGGCCAACCGCCCGGATATTGTTATTAAAGACCATAAACAAAAACGGTGCCTCCTTATTGATATGGCAGTCCCTGCTGACTGCAATGTATCGTTGAAGATATTCAAAAGTTGTCAAAGTACAAGGACCTTGAAATAGAAATCTCGAAAAAATGTGGCATATGGGAACATCAACAATCCCTGTTGTAGTTGGAGCCCTAGGACTGGTTGGAAAAATTGCAATAGACTAATTGAAGGGATTCCTGGAGGTCCATGCCTCAAGGAGATACAAAAAATTGTTCTGACAAGTACAGCCCACACCTTACGAAGGGCTTTATCTATGTAATTTAATTTAATTTTTTTTTTTTTTTTGTTGTCAGTGGAAAGTGTCATGATGCCATTTCTAAACTTAGGTCCCTGGGAGGGACCCGGAAAGAAATGTGTAAACGCCAGAAATCAAAGAAAATAATAATAATAATAATAATGATAGAAATTGGAATAAGGGAGATATACGCTAGATTTAGCTGTTTCTTTCTGTCGAATGAAGATAACTCAGTGGTAGAAACTCTGACACCAAATCGGTTGGGTTTCGATCCGGGCATGAGGCATTCGGATGTCTAGTCGCACTGAGGAGCTGTGATACAGCGAAACAGTACTGTCTGCAAATCACACACACACACACACACACACACACACACACACACACATATATATATATATATATATATATATATATATATATATATATATATATATATATATCAGGTGCAGTTTAGTATTAACCGATAATAATTTAATCAATTCCCAAATGGTGTAGATAAATGGCACATATGAGTATATGTAATTCAATTTCTGAATCTATCACTCAACCAATTTATTTCAAGTGTAATTTGTTTTATATTTAAATCATCCATCACATATTAATATATTAAACCCTTATTGTCTAAATACTACTTACTGTAAATCCCAGAAAACATACTTATTGTTTGCATAGTGTAGTATCCCATAGTAGGAACTGAAATTCATTTACATACAATGAAAGACTCTCGCCATAAATAAACTCCAACTCCAGACCACTTCCCCTTAAAAAGATACTTTACACCCTCCCCTTGTCCCCAACACAAGCCCCTTATCAAAAACAAGGTCTCACTTTGAGTAGCATTGGTCTCGAACATAAATTCAAACCCCAATTCCAGACAGGCATTCGAGGGGCTGGTGTGATTTGCATTAAATTGTGCCGGCTTGAAATAGACTATACCCACATGAAGCAATTTGTGGTTTTTTGCTGTAAAAAATATAGATGCTCTGTTATAATAAATTAGCTCCTGTGGAGGGCTCTTGATTGGCTCTTCGGTTTGTTCTGGAATTTGAGAATCCCTAAGTTTTGTATATTCTCATCATTGGAAGCTCTCTTTGCTGTCGTTTGATCTAGGTTCTCATTTACACGGGACTTTCTTTTCCTCACTGCAGTCTTGGCCCTTTTGATTGCAATCTGGTCCTCTGTTGGCGGAGATTTCTTTTCGCGAGGCATACTGCTGCCGTATGCGATAGACATCGATAAACTACAGAAGAACTCAAAATAGATCGCTGCATTTAAATATTGCATTAATATTTAAGCTTGCCTTTTAAAAGTTCAACGATAATTCTTCTTCGGCCGTTTAATTTAAAGACTGTTTGATGCCTGTAGGTCCTTACTTTTTGTACAAACCATTTTCTTTATTTCATGGGGGACTTTCGCTGGATTTCGCAATTAATTTCGATTGTAAAAAAAAACGTCGCAAAAAATCAGGTATACTATCACAGTAATGAAAACTTGGGAATCCAAAATACCTGTAATAATATGAGCTATTGAGAGTTGTGTCTCTTTAATCGAAAAAAGTTTGACACACTGACATTCGCATTTAACACACACACACACGCACACATACACACACACACATATACATACATACATATATATATATATATATATATATATACAGGTAAAATGAGAACAAATGCAGTATAATTCCACTGTCCGTAACATTTAATTTAAAAGAGAACTCAATACACAGTATAGCTAAATATTATTTATTTTAGGATGTTAAAACAAAAAAGAAATGCTAAAAACCGCTACACAATTACAATTATGTTTCAATACTATAAATGTGTCTCTTCGGGCGATGTTAAACAATTAGCGAGTGAACGATTATTTTAATTTAAAAAAGTAGAATACATCATCTTTTTTCTCGAAAAAATTAAACAGAGTTAAAAAAAAAAAAGGCTTGTGAGCTTTACCGTGATTAACTAATCGAATGTGACCTACGCTAAATTCAAACTCAACGAAAAGTTTTTTTTTATTATATAGGTCATGACATGAAGTGGTCTGCATATAAATCCTAGACATTTTCATTATGGGCAGATACAAATGGTTACATTATTTCGTAAGATGGATATAAGTCTGACGTTCAACTTTCCTAAGATGTAAAATCGAAAGGGTTAGGGAGGTAAATTAACATAGAGCTATCTAGTCAGCTACCTACATAAAAATATATATGAGTTATTATTAGGAGAATTTGAGATAATCATAATTAAGTAATTCATCGAGTCTAGAAGAAACCTCGACAGAATGCAGAAAGTACTGGACAGCTGTTTCGGTCTATATTGGGGATTCAGCAAGTCATGCACATCCTCTACCGAGAATTGAAACCCGGACAGTTACAATATCTGCCAAGCGTCATACCAACTGCACCAACGAAGATGTGGACGAAGGTGTAACGAATTAGACTCGATATAGCACCACTCGATCACATATTCCGTGGTGGAACTCACCCGAGTTTCCTTTACCCATAGGACTGTATATATATTATTTATATAATATAAGGATCGTGTTGTTCAGCGAGTGGTCATTGAGTTAATGCTTTCTTAGTCGTGTTAGCGAAGTGAGTTCGCCATTAATTACATTAACTTCATTGATTTATTCTTTGAATAGGTATTTTTACAATATAATATATATATATATATATATATATATATATATATATATATATATATATATATATATATATATATTATTCTTCACTGATAGCGTTTCAAGTTTTTTTTAAATACATATACAATTCTCGTTTATTTTATGCCGAATGTATATTTTTTTAAATTAAAACTGTAATCCTGGATATAATATCTAACTGCGCCAATATTGTGATAACCAGATATTTTATTAAAATTTAAATTACGTAGTAGTCAGTCTATACGCAGTACCTGAAGACTGCGTTGGGCATGAAAACTCCGAGTCGTGCTACCGGTGAGGTTTATGTATATTTATTAATATGTATATTTATTAATATATATATATATATATATATATATATATATATATATATATATATATATATATATATATGTGTGTGTGTGTGTGTGTGTGTGTGTGTGTGTGTGTGTGTAAACTTATAGATATGCTAAACAGACTCTGGAGAGAAAAGCCGTCGAGTATGACAAAGTGAACCAACCTTCCTGGCAGCTGGCCTAGCAATGGATTATATATAGATATGTGCACACAGACACATATATTTACACACACACACACACACATATGGTCCAGTGCTATCTATCTAGAGCTCCTTAATAAAATCCAAAGAAGAATCAGCAATATTATTGGTCATGACCTAGTGTCTCTGTGTCAGTCACTTTCCCACCGCCGCAAGGTTGCCTCCCTGTGTCTTTTCTAGTATTTCTAGTAAAGAAGTGGCAATTAAAGGTTTTTGACAATTGAATGATAGAACTGAAGTCTCACTTCAGATTCCGTACATTTATTGCACGATGTTTTTTCTTTCTTTTTTTCTTATTGCACGATGTTTTGTTCATATCTTCTCTCGCTTTCCGTTCTATGGGATTTTCATAAGAGATTTTTGATTTTACTACAGATGAAGACGCAACATTGAAATTTCTGTCACTGTATAGCCGGTCCGTCGTTGACAAGAAACAGCGTGTAGCCTGTCATCACGACAAATATCGGAGTTGGCAACAGAGAATGGGAATATCTATCTATCTATCTATCTATCTATCTATCTATCTATCTATCTATCTATCTATCTATCTATCTGTTGTTATGTCTATCTTCATTATCTATTTACCCTAGTCTGTTCATTATCTATCTATCTATCTATCTATCTATCTATCTATCTATCTATCTATCTATCTATCTATCTATCCTAATATATAACCTGCTCATATTTTATTCTGTGTTTAGTTTCTATTACAATTATTGAGAGTAATAGTCTGAATATCTTTTGGAATATTAACATCTAATAATCTCAAAAGATATGCAAATTTCTGTCTCAAGTTGTTAGTATTTCTACCTATATCCAACTTTGATTGCTATTCAGCAATCTGTTTAAACCACTTAACCGATATCCGCTCTATAAAGGTGTGTATTTGTACATGTGCTTTTATTTATATGAATCCAATCTATCTATCTATCTATCTATCTATCTATCTATCTATCTATCTATCTATCTCAATTTATTCATATCTATCTCAGTCTGTTCATATCTATCTCTCTGTTTATCTAATTCTGTTCATATCTATCTATCTATCTATCTATCTATCTATCTATCTGTTGTTATGTCTATCTTCATTATCTATTTACCCTTGTCTGTTCATTATCTATCTATCTATCTATCTATCTATCTATCTATCTATCTATCTATCTATCTAACCTGTTCATATTTTATTCTGTGTTTAGGTTCTATTACAATTATTGAGAATAATAGTCTGAATATATTTTGGAATATTAACATCTAATAATCTCAAAAGATATGCAAATTTCTGTCTCAAGTTGTTAGTATTTCTACCTATATCCAACTTTGATTGCTATTCAGCAATCTGTTTAAACCACTTAACCGATATCCCGGCATGCGTCTTTCTATGAAGGTGTATATTTGTATAAACACCTGCTTGTATTTATATGAATCAACTGTGCCGTGATGTGAAGTCACACATATTCTAAAAATCACGGGAAAACCAATTTTCCAGCGATTTGGCAACAGACGAACTTCTTCAACGTTTGATTCGTTAATGTTGTTTGATATTGTTTAATGGCATATCAACACCTCCATGGGTTACTCATTGCCGAAATCTAAATATTTTGAACACAGTTTTATGGCTTCAACTAAACATATTTTGAATTCAACTGTATGTCTTCAACTACAGATAAAATATATTGTTAGTCCGTTTGCTATAAAATGTATTGTTGGTCATTTTGCTATAAAAAGCGATTGTTTTATTATTATTATTATTATTTTATAAAAAATGCATTGCTAGTATTTTTACTATAAAAATATTTTTTTTTAAATTTCATAGATTTTTTGTTGTTTGGGAGTACATTATTCGTCCATAGCTGGGACCCTAACAACCCTAACACCCCAGGTGAGGGTGGACCTGGGTACAGCAGCAGTTAAGAGATAGTTCTACGCTCCTCAAATCCTCCAATTTCCCGATCAGAGGTCTTGCTGCCAGATGTAGTTTATCGTCGTACCCAGGACTATCAACATTTGCGAATTGTCCATCGTTAAGAAACTTCTCGATCGAAGGAAATGTATTACCAAATTTTTACACTGTGGATAAAATATACTGAAATATTTATCGTGTATATTTTAATACATTAACTGCCGGACGTCAATTACGAAATCTGATTTCAAATGCCAACTTCATAATAGCCAACACGAGATAACTCGCAGTTGGTGTCATAATAAATGCTAATCTATTTTTAGATGTGGATGAGGTTATTATGCTTGTATCTGGTAGGATTCGGATAGAGTCTGGTAATTTTGTGAACGTGTTTAAATGTGTTCTGATGGAGCTGTGGTTGTATTAAAAATAATGGAAGCCTTAATAATAAAAAAGAAAAAAGCCAACACTCAATAATATTAACTACGAACACGGCCACAATGTGCTGATTGTGTTCGGAAAATAAAACATCCCTATAACTCTAGAAACATACGCACAACCCATGCATCCAGTTAAAAAGTAAAAATAAAATCATCCTTGATAATGGCTAGACGTATAGCCGAAAGCGCTCGGAATTATAGAACATTTAAGACAGTTTCTACACACTCTGTGTCCATAAAAGAAGACACTTGTTCGAACACAAGAAAAATTAAATAAAAAGCTTAATCGTAGTACCTAGTCTGCCGTCTTTAATGAAAAATGTATATCTATCTATCTATCTATCTATCTATCTATCTATCTATCTATATATATATATATATATATATATATATATATATATATATATATGTGTGACAATAGGAAAACTATTATTAGCCGACACGTTTCGTCCAATGTGGATTTTTCAAGGCAAAAACGAAATGAATTAATTGAAAACAAAGTAACTATTAACAACAAACAAAATGTCCTTAGCAACTAGAAGTTCTAACTCAGCCACGTGCCCATTGAAGCCGTTATTATTATATAAAATAATCGTCAATATTAAATATCTATCTACACAAGAGACGATATCTCTATAAAATAGATAATATATATATATATATATATATATATATATATATATATATATATATATATATATTAAATAAAACAGACCACTTTAAGGTTCCATCTAATAAATTATTTCACCACAGACCTTTTAAAAGGACTGCGGATCATTAGACTTTACTTCCAAACAAAAAATGAAAAGAAAATTTACACATTTTTGACGGGCCGTATTAAACATATGTAAATTAACGAAGTGAGGAAGTGAGAGGGGAGAGAGAAGACATAAGTGAGTTAGCAGATATTGAGACATTTAAATGGTTAACTTAACGGAAGTTATATATTGATATCGAAGGGGTAGAGAAGAAAAAACCCATAGAGAGAAAAGGAGGGAAGGAAGTTAAGAGAGAAGATGTCACTAATTTTCTTTGTAAAAAAAAGGCTAGAAACAGACGCTGTTATTTTGTTTTACTTTGAAAGTGTTATTTTGGGGGTTCATAAAGATTATGTTTGATATAAATTTGAATGTCTCTAGACTGTCTACAAATAATTTAATTTGATGTTTGTTAGTGATTTAAATATATATATTGAAGATTATCCATTTTCGTAATATTGCACAAGAGGCAAGGTGCAAACAAATGCGAATTTCATCGGACAATCAACCTAATGATCTTCATGACAAAACATAGGATCCGAATTGTCATGAATACAGCGAGCAGCAGAATTAGATCCGGAATAGTGCTAAGAGTGCCGCTCTGTTAAAGACACTGGAACAAGGAATACAATATTTATGCTGAAAAGGATAACTTAAATGGAAGCATGCCTATTGTAACCTAGGGAAGGTTACTGAATAGAATAATCAAAGGAAGGTTGATAATACTTAGGACACGAACAACACATATAAGATTCGCCAGCGGAGCGTAGAAGAAGTAGTCAACTGCTAGTGGTGTTTAGCGGTCTTTGACTGCGCACGCCTTCTGTCGAACTCTCTGCATAAGCAGAGAGGAACCCGGACGAGGCTTTGCCGAAGGGCAAGGTTTCGTCCGGGGAGGTAGACAGGGCCTGAACCCGTCTAATCAGCTTCAAAGGCTATTTTTTTGGCCGAGCCTACGGGCTCGGAGAAACCCACAATAAAACCGGCCTTGTGCCATATTCGTTTCCCGTGGGTGAAATGATAAATACTCAGTAGTCAACTGCTAGAATGAGTCAAGTAAACAATGAATCGCCAACTGCAGAATGTCTACCAACCACCTCACGCGGTCAGATGTAGCAAAAGGCCGAATTTAATGTGGAGTATCCGAGCCCGTAGGCGCTGTCAAAAATTCTCCGTAGACCCCGTATAAAACGGGGTCGGGTGGCTGTTTCCAGAGACAAAACTCCGCCCTTCAACATTGCCTTGTCTGGGGGTTCTCTCTACCCGGAGGCAGAGATTTTTAGCAGCGCAGCTGGAGACGAATCTCCAACTACAGACCAACATACAGTATTTACTAATGTATTTATTTGAATGGAGCCATACCCATTATCGTCCGTAGGTATGCTACAACATCTATATTTTATAGATTATGCAAAATCGTTTGATAATTCACGTCGTACAAAACTGTTTGTCCTGCTAGGTATTATTTGGGAAGGAAATGAACTTATACTGGAATCAGACCGACTGCATACAAATAGAAGATGAATTCATTAAATACACAAAATAAGAAGACATGTCTTCTCGCCGGACTTATTCAGCTTTTACAGTCAAGCAAATTAGAAGAGAGAATTAGTAGTGATGCCAGGATTCATTATCGGCGGCCACAATCTTAACAATGGATATTGTTATGGACCATAACAATATCCTCGCACCACAGTTATGGTCCAAGGTTAGAACCAAGGAAGAACAACACGAACACAAGAATAGAATAACAAAGATATATTACAACAGAAATATAGTACAAGAAGTTGAAGGTGTTAGTAATGACTGTCTGTCTGGTTTAGAGTGAACTAATATTGTCTCGACTTGTTACACCATTCATTCGATATCTAGCCCCCCACCCCCACGAGGGTTGCATGTGGCACAAGGCCGAGTTTAACGAGGGTTTCCCGAGCCCGTAGGCTCGGCCAAAACATACCCTTTGAACCCGCCTAGACGGGTTCAGGGCCTGTCTACCTCCCCGGACGAAAACCTTGCCCTTCGGCAAAGCCTCGTCCGGGTTCCTCTCTGTCAAAACAGAGAGTTCGACAGTCATAACCTGGTGCTCGTTACACCATTCATTCATTATACCTCTTGAGAGGCGCAATATTTATAGTGTCAGGAAGAGTCCATTATTGTTGTAGATAAGTTCCCATAACAGATATGCAGATGACAAGGAATCTACAGGAAGTCCAACAGAAGGTAGTAAAAGAAAGCGAGAAGAAAGGACTAATA
Source organism: Acanthosepion pharaonis (assembly GCA_903632075.3). Lineage (NCBI taxonomy): Eukaryota > Metazoa > Mollusca > Cephalopoda > Sepiida > Sepiidae > Acanthosepion > Acanthosepion pharaonis. The sequence goes on from CAHIKZ030005417.1 coordinate 78,031, forward strand.
ATAAATTGTAAGAAAACAGAATGTATAATTGAAATTTCTATGGTCAACTTAATGAGGAAAGTGGTCTTGGAAAATTTAACATTCACATGACATGGTGAAAGCAAGATGGACAGAGGAAAGCAGCGAATAACCTTCTTAACGAGCTTCTTGTGTAAATGGTTTTCAGAATAGGGAATAGGAGAGATAGCAAAAAGACAAACATTACTAAGATGACGAAATAACAAATCGAATTGCCAAGGATACAAGTGCATTTGCGAAGCTCTGCCCACGCTTATGGAATGAAAGGCGTATCAAATTGGACACCAAAACACGTGTTTATAGAGCAGGAGTGTTGACCACATTGTACGGCTCAAAATCATGGAACCCATATAGGTCTCATATCAATCAACTGGATGTCTTCCACAAAAGTTGTCTCCGCTCTATCTGTGGTTATACGTTTGACGATAGGATGTCCAAAGTTGATCCTCTCACAAAATGCAACATTGGTGGAATTGGGACTTCCCTGATGCACTCACAACTTCGCTGGGATGGTCATGGTCATGTTACAAGGATGAGTGATTACAGAATACCTAAGGTCCTCATGTATAGTAAGCTTGACAGTGGACAAAGGACTCGGGTATAAAGACAATGTAAATGTGTCTCATACAAACTTCGAGCTAGCTGCCCTGGAGATATTTGTGCCAGAGTAGTATCAGAAATTTTGAAACCATATTTTTAGATTAGTAAATTTATAATATTTATGCTCTGCAGAATTGTATTGAGCACTTTAAAAAAAAAAAATTAATAAGAACACCGGATTATAAATCTTACTGTTCTTTCTCTTTATATATATATATATATATATAAAAAGAGAAAGAATTATAATCCGGTGTTCTTATTCATTATTAAAATCTATTTTAATCGTGTTCCAATTTCCCACCTCATTCGTCATTTCTGCCATTGTGCCCACATTATATTGTTCTATTAGTCAAAGTCCACCTTTTGATTTCCTTCAAGGCATTTTCTTCTTCTCTGGGTTTGTCTTCATGTGTGTGTATGTATATATATATATATATATACGTAATTTAGACTATTGTCCTCATCTTTGTCCCGAATTTATTACAACGTTGTACGCTCCGGCCTTCTTCAGGTTGGGATGTCGAACTGAACCCTTTATTTCGCTCACTGGGGTGGACTGTTCATACTGTTCTAGTTCCATGTGGCATATTTTTAATGGATGTCAGTTATCCTGTTAATTCCCCCTCTGAAAGTTCTCCACTGCCTTAGCCGGGTATTGAACTCAAACTCTTTGGGTCCTGTCACTGGATCTAACCAACGCCTTTATCTACCGTGCCATGTGTGCTTGAGGTATCTGAGTCTGAATTTCTGGTATTATAAACCTAATCTAATATATATATATATATATATATATATATATATATATATATATATATATATATATATATATATATATATATATATATATATATATATATATATATATATATATATATATATATATATATATATATATGTGTGTGTGTGAAAAGTGTATATAAATATAAATAAATATAAGTATGTATAATTATTTATATATTATATACGCGGTACTTATTTATTAGGAGTTTGTCTGACGATCGCTAAAGCGTGAAACCCAGGGTCACAAACTCATATCTATCAACCAAATATATATATATATATATATATATATATATATATATATATATATATATAATCATTTTATCCCATGCAAAGCAATAAAGTCACTAGAATACAAGGAGTTTGAAACTGAGATTGAAAGAAACAGAGAGGTACCAAGGAGACAGAAGTAGATTGGAAGTTGGAAGAGTGTTCCACAAGCAAGAAGTGCGGAAAAGGAACTATTAGCATGGAACTTACGGTTGCAACAATTAATTTCATCAGTGAAATGATGCCTAGCTGTCAATCTAGTACTGTGTTGAAATTCGTGAAGTTGAGCTACTAACGAGGAAAGCACATCAGAACAATTGACGTGAAAATATTTATAAAAGAGGCAAAAGGGAAGCCATGTCACTGCGATTTGGAAATTGACTAAAACCGAGATGCCAAACACCTCTTTGGATTTTTTCAAGAATATATAGAAGTAAAACAAAAGCCCCAGACCAGATGTGGCAGCAATATTGAATGCACGGACGAACGATAGACATATGATATATATATATATATGATAAAAAATATGGTTTTAAGATATGTATATGGCAAAAGTGGTAGTAATATATCGTATGTAAATATAAAAATTAGATGTGGAGGTCAACACTGAGCGATGACAGACTGTTTCATGCTTGAAAACAATCTTCAGATAATATCCTGAAGTTTGCGTTCAAGCATAAAACAGATTACTGCTGTTCTGTTTTGACCTCAGTGTACGTCCAGCGTGCCGAATATACGTACACACACACACACACACACACACACACACACACACACACACACACACACACACACACACACACACATATATATGTATGTATATCTATAAAAACTTTTCCCTCATAATATTCCAATATGCACTCACAACTTCATATATATATATATTCCAAAATTCGCTTGAAGATGCTTCTGATTTAATTATAATGCTTCCCATTTTAATTATATAATTGAATTTGAAGTTTTTAGTTCCTGTTTTTGTAACATGGTAATTCCTGTGTAGCAATGAATCCATATTTTTAAATCATTTATAATATTAATGCTCTGTAAATTTACATTGAGCACTGTTTTGTAAAAAATAAGAATATCAATAAGAACACCGGATTATATATCTTACTGCTTTTTTTTTACTATTATATATATATATATATATATATATATATATATATATATATATATATAAGCAGTTCTTAAAAAGAAGTCTATCGTATATACAAACCAGAAAGAAAAGGGTCTTTTTGGGACTGTGAAAAAATGTATTAGCAATAAGTTGCTTATTGCCCTATGTACAAACTGTTTTTGGGTCGACATGATTTAGGAGCTTTAAGAATTGAGCCACGGCATCAAATTTGTTACGAAAGCGGTAAATGTTTTTGTCTCTTTGGGTAAATTTACATTAGTGGTCGGAAAGGTGATCCTTTGTTTGCATTGAGCACTTTTTCTTTCTGGTGTGCATATATATATATATATATATATATATATATATATATATATATATATATATATATATATGTTAGTTTTGGGGTAATAAAAGCTCCCATTTTCGGATTACACCTGTCGACCGCCTTGTCAGTCAGTTATGTACCATGCGTGATACACGATCATGCATCTTTCGATAGATGACTGACGAGGCAGATTTTTTTCCCCGCAGTAGTTTGCCATGTCTTTCTGGCCAGTTGCTACCCAAGGCTATAGAACCCGGTCTGTCCTGCTATTTACCCATAGCTGAGGGGAGAAGAAGAAGAGGATTCATACCCTTCCCAAGGGTGCACGTAAGTGAATGTAATGGATTCAACTTCGAATTCTCAATCTAAGCCGCAATCCCATTACTCCACCGTGCCTTTCCAACCGCCTGACGATTGCTTAAAGGCATGGAACTTTATTTAAAAAATTATAACATAAATATGTAATAAAATCACTACAAAAAATAGCCATTTTGTTTCAACACCTCCAGTGTCTTATCAAGATGATGTTGAATGTAAAATAGATGCTTTTAAAAGTTTTAAATTAATTAACGATACTTCGCAAGGGGAAAACGTTGTTAAAAAAGCTAGAATGACCAATCAAAATACAAGTACAGGAAAATTAAAAAAGCTTGACAACGAAGTATGGTTATAATAGCTGTTCAGATCTTTAAAATAGGGGTAATATTAAAAAAAGAATTTTTTCTAACCAATAATTATTAAATTATATGATAAAATTTGATATTAAAATTAAAAGTAAAAATTACCAATTTTAAAATCCAAATTTAATCTCTATTAAGTTTAAAATTATAAAATTACAGAGGAGAAAAGAAAAAAAGACATGTTATTCAATTTATTCTGTATTGAGCACTCTTTTAAGAATAGTAATTGTTGGTTATTGGAATTCATTCCGTATACACTAATCATATACTTGTATATATATATATATATATATATATATATATATATATATATATATGGTAGAGAGAGAGGCAATAAAAGAATGGGGTGGGTAATAAAACAAAGCTCGATGAAAAATAACAGAGCTAAAATTTATACTACAGTGTAACCCGGATATAAGAGACCCGGATATAAGAGAAACCCGGATATAAGAGAGATTTTCTCTGGTCCCAAATTAGAGTCTGTGTTAATGTATATATAAAATAGACCAAACCCTGATATAAGAGAAACCCGGATATAAGAGACTCCTTCTCCGGTCCCGACAACTCTCTTATATCCGGGTTACACTGTAATAATACATGCAAAAGAAGTGAACCAAAAGTATGTGGGCAGTAGGTTGAAGAGGGTCAGGGGTCAGGGTTATATTAAAACTATGGTGTTTCCGCTAGATTATATTAATCTATTTATAAATAAATTTATTTAAATTTAATCCTATTTTTTCAGATAGTTCAAAGAACCTATAGTGGCAAATAATTTAAATATTGATGCAATAAAATGTCTGTTAAAAGAGTACTGGAAGTCTTAAAATGGTGAAGCCATTAGAACAAAATCGGTTGAAACATTTGGTACTCGAGTCCCCAAAAGACAAACCATTTACCGTTTATGAAAATTTAATTGTCTTAATATAGAATGTTAAAATAAATGTTATCATTTACTGTCCATCCACTTTTGGTCAACACACGCACAAACACACACACACACACATATATATTTAAAACAAATAACAACGGAAGCTGTAGAATAACTCTTTATTCTAAACATCGCTTGAGAGTGGAACTTTACTCTAAATTTTAAGTTTAATATTGATATTAAAGTTTAGGACTTGAGACAAGTTTCGAAACACAGTAATTTCTGTGTCGCGATGGAATCATATTTAAAAAAAAATAATTCTAATTTAAGCTCTACTTTTGTATCGAGCACTGTTCTTTTTTAAAAATAAAAACATAAATACTAAAGAACTTTGGATCATTAATCTGTTTCCTATTACACACACACACACACACACACACACACACACACACACACACACACACACACACACACACATATTCCTATATATCAACGTAAACATAATTTTAGTCTGATGAAGTCCTAAAAGACGAAACGCGTCACACGAAAACTTTTTCCACTTTGTCATACTTCTTTCCCTTAAAACTGTTTTTGATATATAAAAAATTATATATCACTATCCTATATATATATATATATATATATATATAACGTTTTCGCTTAGTTTGCAATGAAAATGTAGATGTATTTATCTATGTCACTGTACTTGCAATTATATATATATATATATATATAAAATGTGTATGTATATATATATATATATATATATATATATATATATATATATATATATATGCAACTTTTATATATATTATTTATATATTATATATGCGGTACTTATTGGAAAACAGTGATATTAATATTAAGTTGGATTGATGTGAGTTTGTGACCCTGGTATCACTGTATTTGCGATCGTTTGTCTGACGATCGCAAATACTAAAAAACTCAGGGTCACAAACTCGCATCAATCCAACTAATATATATATATATATATATATATATATACAGAGGAGAAGGAAAAAAGATTGAAAATGATTTAATTTACATACCGCATAAAAATTAATAAGTACAGACCTACCACTTTGACAGAAAGAAAGCACGCGAGAGCGAGCAGACGCGAGGTCGAGCAGACGCGAGACTTAACCTGTTGATAAGGAAGTAATATTTACCCATGAGTCTGTTCCCGTAAGCATATTACATGATTGAATGTTATACATCGTAGATCGCGAGAAATAGTATTTTCAAAATTAACAATGACTTTAATTCGAGAAATTTTGAAAATACAAAATATATTATTTCTAAAAAAAAAACTGATAAATATGTTATTTTAAATTAAACATATATATTTTTTTAATTTTGGAGGAATGGTTCACTTTCGTTTGCAAGAACTAATGCTCAATAAAAAAAAAAATAAAATAAAAGATTCTTATGGATTGAATATTAAGCTCAACCGGAAGATTTTCGTCGGTAACGTCACTTAAGAAAATAAGAGAAAAGAGAAGCAGAAAAGTAGAGGAAAGGAAAGTGAGGAAAAATAATTAAGAGAGAAAGAGAGTGAATGTCAAAAGAGAGAAAGATCGTGAAAGGTGTGACCGAGGAGAGTGAGTGAGTGAGAATGTGGGGGAGATGAAAACTGAAAGCAGAACCATAGAAACGAAAACCATTCACAGAAGAGTTAAGCGGGTGAAAAGAAAGAGCGGGTAAAAGGAGAAAGAGAGAGTGCGAGAAATGAAAGAGAGAACGAGAGAGAGAGAGAGAGAGACAGAGAGAGGGAGAGAGGGAGGGAGGGAGAGAGGGAGGGAGGGAGAGAGGGAGGAAGGGAAGAGTGAGAAAGTGTGTGGGAACGATAGGGAGAAGGAATAATAAACAGAGCGAGACAGAAAGACTTATACCGAAATAGATAAATATATACAAAGAGGAACAACGGGTCGATCGATCGATCGATCGATCGATCGATCGATCAGTAGATAGATAGATAGTTAGATGAATAGATAGATAGATAGATAGATAGAGAGAGAGAGAGAGAGAGCAAGCAACAGAAAGTGAAAAAAACAATAGATAGTACGTGAGAGGAAAGAAGGACTATATATATATATATATATATATATATATATATATATATATATATATATATATATATATATAAAGGAAAGAGAATAGAAGAAATAAAAAAAGAAAAGGATTATGTAAGGTTAACGAGCTAGATCACATCGGAAAAGCACACACGCACACACACACACAACTCACACACACACATATAAGAAATATACACACATATATATATATAACAAAAGAGAAAGAAGGCACACAAACGCGCGCGTGCGCGTGCACACACACACACACACACACACACACACACACACACACACACACACACACACACACATATATATATATATATATATATATAGAAAGAGAAAGGAAACTCCAGACATATACACCCACGCGCGCGCACTCAAACACATATGAAGAAAGAAGGAGGGAAAGAGAGAAATAACAGATGATAGAGAAGAGAAAAAGTAGATGCAGCGAGAGAGGGAGAAGATTAATATATATCTTACTACATATAGTGAAAGAGAAAGAGAGAGAGAGAGAGAACACAGTAGATAGATAGATAGATAGATAGATAGATAGATAGATAGATAAAGAGAGAAAGGGAAAGAGAACGAACAGCGAGATAAAACACTTTAGAGAGAAATATGAGGGAGAGTGAGAGAAAATAAACCGTAGAGTATGGACACTAGATAAAAAGAAAAAGACAGGAAGACAGAGAATGGAAATAGATAGAGAAGGAAAGGGGGAGAAAGACGAGAGTGACAGAAAGAGAGGGAGCGAAAGAACAGAAAGACAGTAAGAAAGAAAGACAGAGAATAGAAAGAAAGGAAAGGAAAGAATAAAAAGGACAGAAAGAGATGGAGAGAAAGAAAAGAGAGACAGAAATAGAAGGAGAGAAAAATAGAGAGTCAGAAATAAAGGGAGAGAAAAAAGAGTTAGAAAGGAAGGGAAAGAAAGAATATATATATATATATATATAGAGAGAGAGAGAGAGGGGGGGAGAGGGAGAGAGCGAGGGAAAGAGAGAGGGAGAGAAAGAATCGAGAGTCAGAAAAAAAGAGAAAGAGGGCAGTATATATGTAGAAAATGGCTGAATTATTACTGAACTAGTGTGATATGAGTTAGAAAAAAAAACGCGATACACGGTGTGGGCGTTCAGTGTCTTTCTATAAACAGACTCAAACAAAAAAACGTTTCTCTTCTTGTTTTCTTAAAGTTGTATATGTAACCGTATTTAAACTTTACCCACAAATCTGATGTTCTAAGGGATGCTAATATTGGTGCTACAGCTTCTTCCATTTTTGATCCCAACTACAACAAAAGCCACCTTTCAGCTTAGAATCCAAAAGAAAGCCTGTTCCCCAATGTTTCCAGCGCAACCGTTTATCCTCCCCCATCATTTGTCGGAGAACTTTCCTCTCACGTCATCTGTTGGATTTGTTGTCACCGACGTTGCTAAGGAGACGAGAGCGAGTGGCGCGGATTCTTTCCATCGATTCATAAGTAGAATCAAACTAAATTATCATTAAAAATACGGGGGTGGGTAGCTGTCAATAGTGGGGGCGGAAGTCAGACGACATGGGTGGGCGTTTTGGATAGTTTGGAGATGAGGTAAAGTATGCTAAAGAAAAAGAAGATAAAGTTAGAAACAAAAATGCAAAGAAGAAGAAAAGACGCTAAATTAGGGAGAGTAAGGAGAGAGAGAGAGAGAGAGGAAGAGAATAAAAAGGAATTTGAAAGAGAAAGAGTGAGTGAAGGGGATATAGGGAGGGGAAGTACAGGGAAGTTAAGATATAGAGGAAGAAAATATAGAGGAATATGAAAATGAAAAGTGAGAGAGAGAGAGAGAGAGAGAGAGAGAGACAATGAAGTAAAAGAAGAAAAAGAGAGACACGGGAGAAGCAAAAACGTACATCTAGGTGAACAGATGAATAGCAAAAAATGCGAGAAAATTGTAAAATAATAGATGTGCAAAAACTAAAAGAAAGATGAAATAGTTTCACTCAGTCAAAGAAAGAAAGAAAGAATGCAAGTAAAGAAAGAAAGAAAGAAAGAATGGAAGTAAAGAAAGAAAGAAAGAAAGAAAGAAAGAAAGAAAGAAAGAAAGAATGGAAAGAATGAGAGAAAGAAGCAAACAGACTAGAAAGTGAAAGAGAAAAAAGTGACTGAGTTACGAGAATAGGAAATCGTTGTTAGGTAGGATGAGAAGGAGGCAAAGAGAGCAAACACTGAGAGGAGAAAAAGAAAGAAAGAGAGAAAGTGTGGGCGACTTAGATAAATATGGAGAGACTGAGATAGATAGATAGATAGATAGATAGATAGATAGATAGATAGATAGATAGATAGATATGAACAGACTGAGATAGATATGAAGCGAGATAGATAGATAGATAGATAGATAGATAGATAGATAGATAGATAGATATGAAGAGACTGAGATAGATATGAAGCGAGATAGATAGATAGGTAGATAGATAGATAGATAGATAGATAGATAGATAGATAGATATGAAGAGACTGAGATAGATATGAAGCGAGATAAATAGATAGATAGATAGATAGATAGATATGAAGAGACTGAGATAGATATGATGCGAGATAGATAGATAGGTAGATAGATAGATAGATAGATAGATAGATAGATAGATAGATATGAAGAGACTGAGATAGATATGAAGGCAGGGATAGATAGATGGATAGATGGATAGATAGATAGATGGATGGATAGATAGATAGATATGAAGAGACTGAGATAGATATGAAGCGAGATAGATAGATAGATAGATAGATAGATAGATGGATAGATAGATAGATATGAAGAGACTGAGATAGATGTGAAGGAGATGGATGGATAGATAGATAGATATGAAGAGACTGGGATGGATGTGGGGAGGGATGGATGGATGGATGGATGGATGGATAGATGGATGTGAAGAGACTGGGATGGATATGGGCGGGATGGATGGGTGGATGGATGGATGGATAGATGGATATGAACAGAATTAGATAAACAGACAGATGTGAACAGACATAGATGGATGTGAAGAGATTGAGGTGATATAAACAGAATTAGATGGATATAAAGAAATTGAGATAGATAGATAGATAGATATGAACAGAATTAGATAAATAGATGGATAGATGGATGGATGGATAGATGGATATGAATACACTGGGATAGATGGATAGATAGATAGATAGATAGATAGATAGATAGATAGATAGATAGATAGATAGATAAGGAATAGACTGAGATGGAGAGATTATGAACACAGAACAACGGACAGACATAGCTAACTAGTTAGATAAGACACAGGATAAATAGATAAATAAAAACAGTTGATATACAGTCAAACAATTAGGTAGTAAGTCTATGATAGATAGATAGATAGATAGATAGATAGATAGATAGATAGATAGATAGATAGATAATGAGTAGGATTATGAATACAGACCAATGGACAGACATAGCTAGCTAACTTGATAGATAGATTATAAACTCAAAACAACGGACCAATCTAACTTGGGAGAAATATATAATGGCGACAAACAACAGAGACAAATAGCTAGCTAGATAGCTAGCTTAATAGATAGATCGATCGATCGATCAATAGATAAATAGACAATAAACATAAATAGATACTTATAAATAGACGATTATGATTGATACTCATTCATAGTTTGATAATAAAGAGAGTCAAACAGACAGAAAGACAGACTGACAAACTGCAATCACGCTAGCTAACAAAATAGGACGAGGGCTCAGAACACAAATCTCGTAGGACTGATAAGGTAAGTAGTCACTTCGTTTTTCACGAGGTACCCCAATTCTGCAACCCTGTGTCAGTTGAATCTACAAAAGAACGAAGAAGAGAGAGTCATGGAATGAAGAGATCAAGTGAAAAAAGAAGAGGAAAAAAAAAACGGAAAAGGGAGAGAAAGAGGTAAAAGAAAACGAAAAGTAAAGCGTGAGACAGAGAAAAAGAAAGAGGCAGATGTAGTATAGAGAATGAAAAAGAGGAAAGCGAAAGAGAGCATAGAATCGGGTGATAAAAGGATAGAACAAAGGAACGGGAAAAAGGGGGAAATGAGAGTGAGAACGAACGAATGAGAGACAGAAGAAAGAGAAGTAAAGGAAAGGGATTTGTATAGTGAGGAGATGGTGTGACAGTTCGTGGGCGGCAATAGATGTGCCATTGCCATTGTGGAAGGCGTTTGCTATGAAATCTCAGCCAGTTCAATAACAAAAAGTGGGTGTTGAAGCTTAGACGATCATAACATTCCCAAACGAACAAGTCGATTCGATTTTGGTCCAAGGACGGTCATCTATTTCATCCACCAAAGTATCCATACCGAGTCCAGTCGAAAGCTATAAAATAATCAGATTGAAACAAAATAAATGGCCGTTCGAGCCATACATATTTTAAAACGTCATTACTTGACTCAAACACAACTTTCCTTTCAGCTTCCTTTTTAATTTTCTATCACCCTCACCGCCCTTCCCCATTATCTTTTTTTGCTTCTTTTCTTCTTCTTTATGTTTTGCGACGTTTGATACAAATCACGACACTGGGACTTTGCCGTAATTGCCTCAGCATGTCGCAAGATGTTGTAATGGCATATACCATTACAGCGTCGCCAAACAGCCAGAAGGATCATTTTTAAAAAAATTACTTTTGGGAACGTTGAACAGGGAGTAATTTTGTTAACTGAAAGGAAACTACGCTTCGGCTCACCCACTTTTCATCAACAGTAAAGACATGACCAAAGAAAGAGTTGTTGCGTCCTGGGTAAGACGATAAACTACGTCCAGCAGCAAGGCCTCCGATCAGGATGTTTTGAGGAACGTGGAACCATCTCTTAATTGTTAGTGTTCCCAGGTCCTCCCTGATCCGGGGTGTTAGCACTTGTTAGGGCCCCAGCTATGGGTAAATAGTTAACCCCAAAACTGGGGTCAAAACATATATGAAAGTGTAAAAATAGGTTTTAATACCAGCATTATTACCAACAACATAGAAAAAAAATTACCAGCTATACATAAAAAAAATTACCAGCAAAACATTTTTGAAAAAAAAAAATATTACCAGCAATAAAAATATTGTCGGCATTAAATAACCCATTGAGGTTGATATGCCGTAAAACAAACCAAAGCAAACCAAAAAGTTGTTTTTGAAATGAACACTCGCATGTGGATCTCTCTTCCGGCTCCATGCTTTCTAGTCAACCTTAATCTTCGAAAATTTAAATGCAATGTCAGTCGCTATCTACTGTCTGCATGATTACTTTTCTTTTGTTCTCGTTCCATTTTTTAAGTAAGGTTCTTGTTCTTGTAACGGCATTCACCCGAAGTGGGTTGAGCCGGCTCCAATATTGGTCCCCAACCCGCATGTATAGCACATGAGATTTGATTATTGTGGTGAAGGCTTCGTGCAGGACCATCCACACTTTTTGAAGGGCCGAATTCAGAGACCTGGTGCACTACGTGCCACAAGGTCCCCATACGACCCTCCGCAGGTTTTGAATTCAGAGTCTTTTCCTTCTCCTAGACCAGTTGCCATCTAAGGCTATAGAACCCAGTCTGTCCTGCTCTTTTACCCATAGCTGGAGGGAGAAGAAGAGGATTAATACCTTTTCCAAGCACGTAAGTGAATGTAACGGATTCGACTGGAATTTGAACTCGGCTCTCCGATTCCTCAATCCAAGCCGCTATCCATTACTCCACCGTGCCTACTAAGGTAAGGTTCCCACTGTACAAGGCCCGGGGCCACTCGAGGTAGAGGGTTACGATAGGAGGCAGTTTGTTAAAATTGTAGTGATCGGGCAAACATCCTCTTGAGAGTTAGATTCCACAGTGCAGTGGTTCGCATGAAGAATCTGTTCAAGTGGAACTTCTCACCGATGGAATAGAGAGGGAATGTCGGTGGCTTGCTCCAATGTAAGTGGCATGGCGTGTCTTTGTCGTGAACGTTTGAATTGGCGGGACTTGGGAATGTAGCTCTTAACCAATAAACCAAATCCATTCTTAACCTATAAATTCAAATCCATCCTTAAACAAAAGACCAAAGGCGCTTTTAACGACTAAACCAAACCCAATCTTAACCAATACACCAAATTCCCTCTTAATCAACGCAGCGCTTAACCAATAAACCAATGTTACTCTTAAGCAACAAGCTAAAGCCACTCTTAAGCAATAAGTTAAGGCCACTCTTTAGCAAAAATCAAAGCCAATCTTAATCAACAAGGCATTTAACCAAAGTAAGCAAACAATCAAGAATAATGTATTTTTTTTAAACGAACGCAAGCAAACTGCAGCAAGCACCCAACCTGTTGATCGTATATCAAATCATGAAACAAAGGTAAAACATAATAAACACTACGTATGGTTATCATTATTTCTTAGTTGAATGGCGATGTTAACATGTTCACGTTTTGTCCTGCTGTAAATATCCCGTTCGGTAGCACAGATTTGCTTGTCACTTGCCTGATCATAGCCCGTTGAGCATGTTTTCTAAGTGCACTTTGCATCTCTTCTCGTGACCAGGAGTAGTGTGCCGAGAGGATGAGACAGCCAAGGCGACTTGGGAGTCACATACTTGGGAACATCCTCTATCAACATCGTCAGAACGGACTGTATCATCCGACCTGAAGGTAGTTAAAACTGAGCTCCATTTGCAAGATTATGCACTACTTTACATCAAAGCCTGTCAACGTATGACGCACATTTGTCTGCGTTGAATGCGCGCGGTTTACCCTTATCAGATAGGGTGTAGTGATGGGTATATTGAAATTCATATATTTTGAAGCCAGTACCGCTTTATTGATGCTGATCTCTCACTTAATAATAATAATAATAATAATGATAATAATAATAATAATGATAATCATTATGATAGATTTAGATTAAATTGTTTTTTACGATCTTTCAGCCTTTTGCAGGTTATTTAAAGCCGGAGGATATTCTCAGATTGCAAAATATTTTCGGAAGATAGTAATGATTGGTTTATTAGTTACAAGTTCTACTGATTAACCCATAGCTGGGAGGATAAGGGGTATCTGGGCGTAAGCGAATATAACGAACCCAACTGGAATTGAAACTCGGCTTTCTGATCCGAGCCGTTATCCATTACACCAACCGCACATCCAAGCTTAGAGCATATGGTATTCCCAAGTGGTCACCCATCTAGGTACAGACCAGGCTCGAGTGATAGTACGAGAACGGGTCTTTCAATGTGATATGACCGTAAGACAGGTTATGATAGAAAAGGAATGCAAACTTCTTAATAATTAAACTGGAAAATGATTATCCAAGTTAACAAGCTTATAAATTATCTTGAAGGTCTTTCGTAAAAGTATGAATCCAAAATCTATTTTCTGACAAACACCAATCAGAATTATTTTCTTGATTCAATTCAAAATCAATTTCCGGAAACGGAACTGAATGTCATCTACATATAAGATTCTGTGATTTTTGTCCGTCCGTCCGACCACATCCTGTAAAATCGTCATACATTGACCAATCAAAACCAAATTTTAGTGACAAGTGCGAAAAGAGGTAAAGGGGTACAAAATACAGTTGGTTTTACTAAGTTGCGTAGCTTAGTACAATAAATTTTCATTAATTTTTTTAAAGTTAAATGTTTTATTATTTAACATTCAAAATAATCCCACTATTTTCAAAACAATTTAATGATTAAAATAACAAATACTTATTTAATAAAAATGCAATATTTTTTTCTGCATACCTTTTGTTTAAGTTTATATATATACAAGAATCCAGTTTCCAGTTCGCGCTGCATTTGCATGAACTATAATCGAATCACAAGGCCAAATGCTTCAAAAAGTTGGAATTTGGCTCCAGAAAGAAATATTTACTCATGGTCAGTTGTATGTTGCATGATCAAGAGTAAGAACTCCTAAATAATATTCTTCGCTGTTAAAAAGGAAAAAAAAAACTTAAATAATATTATTTACTATGAACTATAAAATTTAATTAAATTAAAGAAATTATTAAAGCTCGAAGTAAGTTTTTGTCAAAGTATTTTACAAATAAATATGTTTATTCAAATTTCATCGATTGGTTTGCGAAATTGAACGAAACCTAGAGTTTGTAAATGTCGACAAAAATGTTAGCTATAACTTCAACAATACTAAATGCTGTGAGGATTTTAACATGCTAACACGTGTTGCAAAAACATTTTAGCACATTGTTATAGACAAGCGTATGGTTACAAGAAGGAAATACAACAGCAGAAATAGATTTACGTAATTTATTTCAATAGGAACGTGTGGTTTTGAGACAGCTACCTTGTGGTATAGTTCATAGGCTGGCTGCTGATCTGGGTTGATCTCTCATAGTAGTTCTCGCTGGTTGGCGTGGCGCTACTGCTGCTGACTGCTACTGACCACTCAGCCTGACCGTGGCAGGTCTCTTCCTTGGCCTCCTGTTAACTGCCGTTGTACTTCCGTGTGACCCCTTTTATGGCGTTTTTTTATGGCTTAACAGGCTCGAAAATCGACGCGAGTATAATTAGGAGGGAAGCATTTTTATTGGTCGAAAAATAGAAACACTTTAAAATATTATTTTATTTTTCGACCGGAACTCGTACGTCGGGAACATGCGTAAACGAAGATAATGCTCATTTTGTGACGGGGCCTTGTCCCGTTCACATCCGGCTCTCGCTCTTGAGTATGTTAGTTTATCAGCCGAGATATGTCTTAATTTATTTTATAACAACATTAAAATTTGAATCCTTTATTTAAGAAAATTGGTCTACGGTTAATTTTCTTTGTTTGGTATTCAGCAAGTTAACACGGATTAGGACTGAATTCTAATTATGAAATGAGTTTTGCTTCTTTGAATTACGGCTTACATATTAGCCAGAATATAATGCGCTTTCATGGGAATTTGATTTGTTTTTTCCGGTTTATCAACCCTTTGTGGAGGTATGGCGGAGAAATGGGTAGCAGCTGAGATTGAGGAATCGGAGAGCCGAGTTCGATTTCCTTTACTGTGTTATAGTTCCTGCGGTTTACTTTCTCTGTCTGCTATAAACACGATGTCATCTGCATATCTTTTATTGTTAAGAATGTGCCCACCAAATATAAATCCTGGTAGGACTTGTAGTTCTCTTAGGGTTGCTTGCACTAAGTACTTGTTTATAATACTGTTTCACGGCCTTCATTGTTCCCTTTATATTTCAACTATATCTACGATACAAAAGATAAGAATTGCACACAGCAGATGTATTCGAAGACGGATATAACTGTGCGATGGTTTTCGCCATGTTGAATGCTTATTTGATCCAATCAAAGGAATAAAACCAAATTTGTAAAAGTTTTTATTTCTTTCTATCTCACTTGCTTTCTATTTTTCTCTCTCTTTCGTTCACTCACCTTTTTTTCCTTCTTTTTATGTTGAGGACGTTTGTACGCCGTTTGGAATCAAAACATGTTCATTTATCTACAAAACCCGTGCGTAAAGATGTCCATGCACCTATTCCGTACAGAATTACATTGAACAATGAAACACACGTCAGTGCGAACATGCGTACACTAGACTGGAAGATCTTGATATAAACTGACAGGTGAGGTAGCCACAGGCGTTATTATTCATACACAAACCATTTTGCAGCCGAGAAATGCAATACGCACTCTACCAAGAGATAAATTTATTCAGTTTTTTTTTGCTTATTAATGTAAAATGAATAGCAATGAATTAGGGTGATGAGTTGGAAATTAATTGACTGCGGATAACATTGAATTAAGATCAATTTCTTTTTAAATGGTTAAAGTAAATTTTTATGAGAAACGAATCTCAATTTGATTTTTATTTATTTTTATTTATTTAATAATTTTTTTTATTTCTGTATTTATTTTATTTAATTATTTACTTATTTATTTAGGCATTATCTTCAATACTGAACATAGTGATTAAAAGATAAAAACACAGAGATTAGGATATATAGCAAAAACAGAGCAAAAATAGGAACAGAGATTATCAGATATAGCAAAAAGACAGGGATTAGGATATATATAGAAAAAAGAGGAACAGAGATTAGGGATGTAGTAAAAAGATAAGGATTAGGATATAAATAGCAAAAATAGGAACAGAGATTAGGGATGTAGTAAAAAGATAAGGATTAGGATATATATAGCAAAAATAGGAACAGAGATTAGGGAATGTAGTAAAAAGATAAGGATTAGGATATAAATAGAAAAAATAGAAACAGAGATTAGTGATGTAGTAAAAAGATAAGGATTAGGATATAAATAGCAAAAATAGGAACAGAGATTAGTAGATATAGCAAAAAGACAGGGATTAGGATATATATAGAAAAAAGAGGAACAGAGATTAGGGATGTAGTAAAAAGATAAGGATTTGGATATAAATAGAAAAATGGGAACAGAGATTAGGGATGTAGTAAAAAGATAAGGATTAGGATATATATAGCAAAAATAGGAACAGAGATTAGGTATGTAGTAAAAAGATAAGGATTAGGATATAAATAGAATAAGTAGGAACAGAGATTAGGGATGTAGTAAAAAGACAAGGATTAGGATAGATATAACAAAAATAGAAACAGAGATTAGGGATGTAGTAAAAAGATAAGGATTAGGATATAAATAGCAAAATTAGGAACAGAGATTAGGAGATATAACAAAAAGACTGGGTTTAGGATATATATAGCAAAAATTGGAACAGAGATTAAGAGATATGGTGTTATCTAAGCAGCTCACGGGTGGCCATGTTGTCTGGGCAGCCTACAGTCTTCATATACCATCAATTAGATTTACCACCAAATGACTGAATTCTGACCAAACAGGACCCTATCTTAATCTTGCGAGATAAACGAATGCTTACTTATGTGGCACCCTGCATTATTAGAAAAACTAAAAAGAAATATTCCTAGAAATATGATTTAATTTTTATTCGGTTTATTAACCAGTTGTTAGTTATTTAGACGAAGAGTAATTAAGTTTTGAGAATATTTCTCTAATTGTATTTAGGCGATCCTAAGGGAAGAAGAAGAAAAGAAAAGGAGAGGAGGAGAAATAGATAAGCCGGTCATAAGCGAAAACAGGTGTCAAGAGATATCTAGGCCAACGCGCCTGACCGAATTTCAAGAACAATGGAAATTGTTATTATTAAGAATAAGTCTAGAGATAATGAAAGAAATAAAAAAGAAAACAGACATGGTAAATGTGGATGAACATACGTACGATTGATAAAATATCGGTCAAAACATCTGGCCTACTTTTGTGTCCACGGAATGTAGAAGCTCATTATCAATTTGGAGAAATGGGATTTTTAGAACAATGGAAAACGAAATATTACTCAGGAAGGGTGTCTTTGGAATGAGAAGGTGACCGCTGGAATTGTATACAGATCCTGACCTGTTGAAGATTAGAACCCCCACGATGATGAAGTGAGGATATTTTTCAATTCAGATAATTAAGATTTTAACTGTCAGGCCTGAACGAAAATAAAGGAATGAAAACAATTGTTTTGGCTCAGAAAGCGCCAGCGAGACGAGAAAAATTCTTCCTGAAGTCACATCTAATTAGCGGCGGGCTGTTTTGACAAAACCAAAAGGTGAGAAAGGCCGAAATTGTCAATTTCGTGCGTGCGAAAAAGGCCAAAATGGATTTTGTTTTTTTTAACAAGGTATTTCTTTCCCAGAACAAAGCCGGGATAGACCACGTCCTATTGGAGACGTCACGAAGGACGGAGACGCCCAACCAGAATCTCATTAGCCGAAAGCGGTCACGTGATATGCGAGAAAGAGGAGAAAGGACGCTCGACCAGGACCCATTGGTCGAAAACGGTCACCTGACATACGAGAGACCGGGGAGAGATGGTATGCGCCTCCCCCAGAGGCACTGTGAGGAAGTAGGGGTGAGAGTAAGAGCGATAATGGGAAATCAGAACTAATGCGACTTTTGGAATTATCAAGAAAACCCTGACGCCGACAGACCCACCCCAGTTTGTTGCGGCGTCAATAAAAGCAGGACCCCAATCGACAGAAATCAGAAGAGCTGCAGGCCAGACAGGCCGAAGAATTGCAGGCCAGACAGGCAGAAGAGCTGCAGGCCAGACAAGCAGAAGAATTGCAGGCCAGATAAGAAGAAGAGCTGCAGGCCAGACAAGCAGAAGAGCTGCAGGCCAGACAGGCCGAAGAATTGCAGGCCAGATAGGCAGAAGAGTTGCAGGCCAGACAGGCAGTAAAAGTTACAGGCCAAACAAGCAAATGAGTTCAGCCCCGGAAGGCAGAGAGAAGAGTTCACCTCAGACGGCAGAGAGAGAAGAGTTCGGACCTTGGCGAGAAGAGTTGCAGGACGAAGAAGAAGAAGTTACTTGCAGTTGCGTCTAAAGAAGTTGAAACCAGGCCAAGCCTGAGGGTGGAAATTCGTCCAACCCAAATCGAAGTGAAGAAATACGTCCAACTCAAGCCGAAGCGAATAAGCTCGTCCAACTCAAGCGAAGAGAAGAATCAGCCGTGAACGACTGGTAGAGATTAGCGCCCAGTGTCGAAACCAAACCACACTCCGACATACAAAATTCTAGAGAGTAGGCAACTCGAAGTCTTTTAAATTGTATGATAGAAGCTTGGTGCCACAGTCCACAAAACGGGTCGGGAAGTAAGAATAATTTTTATGTAACGAACATTAGATATAAAAGGTTGTTACCCTTTCTTATCAGTAATTTTTGCCTCGTGAGTTTTTTTTTTTTACTTGTGTGTTGCCACCCCATCGAACTCAACTTGCATACGGCCCCCAATCCTGTTTGATCCCGTCTGTCTAAGATCTAATCACAACGTGGGTAGGCAGACCGGAGATCAGTACAGTTACCCTAGTAACCAGGTGTTGGAAGCGAGTTGGGAACGGCGAGGCTGGTAATCATCTAACCAGAGGGTTGGAACGTCACACTTGGAGCAGCGAACGAGATCGAACGACAGAGTCGACGCTGCGACCAAGGAGGGGGGGCGACGTCACACTTAATTGAATATTGGTACATGTTTTGGGACTTCTGTTCCTTTTATCAGCCAACGATTTACATTGATTGAAATGAGTAGTAAACTGTTATGTCGTATCGGTGCTCCCCAATATAAGTGAATGCAGGACAATCTCCTCAGATGAAGAAAAAGCTTGAGTCAACAGAAATGTGCTTCTATAGCAGGATGCCGAAAACAGCATAGAACAAAAATGTGAGCAATGACGAAATTTTAGGGAATATGGAATCAAAAAGGACACTTATTAGTAGTATCAGAATGAATCAGCAAAAATTTTAGGGTACCTAACGAGGAAAGATGGATTAGAAAATTTGATACTCACAGGACAAATTGAAGGCAAGAGGGACAGAGGAAATCAATGCATAACCTACCTAGCGAGCTTGAGTAAATGGATGGTGGAACAAAAGATAAATTTTATTAAGAGCTACAAAGGACATGAAATTGTAGAGGGCTTGGAAAATCTGATACTCACAGGACAGATTGAAGGCAAGAGGGACAAAGGAAACCAACGCATAACCTACCTAGCGAGCTTGAGTAAATGGATGGTGGCACAAAAGATAAATTTTATTAAGAGCTACAAAGGAGCTACAAATTGTAGAGGACTTGGAAAATTTGATACTCACAGGACAGATTGAAGGCAAGAGGGACAAAGGAAACCAACGCATAACCTACCTAGCGAGCTTGAGTAAATGGATGGTGGAACAAAAGATAAATTTTATTAAGAGCTACAAAGGACATGAAATTGTCGAGGGCTTGGAAAATTTGATACTCACAGGACAGATTGAAGGCAAGAGGGACAGAGGAAACCAACGCATAACCTACCTAGCGAGCTTGGGTAAATGGATGGCGGAACAGAGATTTGGAGATATAGCAAAAAGACAGACTTTCCTAAGGGCTACAAAGGGCGGGATGTTGTGGAGAGCCGTGATCATCCACGTCCTGAAGAGACGCGGCACATAAAAGAAGAACGGAAAATAATTCAAAATTGTTAGAAAGAGAAGTAAAAAATTTTTACTTAACAAACGATTGCTACAGTTCTTTAAAAAATACTTTTACATCAGTCAGTTATGTGCCATGCTTGATACACGCTTAAGCGATCATATATCTTTCAATACATGACTGACGAGGCAGATTCAGAGCGTAGGCGATCATAGCCTTCCACGTATTCCTCTCCTACCATCCATTTGGTCATGCTCATCAAGCACGTTACGCACAGCTTTTTACCTTTTCCCCTTTAATCTGCCCTGTGAGTGTCAGGTTTTCCAAGCCCTCTTTCCACATTACGTGCCCAATAAATTTTAATAACCTTTTCCTGGTGTTAACTATGTTTCTTTTTTGTTTCCATTTGCTCTAAAACCTCATCGTTGCTCACATGTTCAGTCCTTCAGCGTCATTCTGTAGAATCATATTTATGTTACTTCAAGTCTCTTCTTCATCTTTGAGGAGATTTTCCAGCATTCACTGCTATACAGGAGGACAGATATCAGCTAACAGTTCAATATTCTTTTCTTTGTTCCTAACGAAAATTTTCTCTTAATACTCCGTTTAGTTTTTAGAATCAATCTTTGGCCATCCTAATATATCTTCGGATCTCAGTGTCACACTTTCCGTCCTCTGTAACAGAATACTTTCTGGATATTGAAATTTCTTTGTACTTGTTTGGTTTAAGCATCCCCGGTTTATAATTTGGATTTTGGGCTCATCTTTTTGCTGACAACCATGCATTCTGTCTTCTTGTAGTTTATGTTTAGTCCTTTCTTCTTGCTTTCTTTCTCCTTCTGTAGGAGCTTTTGTTTTTTTCTTTTCCGTGTCTGCTATCAACACTATGTCATCTTTGCTAAAAGATTCCTGGACTAATATTAGTATTAAGTTCGCCATCTTATCTAAGTAATGATTTTTTTTTCTTTCTGTTTTTATTTCCCTGTAAAGTGTCGGGTCCGGAATCAAAACTAGACAGATCGATTCATCGGGAAAGTAAGCAAGATTGGGCAATTTCAATCCGCCCAAAGAGAAAACGTCTTGGATATTTGCTATCATGTTTTCTCTGTATCAATAGACAGTAGTATTCCTACTTACAACCCCCCCAAAAAAAAACAACAGTAACAACATGACCTATTATATGACTATACACCCGTCATATTTGACTAGAAGAAATATATTCGACAAAAACAAGTGTGTCCTTCTTTGATCAATTCAGATTTCCTTATAAATGAAATCTCTGAAACGTTTACTTCAAGTCTCTTCTTCATCTTTGAGGCGATTTTCCAGCATTCACTGCTATATAGGAGGACAGATATCAATCAATACCTTTTTTTTAAGCATTCAACCCCAAGCAAGGCGGGAAGCCACTAGCACGCAAGGGGTTACAGAGAATTGGAGCGAGAGCAAAGAGGAGTGATAGAGGAAAGGATGAAGAGAAGGCTAAGGGATAGATCAGGGCATCTGGAGACGTCAATTGACGTTTCATTTGAATAGTTGGAGATTATAGCTATCAGAAAATGGGGATGAAGTTCCACAGGCGAGAAGTGCGAGACATGAAGCTATTGGGGTAAAAGAGACGGCTACATTTAACAGTTTCGACAGTGAAAGAATGAGAACGAGATGCCAGAATGAAATAATACTGAAATCTAAATAAAATCTCTGAAACGTTTATATTGACCTGCGGTTTAGAAATCATTTTTATTTCTTCAGTTAACAATTAGTTAATAGGAAAACGAAAGTGAGTGAATCCAAATTTAAAATTCGGTCATGTAGGCTACAATGTCGGCTACAAACATACCCATAAAACTCGCGGTTTTAATTTCGAAAATTACAAAATCAGTTCTACTGCGTATCTTTCTTTTTCATTCGCGGAGGTAGTAGAAAGATACCACGTGACAGAGGGAAAATTAATAGACCAATAGAAAAACATAATAGAAGAATCGTTTTTTTAATTTTTTAAAAATTTATTTATATTACTATTACTCCCGTCTCCCTTCAGAGGTGAGATTTATATATTTAATATGGTCTGTGGAGGCACGGTGGAGTAATGGATAGCGGCTCGGACTGAGGAATCGTAGAGCTGAGTTCGAATTCCTCTCATTACATTCACTTGGGAAAGGTATGAATCATCTTCTTCTTCCCCAGTTATGGGTAAATAGCAGGACAGACCGGGTTCTATAGCCTTGGATGGAAACTGGTCTATCGTAGAAATAAATGGCAGCCTATTACGAGAGAAGAAAAATCTGCCTCATCAGTCATGTATCGAAAGACACGTGATCGCCTAAGCGTGTATTACGTATAGCACATAACAGACTGGTGGTCTTTTATGTGTTTTGAACGAGACTTTAAAATCGTCGGAAATGAGTCGTTTTTTAGTTACCCTCCTCCCACAACTCCAGCCATCAGGATTCTGTTGTGAACCAGGAGTTCTCGGAAGGAGGAACCAAAAAAAAAAAAAAAAAAAAAAAAAAGATTAATAATTTCAGACGGTTTTGAAGATCGGATTTGTTCAAAACATTGAAAAAGCATAGGAAAAAAAGATTTTTCAGAAACGTTTCTTATCACTAGAGGCGGTTAAATGCCATAACAAACCGATGGACTCAGAACTTATTCTTTATTCATTCTTTCTTCTTTTATGCGCTGTGACCCTTCAGGGCGTAGGCGATCATAGCCCTCCACATCTTCCCGACCCTTGTAGCTCTTTGTCTTTTTGATATTTCTCCCAAAGCCTGTTCTACCATCCATAATATCATCAAACGGCCAAATCAGGCTGCTCAGAACATGACCTCGATTTTTCTGGGGTTTCTTCACTGGGGAACTCAAAATTCTAACTAAACAAACGAATAACTTGCGACGGTTTTGAAGGTCAAATTTGTTTAGAACACATCAAAGACCTTAGGAAAAATATCAATTTCACCTCTAAAGGGAGACGGGCATAATCTCTATCAGGATGTGTGTGTGTGTGTGTAACGAATGCACGGCCGCAATTTTCGACGGATTTGCACCAAAATTTACATGCACATGCTCCAAGTTAGTGGGAAGTCCAAGACCGACTTTGCATTTCCCAACTCCCATCGATAGTGGAAATAATCGATTTTTTTCATGCTTCTACAGCAGTTTTCATGTAGTTTGCGGCCATTTTGTACTGGCCAGAGTGAGAGCCAATAGCTGGCTGCCACGAATAGGCAGGAATATTCTATTGGCCAGCGTGAGAGCCAACAGCTGACTGACCTGAATGTTAACTAACTTCCAAGAGTGAAAAAATGAATATAAAGAAGTAAGGCATATAGCAACATCAGCACGGCAAAGAACACTCCTTTAAAGGCAAGAAAGGGCAAGAATATTTTAAGTGAAGTGATAGCAATTCCTGTATGAGTCATACGATTTTTTAATCAAGCACGGGCAACGCCGGGCCATGTTGCTATCAGTAAATATTTACCCACGAATCAAATCGTTCTATTGTGGCATTGTAATTTCCCCAGCCTTGAGTTACTTATAAGCAATATAAACCTTTACAGCCAGGACACGCCATTCTATTTCCACGGAGGTGAGACAGCCAAATTTCATTCGTCTTCCAAAGGCAAGAAAAAAAAAAGAAGTTTTATTCAACTTCTTCACAAGAGCAAACTCTCGCGTGTGATTCCCTGAACACTACAATCTTAATTTCTTTAAGAATACGGTGAAATGTTATCTTTCCACCTTATCCTAATAATCTTTACTCCCTCACGATTCCTCTTTCATTCATATCACATATAAGTTATTCAGATGAGCTCCATTCCACCTGTTCAACCTTTTACATCTCGTACATGCCATGCTGCTTCCATGGAGATGAAACACACCCATTTCTTGTGCCCCAAAGGTCAGACAGTTTTCCTGCCTCAAATTTGCCATTTTTGTGAAATAGACTCCCATGTGAATGCTTCCCTGAAAACTACAATCTTAACCTCTTCGAGTCAAGGATTATAGAAATAATATGAGAAGTAGTAGAATTTTTTTTTTATTTTCCCGCGCAGAATAATTTCAGTAGTCACATGACCTTTCAAGATCATGATGTATAGGAAGTGAGTTCGAGTTCGAGTTCAAATTCTAGATTTCCAGCTATAACTCTCGTTGAGTGACGTGCGCATGTGTATGCATGTTTGTATGCAACGCAGTTCGGTTGAAATTAAGTCGTCGACTTTGCCATGCGACTACATTTCCCCAAAGGGAAAGACTGGATGCCTACCACATCCTGGAGCAGAGAGAAAAGAGAGAGAGAGAGACAGAGAAAGAGAGATAGAGAGAGAAAGGAAGGGAACAGTTATGGAATTAACGCTACGTGTGTGTGTGTCAGTGAGTAAGTATATGGGGGTTGTGTGTGCGTGCATGTGTGTGTGTGTGTGTGTGTGTGCGCGCGCCACGTGGTTGGGTTGAAATTTAGTAGTCGATTTTGACATGCGATTACGTTTCCCCGAAGTGAAAGACTGGATACCTACCGCATAATAGAGCAGAGAGAGAGAGAGAGAGAGAGAGAGAGAGAGAGAGAGAGAGGAACAAACATTTATGGAATTAGCGCTGTGTGAATGAGTGAGTGAATAACTATATGCGTAAGTGTGTGTGCCACGTGGTTCGGTTGAAATTAAGTAGTCGATTTTACCATGTGACTACGTTTCCCCGATAGGAAAACTGGATACCTACCGCCCGCATCCTGGAGCAAGGAGAGAGAGAGAGAGAGAGAGAGAGAGAGAGAGAGAGAGAGAGAGACAGAGACAGAGACAGAGACAGAGAGAGAGGAAAGAAGAAAACACTTAAGGAATTAGGGCTGTGTGTATGAGAGTGAGTAAGTATGTGTGTGTGAGTGTGCCACGTGGTTGGATTGAAATTAAGTAGTCGATTTAACTATGTGACTACGTTTACCAGAAAGGGAAAGAATGGATACCTACCGCATACTGGAGCAGAGACAGGAAGAGACAGAGAGACAGAGAGACAGGTAGAGACAGAGAGAGAGAGAGAGAGAGAGTGAGAGAGAGAGGAGAAAGAGAGAGAATGTGTCTGTGCGTGAGAGAGATTGAATCCTTTACTCTTATACCGCTGAATGTCACGCCATCTATCGGGCGTTGAGTGAAGTCTAATTGCAGACAAGGTTGCGTAATCCCCACAAGTTAAAATATAATTCTAACCCTATCCTAATTCAGAGTTAACTTAAAATATAAATCAGACCTAATTTTGTTTATATTCAGCTTATCGAGGTATCTTTAGACTTTGACAAATAACAGCTCCAGGCGTATTAAAGTAATAACAACGACAACGTTCTTGTGTGGTGTGTGCTTCTCTATACGACGAATATTAATTCTTATTTGACTCTTTCTTTTGAATTCTATATTCTTTTGCTCTGGATTTTCCTTTTCAAAATATGTCAATCAGACAAACGCGTTTACAAATGATTCGAATCCATTTTACATTTTATTGTTTTCATCCGATTTGTAGATCAGATTAACTGTCATGCAGCAAATTCGACGGTTTTCCTAATCTTCTTCATATCGGATTTAGTTCGATTTTCATTGACGTTACTCTTCCTTCTCAACGTGTGCTTGCTGTTATGAGTTTCAACGGGTACTCGGCAAAAGCAAACGAACTGACATCGTACACATTACGCGGATAGAATAGATTATCTTTGGCCTTCTGCAGGCTTCCATTGGAGCATAAGGTCGTACCTGGCGTTTCGGTAACTGGGCGTCGTTTGTTTGTTTTTTGTTTTTACTTGGTGGAGTTACAAGCTTCATGTCAATCCATCCTTTTATACCCGGCATTGGAATTGTTACACATTCGGATCAAGATTGCCCTCCTCTTCTTCCTCCTCCTCCTCCTCCTCCTCCTTCTTCTTCTTCTTCTTCTTCTTCTTCTTCTTCTTCTTCTTCTTCTTCTTTCAATATAATCTTCTCTTAGTTACACTGATTTTACCCGGCTAAAGCGCTTCAACTGTCCAGCTACAGGAAGAATTGGATTCATGCCTTTCCCAAGGATATTAATAGGAAGTGAATGCAAATCGAGCCGACTGAACACGAATTGATTTTCCGTGTCGATAACCGTTACACCATCTACAACTGCTCACCCCCTCTTTCTCCTCCTTCTCCCCTTTCTCTCTCTCTCTGTCTCCCTCTCTCTGTCTCTCTCTCTCTCTATCTATCTATATATATATATATATATATATATATATATATATATATAGAGAGAGATTTTATACATTCAGACAGGTATCTTCATTTTTGTTGTTTTGATTGTTACATTTCAGCCGAACTCAACGATAACATTATCCGAAATTATGAAACGGCGTATTTATTGTCTCCAATTCATGCGATGTTCAGGTGAATGACAGCCGCTTTATTTTTTGGAATAATACGTTTCGATCGTACTGTTCTCTTGTTTTCCTCGGATTATTTGAAATTCTGAAATGGAGCATAGCCGTTTCACCATGAATTATTCATAATAATAACATCAAAAAGTATTAGATAGATAGATAGATAGATAGCTAGCTATAAAGGAATATACCGAGATAGATAGATAGATAGATAGATAGATAGATAGATAGATAGATATAAAGGAATATACCGAGATAGATAGGTAGATAGATAGATAGATAGATAGATAGATAGATAGATAGAAAGGAATATACTGAGATAGATAGATAGATAGATAGATAGATAGATAGATAGATAGATAGATAGATAGAAAGGAATATACCGAGATAGATATATAGATGGGAAAGGAATAGGGATAAGAATATATATATATATATATATATATATATATATATATATATATATATATATATATATATATATATATATATATATATATATATATATATATATATATATATATATAGATAGATGATAGATAGATAGTCATTATTCGCAAAGTTTTAGGAATAATATCATCAAAAAGTGACGATATCTTTTGGCTCAGATAGATATATATAAACAGACTGAGATAAATATATATATATATATAGAGAGAGAGAGGGGGGCAGAGAGAGAGAGAGTGTAAGAAAAGTAAACAGATTGATATACAGTATAACCCGGATATAAGAGACCCGGATATAAGAGAAACCCGGATATAAGAGAGATTTTATCTGGTCCCAAATTAGAGCCTGTGTTAATGTATATAAAATAGACCAAACCCGGATATAAGAGATTTCTTCTCCGGTCCCGACAACTCTCTTATATCCGGGTTACACTGTATATAATATTTGAACATATAATGTTTAATATTTAATATTCTGTTAGACATGGGAACAGGAGATACACCATGAGACCAAACAAAGCGCCTCGCCTGTACTAGTGACACCACGCACTGGTCCCTAGAGGACTAGCAACATGTAGCGTGATTCTATTGGTGACAGTTTAACAGATGTCTGAAGCTGATGGTCGGGTTCGGGCGTAGAGCAAGCCTCACGAAGCAATGTTACTCTGTGTTTTGGTCATTTAAATATTTAAACCGCGTATAAAATATTTAAAACTATTTTCATTCTCTCGTATTGTCAAACGTCACTTCGACGATACACGTACATTTAAATTAGAACTGATTTTATTAAGTTTTTCCAAAAGTTGTTTTATGTCAGAATTAAAAATGGTAAATTTTTCAAAGTTAGATTTTCTAATCCGAGTACATTCGACTGTCTCTATCGTTGTTATCAAGAATTGCGTATCTGCTTATGAAAATTTGTTCGATTGATTCCGTTTGCTGAAACCAATTTTATGTCACTTGAAAGTTACGTCCCTTACAAAGGTTAAACTGAATTTTTACGCGATATTTTTAAAAACTGTTATGGAGTTCACCCCTTTTTCATACAAGTGGACTCTACGAGTGTGTACTTGGACTGCTGCCGTTAAATACCCAGAGTCAGACAGAGAGCAGAGCGGAGATTGTGATTGAGTTGGAGGTAGAGTAATAGTGTGAGGTAAACGTTTGTAGAAGTCACAATTACGAACACATAGACTCCAAGGAAGTCCTACTTCGAGACTGGATTTACCAGACTGTATATATATATATATATATATATATATATATATATATATATATATATATATATATATATATATATATTATTTTCTGTTTCTGGACTAACTAACCGTATTACCAATTGTATTATTGTGTAAATATATTTATTTTGTTATATTTCATTCCTGCGTTTGTCATTCATTGGAGACTGGATTTCATCCCGGAATACACAACAAAAACAAACTACTTCAATATACATGGTGTCCATAAAATCTCTTTAAAAATATTACAAAAGTAAATGAACAGACAAATCTGAGAAAATTTTTACAAAATGAAGAGTAGATAATTAAGTATTTTAAAAACTAATTTAATACACTTCTATATGGGCCACATTAGTTGCTTGAAACACATAAGAACGGTACTCGATTTCTTGCAATGTTCGCCTCATCAGCAGCGGCAATGGCGTCAATGATCTTTTGCTTTGAGATCAGTGATGTCCCGTATCTTTGTTCGATACACGGTATATTTAACATAAGCCCAGGGGAGTGATATCTGGTGAACGAGATGGCCATGGAATTGGGATATCCCTTCCAATCTACCGGTTTGAAAATATTTGATTTAGGAACCAACAAACATGCAGTCTCCAATGTGGTGGAAGACCATCTTACTGGGCAATAATGTTTGGTTGGAGGCCATCTAATTGTAATGCCACATCAGTTGCCTTTGTAATATATTTTTTTAAGTTGTAAAGGGACTTTATAGGCGCCTATATAATTTTGGCTGCTTCCCTTGTATTACAATGACCTTCAGAATTTAAATCATTCTTTGTATTGAGTCCTATATAATATTGGTGTTATCTACTAACATTTGTTTTATGTTAATATTTTTTTGATTATTTATAATATCTGAGAGAATTGGACTGAATTTTGACAAATGATAGGTCAACCTACGGGAGAGTGTGGTGCATGCGTGACCAATGTAAGAATTTAAATCTTGTTTCAATATTTACATTATTCGGACTATTGTCCTCATCTTTGTTGCCATATTTATCACAACGTTTCGGCAGTTGTACGCTCCAGCCTTCTTCAGGTGGTTGGAATGTCGAGTTGAACCCTTTATTTCGCTCGCTGGGGTAGACCATGTCTAATGGATGTCAGTTATCAGTTATCTCAAGTTAATTCACCTCTCCAAGTTCTCCACTGCCTTAACTAGGTATTGAACTCACAACTCTTTGGGTCCAGTCATTGGATCTAACCAACACCTTTATCCACTGTGCCATGTGTCCTTAAGGAAATATAGACATACTTAATTTCGTGTGTTGATTGGTGGAGATACAATCTTCCAAACGACATGGGAATTCATGAACAACATTATTATTTATTTTTTTTTTTTACATAGGATGAATTTTTGAGGTACTCAAAAAATTCAGGACGTTTAATCTATTTCTTAGAAATACTAAGAATTTATATTAGACGTTATGAATTTTTTTTTTTATAATAAATGTAAGGTATTTGTTAAGAGCCATAACTGTTATATACCGTCGAATTATATTTTTAATGGCCTTTTTCCCTTTATTTACAATTAGAATGCATCTGGTTACAATAAAATAATTGTGTTTATATTTGTTTATATCAAGTTGGCTGCTTATTTTATTTTTCTAAATTCTTTAAAGCCAATATCATCAACAACATCGTTTGGGAAATTATTATTGATAAGTGTTTGTCTTATGTTGCTTAATTCTCTATAAAACAATGTACCCGAAGAGGAAATCATTTTTGCACGATAAATCATAAAATAGATGTTATTAAAATAACACGTATTTTATATCTGTGTGGACATTCGCTTTTAGAATTAAGAAGGTATGGATTTTTACTTGTGCCTGTTTTTATTTGTCTATATTTCTGAGATGAGGTATTATGTACTCTATTTACATTGTTCGGACTATCGTCCTCATCTTTGTTGCCATATATATCACAACGTTTCGGCCGTTGTACGCTCCGGCATTCTTCAGGTGGTTCGAATGTCAACCTGAACCCTTCATTTCGCTCGCTGTGGTAGACTGTTCTAGTTCCACGTGCCATATCTAATGGATGTCAGTTATCTCCTGTTAATTCTTCTCTCCAAGTTCTCCACTGCCTTAACAAGGTATTGAACTCACACTCTTTGGGTTCTGTCGCTGGATCTAACTAACGCCTTTATCCACTGTGCCATGTGTCTTGAGGGTTCAGTTCGACATTCCATCCACCCTGAAAGAAGGCCGGAGTGTACAACGGCCGAAATGTTGTGATAAATATGGCAATAAAGATGAGGACGATAGCCCTTATATATATATATATATATATATATATATATATATATATATATATATATATATATATATATATATATATATATATATATATATATATATATATATATATATATATATTAAAATTAAAAAAACTTACAGCGTCTAACGTGGCTAGAATACCATTGTTAGTTTACTAGGATGTAATGTGTCAATGTGGAGTAATGGACAGCGGCTCGGATTGAGGAATTGGAGAGCCGAGTTCGAATTCCAGTCGAATCCATTACATTCACTTACGTACTAATACCTTTGGGAAAGGTATGAATCTTTTTCTCTCCTCAGCTATGGATAAATAGCAGGACAGACCGGGTTCTATAACTTTGGATGCCAAAGTTGGGTTATATATAAAAAATTGCATATATATATGCATGCACTTTTTACACACACACATATATATATATATATATGTATATTTTGGCAGCAACATTTCTTTCAAACATCTTTCATTGAATACAGCCGACAAGGAAGATTGAATTAATTTTTTATTAAGTTTTTCCAGTACCCTAATTTTTCCCGTTATGGTGCTGTAAAAACTTTATAAAAATTAATTCAATCTTCCTTGTCGGCCGTATTTAATGAAAGATCTCTCTCTCTCTCTCTCTCTCTCTCTCTCTCTCTCTCATACATCATCCATATATATATATATATATATATATATATATATATATATATATATATATATATATATATATATTAGAATCCATTTAAATACAACTAAACTTACTAAACTCCATCCGAAACTTACAAGTAGAAAATACAAAACAAACTCATCCACATATAAAATAAGATTAAAAATAATGGAAGCCTAAAAAAAAAAAAAAGGCAACACTTAATAATTTTAACTACGAACACAGCCACAATGTGCTAACCGTCTTCGTAAAATAAAACATACCTATAACCCAAGAAACATACACACAACCCATACACCCAGTTAAAATGCAAAAATAAAATCATCCTTGATAATGGCTAGACGTATAGCCGAAAGCGCTCGGAATTATAGAACATTTGGACAGTTTCTACACACGCTGTGTCCAAAAAAGAAAACACTTGTTCGAACACAAGAAAAATTAAATAAAAAGCTTAATCGTAGTACCTTGTCTGCCGTCTTTAATGAAACATGTATAAATGAAATATTATGCCTAAGTATTACATATATATATATATATATATATATATATATATATATATATATATATATATATATATATATACTGTGGGGAAAACACATATTCGTACACATACAAATTTTAATTTATTGTATTTCCCACTGATCAATAAACATATTTATCATATAACTAACTGTACACAGATGCATAGAAAACAGAAAAAAATTGGTTTAATAGAAATAAATCACATTTATCCATTTTAATGTGTGAAAAAAGTATTCATACAATACAAAATAGAACACGTAATCTTCATTTAATAATTTGTAGAATCGCCATTATTCACTTCTACAGCAACCAACCGCTTCTTGTAGTTCTCAATTAATTATTTGCAAATTTTAGTTGGTATTTTGTTCCATTCTTCTTTGCATGATAGTCTTCAGATCCAATCAGGAGGAATTTCAAGATTTTCAACCGAAATCATTAAATTTGTTTCCAAAATATTTTGATATGCTGCGGCATTCATTCTACTGTATATTACTGATATGTTGTTAGTATCTTTTGCAGAAAAACATCTTCAAACCATGATGCTGCCACCACCAAATTTCGCTGTTTGAATTTGTGTTCTTTTGTTTGAAGGCATCGTAATCTTTCATCCATACGTGATTTCTAGAATTACGTTCAAACAACTCAATTTTGGTTTCGTCTGTCTATAATACCCTTTCCCAATATGATTTTTCCTTATCCTTATGTTCACAAACGAATTTCAACCTGGCATATCTGTGTCTTTTCAATAGCAGTGGAGTTTTCCGAGGGGAGCGTGACTTTAGATTGTTCCTATGAATTTCATTGCTTATTCTCTGTTTAGTGACAGATTCCCGGTGAAAGCAAATCATCCTGCAACTCTTAACGAGTAACCATTGAATTTTGTTTAATTTGATGTATTATATTTTACGAAGATCTTGAAGAAATCTTCCGTGGGGCACCTGTTTTTTGGTTTTCGACAGTTTTGAGTTTTTTTTTATACTTTGCAATGAATGAACTAATGGTAGTAAATGGAATATTCAGATTGTCTGAGATTTTCCTGTAACTTTTACTTTCTTTCCAGAGCTTAACAATCAGTTCTTTTTGCGAATTTGTCAATTCTTTACCTCTTGCTATGATGATAACCTTCTTGCACGAATATCAATTACAGAATTTTCTGTTTGTATTTTTAGGCTAAAAATAACTAGGGATACCATTATTGGAACATTCTAGAATATTCCACTTGAATAATCTAGAGTATTAAAGCAATTTACAAATTTTAAAATCTGAAATTTGCATTGTACGAATATTTTTTCACCCATTAACATGGATAAATGGGATTTATTTCTATTAAATCAAATTTTTCTGTTTTCTATGTATATCTTGTTATAAATATATATTTTTAATGAATAAATGGAAGGTCTACATAAATACGAGTATCCACTAAAAATAACGATTAAAGAGACAAAAACAACAGGCTATAGAAAACAAAGAAATGGGTTTTGAATCCTTGTTACCACAGAAAATTATACACACACCTATTGGAAATGGCGAGAATTCTAGCCAAAAACATTCGGGACAATATCTCCGCGCTCTTAGAAGTAAAAATAAAATAAAATAAAATAATGATACAAAATTAAATAAAAAGTTACAATATATTCCTTGTCCGTCATATTTAACGACACCTCCGCGCCTCGTTACATGTCCCTGTTAAACGCCACCACCCGTCAGCTACGTCACGGTGTGTGTGGGGAGGAGTGAGTTTGTATCTCGGCTCAGTCACATTCCCGCCGCCGTAACTTGGCTTCTCCGCTCATTTTCTATAAATTCATGCTAATTGTTCTGATGAGCTGTTTCCGCCATGTTATCTAGATTTTATGAAGTTAAGCGCAGTACTAGATTGGCGGCTAGGTCTCCTCATTTTACAGTTGAAATGCCTAGATGTAAGCGTAAGTTTTATGCTAACAATTTCTTTTCTCGCCTGTGGACCTCTTACTTCCCAGTCAACTATAAAAATTTAAATGCAATGTCAATCGTTTACTTAATTACAGTGTAACCCGGATATAAGAGAGTTGTCGGGACCGGAGAAGAAGTCTCTTATATCCGGGTTTCTCTTATATCCGGGTTTGGTCTATTTTATATACATTAACACAGGCTCTAATTTGGGACCAGAGAAAATCTCTCTTATATCCGGGTTTCTCTTATATCCGGGTCTCTTATATCCGGGTTACACTGTAATTTAAGTTAACTTAATCTCCTTAATTCCAGTTCTTTTATTGTTCTCTCTTCTTAATAGTGAGTTTTTTTTCTCACATTCTCTAACACTTAGTAAATCCTTGCGTCTTAGTGGCTTTATTGCCTTGCTTGGATTGAAATTATTAAACATATATAAAGATATAAATTTGTTTAATTTACCAACCGAGTATTACCATTACTATAAATATTATACTAATGGTTGGTAAAAAAAAAACCTCAGATCGCACAAATTGCAAGTATACCAAAACAAATTGGTATCCGAGGAAAAGCTTGAAAAAAAGAAGAAAGAACTAGTAACATTCGAACAGGGCGAAACAAATCGTCCAGCGCCTTAAGTTTTTAGTCCACAGAAAAAACCCAAGCGAGTAATAAAGCTAATTTTTTTAATTAATATATATATATATATATATATATATATATATATATATATATATTAACTGATTTAAAGTATGGTTTTTCGCTACACAGTAATAACCATGTTTCAAAAGTGGAAGCTAAAAACTTTAGATTTAATTTTGTAATTAAATTAAAAACATTAGTTCCATTTCATCCTCAAGCGAATTTTGGAGTCTTGAAACATGGTTATTACTGTGTAGCAAAAAAACCATATTTTAAATCAGTTAATTTATAATAATAATGCTGTGTAAATTTACATTAGGCACTATATTGTAAAAAAATGAAAATATCAATAAGAACACCGGATTACATATCTTACTGTTCTTTCTTTATATATATATATATATATATATATATATATATATATATATATATATATATATATATATATATATTTATATATATATAATTACATGAATCATTCATACAAAAAACAAATATAGAGGTTAATGATTTAAATGGCGAGAATATATCTTCGCAAACAATTTCAATAAGATACACTAACCCCGAACCTGTATATGAATGATATGATCCCTGTTTATAAATTCCAGTTTCATAAGGTCTTTTTAATTTTTTACAAGCTTTCGTCTGTTCCTACAGACATCTTCAGGTATGGAAATAGATTTGTTCTTGTTTTTTACTTCTCATTAATAAGAGGACAACGAAAAT
This sequence comes from Acanthosepion pharaonis, assembly GCA_903632075.3. Classification (NCBI taxonomy): domain Eukaryota; kingdom Metazoa; phylum Mollusca; class Cephalopoda; order Sepiida; family Sepiidae; genus Acanthosepion; species Acanthosepion pharaonis. Next base: position 113,510 of record CAHIKZ030005417.1, read on the forward strand.
ATAGATGTAATCCGAAAAAATGCTATGAGAAATGTGTTATTGTTTTGGAACGTGCGGTCGCAACGCTGAGATAGAATTTTAAATTTTAAGGTTGTGCGTTTTGTACAAATATAGTAATAAGAGAATTCTTTTTTTACTGGTAGGTTTTCCGTCAATGTGAGAAGTAAAAAACATATATATATATATATATATATATGTATATATATATATATATATAGCTGTTCGGAAAATACTGTCACATTTTGGAGACAATCAAGGTTTATTTAACTGTTAAAAAGTGTTAATTCTTTTGTGATGAACATTAACGTTATTATTAGTAATGAAAACGTTCACAGTGAGAGGAATTCTTTTATTCCTTGTTGAATCATCTAGGATTCTTAATGAAGAAAAACATTGATCGTCCTGAATCGATTTCTTCTTTATTTTGAAAGGTTTTCCCACTATGAGAAATGTCTCTGTGACCTGATTAAATGGAAGTCCTGACGTACTCAACCGATTTAGGACGATGCAGAAAAACAGGTTCTCATCCAGGTGAGAATTCAACCGCCTGTGGGTAATTTTAAGGTTTCAGTGGGTAGGGGGGGGGGTGAGATGCGTTTGCTAGATGCAAACTATTGGAATATTGATCTAGAATCCTCTAATGCACTCCTGGAATCAGGCAATCTTGGAAGTGTGGAATGACATATGCAGAAAAAAGAGCATCAGAAAAAAATATCTGAAAAACTATTATAGTAAATTATTCCCAAATAACAGTGTTTTTTTTTTTCGAATTTATTAACTGGGCGTGATTTTGCATCGACGCTGTAGACTAACAAGTGTTTAGTTGTCCAATTTCATGGTTTAAGTGTCATTTTATATTTTTCTTCGTCCATTTGTAAACTAAGATTTTTTGAGCATGTCACATGGCGTTCTATACTACAGGCCTACTCATGGTGCAAGTAAAGGCCAGAACTAGAGGCCTATTCCAATTTTTTTTAAATTTGGGGGGAAAAGTTAAAATTTAAACCAGTCTTAATAAGCATTAGTCTTGTGTATATATATATATATATATATATATATATATATATATATATATATATATATATATATGTGGCTTTTCGGAAAACACTGTCACATTTTGGAGACAATCATCTTTTATTTAACTGTTAAAAAGAGTTAATGTTAATTCCTTTGTGATGAACATTAACGTTAGTATTAGTAATGACAAACGTTCTCAGTGAGACAAATTCTTTTATTCCATGTTGAATCACTAAGATTTTTTGGAAACACCTCACATAGCGTTCTATACTACAGGCCAACTTATTTGGCAAGTAAAGGCCAGAACTGGAGGCCTATTACAAAATTTTTGAAATTCAGAAATTTGGGGAGAAAAGTTAAAAGTTAAGCATCAGTTTTAATAAGCATCAGTCCAGTCTTTATATATATATATATATATATATATATATATATATACTGTCACATTAACTTTATTATTAGTAATGACAAACATTCCCAGTCAGACGAATTCTTTTATTCCTTTTTATTCCTTGTTGAATCATCTTGCTTCAGGGTTTAAGTGTCTTTTTAACTTTTTCTTCGTCCAATTGTAGACGAAGATTTTTTGATTACGTCACATGGCGTTCTATGCTCCAGGCCTATTCATGGTGCAATTAAAGGTCAGAAGTGGAGGTCTATTTCAAAATTTTTGAAATTCAGAAAATTTGGGAGAAAAGTTAAAAGTTAAGCATCAGTCTTTATATTAATTTTGTATGAGAAAAATATTTTAGGGGAAACGATGACAAAGTGTAAAATTCTTTCGTGTGACGCGTTTCGTTCTTTAGTCCGATGAAATCTAAAAGAACGAAACACGAAAACGTTTTTCCACTTTGTCATAGTTTTCCCTAAAATTAATTTTGTAGTATAAAAAGATTACATTTGCTTCTTTGTAAGTTTTTTTTTTTTATAGTAGTAGACCAAACTAAAAAACAACAAACATTTTTCAAGTAAAAATATCTCTAGAAAGGAAAACAGAAATAACTGATTAAATAACTGATACATCTGTTGTCATGAATAAAGTATGATCATAAAATAACTTTAAGTTTAATAATGGCATTTTTAAATAAGTTTTGCAGTACAAAAACAGAACCGAAGAAAAAAAATTTGGAAGAAAAGTCTCTGTTAAAAATTAAACAAAATAAAACATTCTTCATTATTTACATTATTCGGACTATTGTCCTCACCTTTGTCGCCATATTTATTATAACGTTTCAGCCGTTGTACGCTCCGGCCTTCTTCAGGTGGTTGGAATGTCGAACTGAACCCATTATTTCGCTCACTGGGGTAGACTGTTCTAGTTCCACGTGCCATGTTTGATGGATGTCAGTTATCAGTTATCTCCTGCTAATTTTCCCTCTGAAAGTTCTCCACTGCCTTAACCGGGTATTGAACTCACACTCTTTGGGTCCTGTTACTGGATCTAACCAACGCCTTTATCCACTGTGCCATGTGTCCTTGAGGGTTCAGTTTGACATTCCAACCACCTGAAGAAGGCCGGAGCGTACAACGGCAGAAACGTTGTAAGATATATGACGACAAAGATGAGGACAATACTCCGAATAATGTAAATAATGTACATAACACCTCATCTCAGAAATATTGACAGATAAAACATTCTTAAAATTAATTCTCTTGTGAGAGTGTAACATTAGTAAGAAGAAAGGCTTGAGAAAATCGGTGGAATAAATTATTTCTTTAAATCCAGTAAAAATAAGAATTTTTGATTAGAGCCTCGCCTAGATTTCTATTTTTGTGATAAAATACTTTTTTAGCTGCCTGAAACAGAAATTCAGATTATGCGAAGAAAATTAGTTTATAATTAAAATGTTTGCTGATATGAATAAAACTTTCGCAGGGAAGAATATTAAAAGAATTTTAAATGAAGACTTTCAAATAATTTTTCACTTTATTGAGAGACATGCAAAATAAACTGTAACTGCTTTAGATTTACGTCTTTTATAGAGAAACATGAAAATAACATGTAACTGCTTTAAACTTACACGTATTTTAATGAGAATCGTAAAAATAGCTTGTACCTTTTTTAAATTCATGCGCATTTTATTGAGAAACATGAAAATCAGCTGTACCTTCTTTTTATGCATTCTTGTAATAAACATAATTATATAGCAAGTCTTAAGGGAATAAAATAAATTGATTGTGTGATTGATTTGTTTAACGGCATATCAACACCTTATGGGTCATTTAATGCCGAAATTTAATTTTCTTGGGAGATTTGAATAATAAAATATATATGTTATTCTGCTTTCACAATTGGATACATGGTAAATAATACTCAGCTTTTGTACATATACAAGTTTATGTGGATAAAATTTGTAGAGGCGGTGATATGTGCGTTTCATGTTGTAGATTTGTTGAAGTAATATTTTGGAATACAGTTTGATTTCCTTAAGAAACTGCAGGGTATTTTATAGAATAATGTCATGAAACAGTTTTTGATTGGTTGGTCGATTTTGCTTGTCGGTATATCAATCTCCATGGGTCATTTAGCGCAGAAATTTAAATATTTTGTACGTCATTTTGAGCTTTCAGAGTAAAGGTATGTTTTTTTAGATATACAGTTTGTAGACCATAAAACGTATTCTTGGTAAATTTACTATAAAAATATACTGTTGATTTTGTTTGGGTGGGGGTGTCACTATTTGCCCATATCTGGGACCCTAAGAGGTGCTACCACTCCTGGTCAGGCCGAACTTGGGAATAACAGTAATTAAGAGGTTATTCCACGCTTCTCAAAACCTCCAGTCTCCCGATCAGAGGCCTTGTTTCCGGATGTTGTTTATCGTCATATCCAGGACAACATAAAATAAATAAATCTTATACTTAATTCAATAAAATAACCATAAAGTAAAAGCCAAAAAAAAAAAAAAAATTCTTTGAATATCTTAAACCGACTACAGAAACAAACTACCGGTAACCCAAACCGAAACTAAAATGCGTCGCTCCCATGAGGTTTTGAAATCGGTCTACAGTTCTAGCCTTTACTTGCATCATGAGTAGGCTTGTAGTATAGAACGCCTTGGTATGTTGTTACTTTAAAAGATTGTAATGAACACGGATTTACAGGTTGCTGAATCGGCGATTCGAGTTCAAAATTCAGGCTCGTCTGTTGAGTTTCCTTTCGTACCTAGAAAAGCATAGCACAGCTATGCATTAAATAGCAGTATAGACTAGATTCTCTTGCCTTGAGTGGCAACTAGTCTAAGTGGAGGAAATATTTAAATTCCAACCCGCGTAGAATGTAACGGAAAACTTCTCCACTATCTTTCCCCAAGAACTGCATGAAAACTCACAGATATCACAATTTTTCTCCTTGGGTTGCAACTGTTGTTTATTATTTGCTTACGTCTAGAAAGTATAAAAATGGCTAAAATTTCCTTCAAATTTTTGCTTTTGTGTCCAGGTTAATGGTATTTCTGAAATTTACCTATTAAAAACTGAAGAATGTCAAAATAGGAACAAAACTACTTATGATTCAAATGTAACATTTATTTATACTAGGATTACACCAAAGTACCACAAAAAAAATTAAAAGTGAGTAGTTTTTCGAGATTTACGATTACCCTGTAAATTACTTTCACGAATACCCCCCCCAATATAGTCTTGAGTTCTGACATTTAGTGAATTGGTGTGAATACCGGTCGGCCTCTTTCCGTGTGCTTAGGGAAAAGAGTCGTAAATTAACAGCTTTCGTACGAGGCATGATTGTGCAAGATTGATGAGACATTCTACTTCCGAAACACATGTGCTGCAGCCGTATTTGCAGTGTATGTTTCAAGAGCAGCATAACCTGACGGAGCCTACCCTTCTCCAGGCTGGTTTTAAATTCAGAGTTCTCCTTGTAGAATAATTGCTCTATCAAGGTTAAAGAGTCCAGTCTGCACTGTTATTTAACATTTAGTTGGAGAAAGACGGACCCATTACTTAAGGGCATTGATGCTATGTGAAGGCAAGAAACGGACGCTACGGATAGTGAGTGAAATATAACTTCCAGCGATATATATATATATATATATATATATATATATATATATATATATATAATATTAGTGGTAAATATACACATACATATGCTAAATATATATACATACATGCATACACATACATATATATTTTTGTATATAAAAAAGATTCCAAGAGGATAGAATCAGGTAGAACTCAATGTCCAGGACAAGTAAGGATATAATAAAAAGGCTTAAACACTAATATTCCATGGTTATAATTTATTCCATTGAGTCGTAAACACGATTCAATTTTATCAGACCTACAAATTCAAAAAAACGAAAAAACAACTCGGAAAAAAAAATCTCTCTAAATTTTTTTTTTTGAATTTTAGGTCTGATGAATTTCGTATTTACGATTCCAATGAATAAATTATGAAAATGGAATATTATATAATGTTTATTATATGTTTTTATATATATATATATATATATATATATATATATATATAGAGAGAGAGAGAGAGATAATAAAAATAAATAGGTAGGTTGGTAAGTAGATAGATAGATAGATAGATAGATAGATAGATAGATAGATAGATAGATAGATAGATAGTGTGTGTGTGAGAGAGAGAGAGAAAGGGAAAGAGAGAGATATCAAATGTGATTTTAGGAGTTTCATTCTCTGAACAAATCATTTCGCAATTTCTACTCGGGCCTTTTCCAAAGGCTTCAGTGTTAAGTGAACACAATAGACAAATACTACAAAGTGTTAAATATATCTTCCAAAAAGAGGGACAAGCAGAGAGAGAGCAAGAGAGTCAGTGAGAGAGTGAGAAACAGATCGAATGTTCATTTAGGAGCTTTCTTCCCTGAACAAATCAGTTTATATTTTCAACTGTGCCCTTTTCATGGACATTAGTGCTAAGTGAACACAATCGACAAACGCTACAAAGAGTAACGTATAGCTTCCAGAGAGAGAGAGAGAGAGAGGCAGGAGAGAGAGAGAGAGAGAGGGAGACAGGCAGGAGAGAGAGAGAGAGAACTAGGTGATAGATAGATAGATAAGAAAAGAGAAATAGATACGAAAAGAGTGAAATAAAGATAGATAGATAGATAGATAGGGAGAAAGAAAGAGATAAATAGATCAATATATATATATAGAGAGAGAGAGAGGGAGAAAAGATAGAGATCAGGAGAACGAAAAATGGAGTGATAGACAGAGGGAATGAGAGAGAGAGATCAAATGAGAAGCTTTCTTCTCTGAATGAATCAGTTCAGAATATCTACCAACCAGTGCGTATAGCATAACGGTTATTGACACGTATTTACTTTCATCGCCATTCTTAGTTGACTTTTTTTAATTACGACTGTAAACCTGACAGTCAGTTCTACGTTTGTGACAAGACCCCACACGAATGGCAAATAAACTGACTGATTTTTTTCACTACTTACCAACCTTTTGTGGATTATTTAAAGTCGAAACATTTTCGAGTGTAAGAATAATTGTTTTTTATTTGCGAGTGAATATTGCCATACAATTTTTTAGGAAATAGCAAACATTTTTTCATATACAAGAAGTCCTATTATTTTAGTCCATAGCTTGGGAAGACGAGGTTCATTGATAGTTTTCCCAAGAGTATTTGCGCGTAATGAAAAATAATGTAACGAACTCGACTGGACTTGAACTCGGCTCTCCGATTACTCATTTAGAGTCGCTATTCATTACACCACCCACTCGTCCTAACAAAAAAAGCTTTCACACAATGTTTTCTAAAACTAGTCTTATGTTAGAATGTTCAAGTAATAGTAATTATTAGGCTCTCGAGGCTGAAAACCCATTAGGATTGTAGAGGTACCTTATTCACTGAATACAACAGGTGTAAAATAGCCTAACAAAGGCCTTTCCTCGTCAGTCTAGTTTTTTCTTCTTCTCCTAGACTGGCTGATATCAAAATCAAGAAAGTCCATTCTTTTCTACTATTTAACCCGTAGCTGGGGGGGGAAATAGGTTCGTATAATATCTAAGGGGCATCAGTTAGAGTTAAACGCCTACCGTGGATTTTAGATTAAAACTCAACAGTGTCTAAATTTTTATGCATCCATGGAACTACTATGACCCACTGGGCGCCAAACTTACAAGTGGGTAGGTTATATATGCCTTGAAAATCAGCATTTAAAATCCTAGTAATTTTTTATATTTTTTTTTATTTGCGTCCACACACCACTGGAAAACGCACTGCCATCTGATTCATGCTCTGATTTCTCTCTTAACAGATTCGTCTCGTAAATCTAGAGTTGTCAAATATTTTTCTACTACATAGTCTTTTGTTTTACCAGATAGATAGATAGATAGATAGATAGATAGATAGATAACAATATATATCGTACACATTTATGTGTCTACCATTGGTCCATTCATCCATTATTACTGTCAAATCTGGTTCGGAGCTTCCGTTCTATATTTTAAGATTATTGATAAAATCAAAAGAAGAATCTGCAATATCATCGGACCTGACCTAGCATCTCGGCTTCAGTTACATTCCCATCGTCGTAAAGTAGCTTCCTTGTGCCTTTTCTATAAATACTTTCATGGTAATTGTTCTGATGAACTTTCTTTTACAGTACCTAGAATTTATGCATAGGACTAGATTGGCCGTAAGGTTTCATCATTTTATAGTTAAAATGGCTAGATGCAACCGCAAGTTCTATGCTAACAGCTTCTTCTCTCGTACTGAAATTCTCTTCCGGCTTCTTACTTTCCAGTAAACTTTGGGCTACAAAAATTTAAATTCAATATCAATCGTTATCTTCCGTCTTCATATTTCCTGTTCATTTATTATTCTCTCTTCTTAAAAATGTTTTTTTTTTTTTTTCTGTTATTCTTTCACACCCAGTAAGTCCTTGCGTTTTACTGGCTTTGTTTCCTTGTTTGCGGGGAAATTATTTTTAAAAGATTTATTGTTTTAGGAGCTTTCTTCGCTGACTGCTGTTTGATGAGTTTTTTGACAGTTCAGATTGCAAAAGAATAAATGTTTTTGCCAATTCTCCACTTCCAGAAATATGTAGTTATCTGGGGATTCGATAACGGCACTTATCAGCCATATTCACCGAAGATCCAGTCGTCGCATTCAAGATAGGCTTCGGAAGATTCCTCTTTGCTTTAAATACGAATAGTCGGTGCGCGCATAGAAACTTCATAACTGGAACTTTAATTATCGAAATAAATGTCGATCATGTCTTTTAGATTAAAACTTTGCCCATCTGCAGAGAACCTTAATGAACGTGGGGAATTACATATGAACCAGTAGGCGTCACTATTACGGGGGGGGGGGGTCGGGGTTATACATGCCTTGAAAATCAGCGTTCGAACTTCTAGTTTTTTTATTTATTTATTCAGCACACACACTAAACAACATCACGAGAAAAATATACCAACACAAGGTACTCTCTATGGTTTAATCTGTCTCTAGTGAAATTCGTCTCTTAGAACTAAGTTTCTTTCAGCATACCCTTTTGTTCTGATCGTCTGTTGGCGTTCTTTTTTAGATGAATAGGATTTAAAATGTATGGATACCATAGAATAGTTAACAGATAATATTTGTCAAAAATTATGGAAACATAACGTATCTATTGTAGTGTTTCATTATTACCGTCCAGATTCTGAATTTTCTCCAGTTCCCCTCTTAATGAAACTTCATGATATGAATGTCTATTGGGTCTCAAGTTCAGTCCGTACTTCAAATGGAACTCTTATACAGAATCCATGCTTTGAACGTCTATTGGATCTCAACTTCAGTCGGTACTTCAAATGGATCTCTTATATACAATCCATGCTTTCAACGTCTATTGGATCTCAACTTCCGTACGTGCTTCAAGTGGAACTCTTATATAGAATCCATGCTTTCAACGTCTATTGGATCTCAACTTCAGTCCGTACTTCAAGTGGAACTTTTATATACAATCCATACTTTGAACGTCTATGTAGTTGAACAACATGATGGATAAAATAAGTAAGGGTTTATTGTAAAAACCAGTACAATAAGAATAAAGGTAACAGTTATGCGCAAGGTCGTCGCAAGTCAATTCAGTAGTGTGCGCTACTATTGTAAGTTCTCGCGTGAGTCTGAGTCGTACTCAACAGATCCCAGCTAGTAATATTAACCAATTTCTCCACGGGGTAGGATGTGGCACAAGGCCGAATTTAATGTGGGGCAATCCGAGTCCATAGGCTCACTCAAAAATTCCTCGTAAACACCGCATAAACGGGTTCAGGTCTGTCTACCTTCCCGGACGAGACTCTGCCTTTCGGCATAACCTTGTCCGGGTTCTTCTCTGCCCTCGGGCAGAGAGTTCGTCAACAGCTAAGAGTTGAGTAACAGATCCCAGCTAGTCAATATATACTAGACCTCCCACCCCCACGAGAATAGATGTGGCACAAGGCCGAGTTTAACGTGGATCATCCGTGCCTGTAGGCTCGGCCAAAAAATTCCCTTAGAACCTGCATAAACGAGTTCGGGACTGTCTGGTTCCTTTCTGCCCGAAGGCAGTGTTTGACAGCACAGCTGGAACTGATTCCAGCTAGTGTATTTAGCAACTGCTCCACGCAATCACATGTGGCACAATGCTAAATTTAACGTGGGATATCCGAGCCCGTAGACTCGGGCAAAAATTCCAAGTAGACCCTGTAAAAAGGGGTCGGGTCTGTCTACTACCCCAGACGAGACTCTGGCCTTCGGCAGAGCCTCGTCCGGGTTCCTCTCTGCTCAGAGGCAGAGAGTTCGATATGCAAGCCGAAAAAGATTTCGGCTAGACAATATCTACTATTTCCCCCCACAAGGCTAGATGTGGCACAAGGCCGAGTTTAACGTACGCTCGGTCAAAAATATTCCCTCCGAACCTGTATAAATGGGTTCAGGGTTATTCTACCTCCCAGAAAGAGACTCTGCCCTCGTCTGGGTTCCTCTCTGTCGACTGTATAGCTGAAAAAGATTTCGGCTAGACGATATTTACTAGCACCCCCCCAAACAAGGGTAGATGTAGCACAAGGCTTCTGAGCCCGTAGGCTCGGCCAAAAATATTCCCTTTCGAACCGGTAAAAACGGGTTCAGGGTCAGTCTACGTCCCCGAACGAGAATCTTCTTCTGGCAGAGCCTCGTCCGGGTTCCTCTCTGTCCGTAGGCAGAGAGTTTGACTGTATAGCCGAAAAAGATTTCGGCTAGAATATTTAGCCACCATCCCACGAGAGTTGCATGTGGCACAAGGCCGGGTTTAACGTGGGTTCTCCGAGCCCTTAGTCTCGGCCAAAAAATACCTGTAGAACCGCATAAAGGGATCGGGTTGGTCAACCTCCCCGAACGAGACTATTCCCTTCGGCTCATCCTCGTCCGGGTTCCTCTCTGCTCAGAGGCAGAGAGTTCGACCGTCTAGCCGAAAAGATTTCGGTTAGACAATATTTAGCCCCCCCCTCTCCAACGAGGATTGCATATGGCACAAGGCAGGATTTAACGTGGGTTCCCCTAGCCTGTAGGCTCGGCCAAAAAATACCCGTAGAACCCGCATAATGGGACCGGGTTGGTCAACCTCCACGAACGAGATTTCGTGTAGACTCTGTAGTCCTTTGACTTACAGATACTTATAGGTAGTTAGTACCTATAGTCAGTCATGTGTGTGACAGGTTATTCCATTACATCATTTTCATACCACTTACCTTATTCATCATTATGATGTCGACTGTTACTCTCTACTTTGAGTGGCTTTCGAGCCTTGTATTGGGTGAAATTTAGTTTTAGAAATTCTACTGCATTCTTTGACCTAAATAAGCACACTCCAGCTAAAAGACTAACGGAAGATAGATATAAACAATTCAGATGATAATTAAAAATGTATGAAATTGTTCAAGCAAAACTAAAAATGCCCTTTGACATTTAAAGAAAAAAAAAGTCATGAAAGAGAATCAGGTGAGTTGATTATAAACTTTGAGGACACAGGCCCACCTTGAAAATAATATATTTTCTGATAGTTACAAACAATTAACAATAGGTTTATAACGGTTTATATTAAGTATTCTTTGACAAAAAAACGTAATGGGTTTCTTGTTTACAGATAAGTGGCGCCAGGAGTTCAGGTGAGCAGATCACGTATTTATAATCTAATTGGCTGTTCGGATAATAATGTCCGATTTTAGAACCAAATTTTATTCCTGAATTAACGCATTTAATCAGTCAAAATAGGAACCCTGAACATGTATTGCCGAGTTACAAGGTTATTTATGTTGTTACGTTAGACCTCTAAAGGTTTCGACGTCCTGGGTATGACGATAAACTACAACCAACAGTAAGGCCTCTGATCAGGAGATTTTGAGAAGCATGGAAACACCTCTTAATTGCTGGTATTCCTCGGCTCACCCTGACCCGTGGTGGTAGCATCTGTTAGGGTCCCAGCTATGGGCAAATAGCTAGCCCCTAAACTGGGGTCAATACACTATGAAAGTGTAAAAATAGGTTTTAGTACCAGCAATACATTTTTGTAATTATAAGCAATAAAGTTTTTAAGAAAAAATTATCACCAGAAATACATTTTTGAAGAAAAAATATTATCAGCAATAAAAATCTTGTCGGCATTATATAACCCATTGAGATTGATATGCGGTAAAACAAACCAAACCAAACCAAACCAAACTTAAAGGTTTCGACATCAAGAAACCTTTGAATGTACTGTCTGCATCTTCTTTTTTTTTTTTTGGTTTAAAAAAATTGTCAAAATGCTTTTAAAAAGTCGTAGTCAGTTTTCTGAAATCTAACCAGAGCACCACCGCCGGAGTTCACTTCCAGCAACTGGGCGAAATTCGCATTCAGTCAAGCAAAATGCAACCGGGAGTGGTTTATCGACGAGGTCGGATTCTGCTTCCTGGCATGTTGCCAGGATGACACTGCAGACTTGTGGCACGAGACTTTGCCACACCCACCATATTTTCCTGGCCTCTCACCCACTGACTACCACATTTTAAAAGCATCTTGACAATTAATCGAGTTTCTTCCCCTTACCAATTTCCTTGAGATGGTCAGATATTGTTGAAATGCTGACTCCCATTATCTGAGACATTTCTCTAACATTTTGCCCGACCTGTGTTTTAAGATGCTGATTGTCAATTGCAGATGGACATCCTCTACCACCTTGATCTTCAAGACTCGTATCCCCACTGCGGAACTTCAGAAACAAGCACTCTACTACCCGATCATAATTAGATCCTTCACCCCATACTCTGATAATATTGATAGGAGTTCGGGGAACATTATAACCAAACTTGAAATCATGCAAAAAAAGTAAACGCATCTCTCCTTTTTTCATGTCCAAGGTGAGAGGTATATAATGTTTTAAGTTAGTTTCTGAAATAAATTGACATAATATTAACAAAGATGACACTTTAATCACTAGTTTGAGTTGGTTGTTTTTGATAAGCAGCATATCAACCTCTTTATTATATACTGTCGAACTTTGAATATTTTGACCGCAATATATCTTCAGCTGTAGATATTTTGTACATAATTTTATACTTTCAGGGTAACCGTATTTTTTCATAGATATATGGTTTGTATATGATATGATGTAGGTGTTATATGCTTTTGTATAATTCTATTTCTTTAATGTAGGACATTATGCTGACGTTTACAGTTGGTTGACTTTGCTTAACGACATATTAACCACTATGGGTTATTTAATACTGAAATCTAAATATTTGAACACAATTTTATGACTTGGTTAATTTTGTTTAACGGCTTATCAATCTCTATTTGTGTTTTTTAATGCCGAATCTAAATATTTTAACCGCAATTGTCTGGCTTCAACTACAGCTATTTGTGTAAGTAATTCTATATTTTCGGAGTAAACGTATGTTATATATATATATATATATATATATATATATATATATATATATGGTCTGTTATATATTTTAGTACAGACATATTTCTTTAAGGTAGGACATTATATTGACAGTTTCAGTATTTTCAAATAGTTTTCTTATGTTGTTTTCATTGTAGTATTTATGTATTACATGTGTTAAGTACGTTCATTTAAGATATATAAGAACAACTCTGAATTTGAAACCAGCCTAAAGATGAATTGGCCCAGTCAATATTAGCTTGTCATAGAGAGAAAGTCACTGCTGCTACGGTTGCAAGTAGATGTGGTGATCCCAGCGACACTAACGGGTTACGGGATTTGTGCATGAAAATTATGCACGCTTGTTATTTAGTTTTTTTTTTATTCATTGTCTGCAATTAAATCGTCTTGTTGGCTTATGAACATATCCCAGGGAAACACCTGTTCTTGTACGATCACTGAAGTTAAAGAACATCGACCTGTCTTGGGAATAGGATGTGCGGTGGTGTAATGGATAACAAATCTGAATTGGAAATCAGAGAGCCGTGTTCGTTATAGTCACTTACGCGAAAATATCCCTGGGAAAGGCATGAATCCAATTATTTTCCCTACCACCTATGTATTAATTGGTAGAACTTGTACCAGTAAAAATCTTTATCTCCCAAAAATTCTTACACTGAAAATACTTTATGGATTTAAATAGCTCGCAAAAGGTTGACAAGCTGTAAAAAAATAATGATTAATCATTAAATATATGGTTATACAACAACTCCTCACTTAACGACTTTCCATCTTAATGACTACTCGGAGTTACGACCAGTTGTAAAATCTCATAAGATAACAAATAAAGGTTAATTTATTTTTGTAATTTTTGGTAATTTTTTTTTTTTTTTTTTTATATATTACACGTTTTTAAAGAATTTTTTTCCGACATTGTTTCTTATTACTATAAACGTTATTTTTAGAGGGTCCACTTACCAAACCTGTTTTTTTTATACGTTTTATCTTTTTGCTTAAACAGGTAGGTAAAGACGTTGGTTAGACGTTGACTAGACCAAAAGAATTGTGAGTTCAATACAGCTATAAGGAGTGACTAGACCAAAAGAATTGTCAGTTCAATACTAGCTACAGGAGTGGTGAACTAAGAACTTGAAAAGTTGAGTTAAAGGAAAATAACTGAGACATCCGGAAGATGCATGGCACGTGGAAATAGAACAATCTACACCGGTGGATGACATAAAGGGCTCGGTTTGAAATTCCAATCAGCTGAAGAAGGCCGGAGCGTACAATGGCCGAAACGTTGTGAATATGGCAATGAAGATGAGGACAACAGTCCGAGCAATGTAAATGCTGCAAATATTTCTTTAAGGTTGGACATTATGCTAAGTTATAATAGTTTTCTCGTGTTGATTTCCTCGTAGCATTTATGTCTTACAGGGGCTGAGTGCGTATATTCGGTTAAAATGTGTGTTCACCTTGAGTGCAGCTAGCTATGCTGTACATCTTGTTTGGTTTTCATTCTTCAGAAAGTATGAATGAATGAGGTATGGGTGGTTCATGTGTAGTCGGGCTAGACCTCATTGAGAAGTTCTTACTCATTGAGTGTTGCAATCGGCGTATTCTACTATCCCAGCCGACAGGGCGTTTTAATCATTAGAAATGAGTAATATATTTTTGCGCAACTATTATAAAGATATATTAGAACTCAAGATTTATTCTAAAATTGGACATTGTTTTCTGAACTACTTAATATGTTTATGGTAGAAAAATAGTGAATAATGCGCCATTTTTCCTCCAAGAATTTACGCATTATATCAAATCATGGCGTTCGGCAAGCCTATGGATTGAAATAACGGTTACTCATCGACTTCTTTTCGTATAAATATTTCTTCTTTAAATAATACATTGTAACCCGGATATAAGAGAGTTGTCGGGACCGGAGAAGAAGTCTCTTATATCCGGGTTTCTCTTATATCCGGGTTTGGTCTATTTTATATACATTAACACAGGCTCTAATTTGGGACCAGAGAAAATCTCTCTTATATCCGGGTTTCTCTTATATCCGGGTTTGGTCTATTTTATATACATTAACACAGGCTCTAATTTGGGACCAGAGAAAATCTCTCTTATATCCGGGTTTCTCTTATATCCGGGTGTCTTATATCCGGGTTACACTGTATTTTGTTTTATTTAAAACAGAAGGATTATAAGTTTCCGCTAACTTGCCGTATCTTATCCATTTTTATTATATATTATTTTTTTTATAGATTTTTTATTATATATTACTTTTATATTACTATTAAGTAGATATTTATGCCGATGACACAACCATTTACTCCTGTCTCAATAGTAAATCCGTCAGATCTGACAAATTAAATCTGGCAACTGCTCTTGAAAAGGACCTCCAATCAGTGTTTAACTGGGACAGGAAATGGCTTGTAAACTTTAACGCCTCCAAAAGAAAACTGCACTGATTTAATCCCCATAGAGAACCTTCTCTGCCTGCCATTAACATGGCTGAGGTTACACCCCAAAAGAGCAACACCCTGCGCTTTCTTGACATTGTGTTCTCCACTAACTTGAAGTGAAGCGATTACATCGTATCAAGAGCTGCATCTACTGCAAAGAATGTTGGCTCACTGTACCGTGCCAGAAATTTTTTCTCGTCAGAATCCATATTGCAAATTTACAAATCTGCTATTCGCCTGTGCATTGAATACTGCTGCCATATCTGTTCTGGTGCTTCTGTTGGTTCTCTCTAGATTCTTGACAAAATCCAAAGAAGGATCTGTAATGTAATCGACCCTAACCAGACATATCGACTTTAGTCACTTTCTCGCCGACGTGACGTGGCTTCCCTCTAATTTTTCTACAAATATTTTCATGGCGGCTGCTCAAACGAGCTTTTTTTTCCCTGGTGCCTCAAATACATTAATCTTAGCGTGCTATTAGATTGAGATCTAGGTCCCACCCTTTTACTATTGAAATAGCTAAACTCAACTACCACTTCTACTCCAACGGTTTCTTTTCTCGCACTTCTCGACTGTGGAATTCCTTTCCATTTACTTGCTTCAATCTTCAAAATTTAAATGCATCGTCAATCATCATCTTCTGTTTTCTTGAATCCTGTTCCACTTTTGTACTTTCCTCAATCCTCCCTATCCCTAGTTTTCTCTTTCATTTTAATTCCACCCACCCCCCGCGTACTGGTGGCATTTCCGCTTTGCTTTCGGTGAAATGATTAAAAAATATATTTTATTATTTATTTATTTATTCTTGTCAGTGTGCAAGACACAATGAAATTAGACAGCAGGCCCCAGGTATTCACAATAGAAATTGACTAAATTATCAGAAGGCCACATTGGTTGAAACACAAGTTGGAAGATTGTGTTGCGCCAGTCTTCCAGAGGGGTAGGCATTATTTGAGATCTAGATACCAGTACAAAGTATAATCTCAAGTACTCAATAGGCCCATGAAAAATGAACTTTAAATGAATTAAATAATTCTTGATGACTTCTTTCGGCTTTGAATTCGAAAAATTGATTGCCTCTTTAAAAATTCTATAGCTTGTATTTGATGTCGAGTCTAAAACCGACCAACGACTTTAGATTAAAACTCAGCTCATCTGTAGATCTTTAATCTTTATAAACTTGAGTAATAGGATGAACTCATAGGCGCCAATTTTCCAATTAATGGTAATGAAAAAACCGTTTCCATACAGGAAAAAGTTGTCATTCATTGAACAAACTGTTAGCATTACTGTCGGTTGTAATTTATAAAAATGATTTTTCATTTACTTTCTCACTTTTTTTTATTGGATAATGTATTTCCATAAAATTCAAATAATTTCTTCAGTTCATGAATATTTATACTTATTTCTTTTTATTAAATATTAAAAACAAACATTAGTTTGGGAAATAATTCTATGGAAAAGAATATTTCAACAGAACATGATATGAAAAACTTACATCTTTGTTATCTCTTATTAGTTACTAAGAGATAAAAGTTTTTATCTAGGTTTAATGTTTGTTAGTTTCTTATTAGTAACAAAAAATAACAGCTTGTTTCTGGAATATAACCTCAAATCTTCATTTCTCTGTGAGTAAATCAGCATTTCTGTCTAAAGTAATGCAGCAGCTCAGTTTGTTAACTTGCTGTACGACATTTCTAATGTTGTCTCTCGATTCTCATTAAGAATGAGACAGAAAACAAAATATGTTTCGCACCCTTAAAGTAATAATTTATTTAAGAATAAAGATGAAGGTAACCAGAACAAATTAGTATAATCATCTTTTTAATAATATAAAAACAAAAATGAAATGCATGGAAAAGAAAAAAATATTACAACAAATTAAAAGTTGCATAAACCCTACAAAAAATTAAATTTTCATCCATGCATGAAATTTCTTTCAAAAATTAAAGAAATAGTGTTCAAATCTAATTTAAATTTAATGACTCTTTTGTTCCTGTTTATTGCTTAAATGGCACTTGGTTGCTGAAAGCAATCCGCATGTCCGCTTGTGCACCTAAATGATTTCTAGATTTTGTCTTGTTTGATAAATAATATGAAATAACAATCGAACGTAATTCGCTACAAAACATGAAACAAGTTTGGCCCCTATTTTAAATGTCCCGATGTTGTTATATACCGTAGCTATGAACACTAAAGGGTATGTCCCAATCCCTCACAAATACGTTGGACACTATTGTAAGTGGAGGTAATATGCTGTTTAAGTAGTTCACCGCTAGCAGTGGCTTACCTACTTCACGTCGCTGGTGAGTATTGTATTTTGTTGATGCTATAAAGATTACCATTTCATTTCCAACTTCCGTTTTGGTTATTCCTCATTCAGTAACCCTTCCTAAGTTTCAATCCCCGATTAAAAAAAGGTCCACGGCGATCTCATTTAAAAAGAAACAGCGCGTCGAATCACATTAAAATTCATAGAGAATCTTATTCTACTGAAAAGAGGGAAAAAAAGGACATCCCCATCTTTAATTTGGACTTTTAAAAATTCGATACTTTTATCTTGAATATATAAGACAGTACCCTTAATATAAACAAAAAACTGAAATGTTATCGCGCACCCACTAGAATGCGATCTCGCACCCCTGGTTAGGAAACCCTGATCAATGCGGATGATACAGCTGTATACAGGTGCACCCCCAAATATCTGGAAGACCAGAACCTAGCAGTCCATCTCCCTTCTGACCTACCCCAGGTGGCTCATGGGGTACTGGCTTGTATAATACAATACGGCCAAAACCAAACTAGTAACAATCGAGCAGACCCTGAATTTTCACCTATCATAATGGATAAGGGTGTTCCTTAACTTGAACGTCTATCGGAACTCAAGCTCTCCCCAGACTTCTAGTGAAACATATATCCAATCCACTGCTAAACATGCGGGAAAAATGATCAGTTCATTGTACCACTTCAGTAAGTATATGACTCCCTGGTCCCTGCGATACCCCACCTTTACAAGAGCCAGATCAAACCCAAAATGGAGTATTATTGCCATATATGGACTGGAGCTGCCCAATCCTCACTTGCTTGTCTTGATAGAGTTCAAAGCATCTGCGCAGATTTGTGGGTAATAAATTATTTTCCACCCTACAACCCTTTTTCCAAAGACGAAACACTCTGAGCTTCTCGCCGCTCTACATACCCTAGTGTCACTAGACTTGACCTTTACAACTGGGAACCACAACGTGCCATCCACAGAGTTGAATCATTCTCATTTCCTTCGTATTCCATTAGTAAGACCATCATAATGGATAAGAGTGTTTCTTACCTTGAACGTCTATCGGGACTCAAGCTATCCGCCGATCTCAAGAAGAACTCATATATACGATCTACTGCTAAAGATGCTGGAATGATAGATAGGTGTTCTCTCAAGCAGGCTCCATATCTTGACTGTCTATTGGGACTCAAGCTCTCCCCAGACCACAATCGAAACGATGTTTTGCTAAATATGCTGGAAAATTTTTGGGTTCATTGTACCGCATCGGTAAATATCCCGCTCCCAGCTATACCCTATCTTTACAAGAGCCAGATTAGACCAAAAATGAAATATTGTTGCCATATCTGGAGTGGATCTACCCAGTACTCACATGACTGTCTTGATAGTTCAAAAGTGCCTATGCGACCTTGTGGGTGATGGATTATTTTTCACCCTACAAATTCTTTCCCACATGGCTTATCTTCTTACACCACCGCTGATTCTTACAACTGGGACCTTCCATACCATGTACACGGGCGTAAATCATCACTATTCCTTTCGTATTCCTATAGTAAGAAGTAAATTCCGATTGGGTAGTTTTTTCCCATGAACTGCTATTTTGTGGAACAGACTCCCGCGGGGATGTTTTCCCAATCATTGCAATCTTGACCAAGTCTTGGTTAACCGATATCTTTCTTGCATAGCCCCATCAACTTCACTTCTTGCCCTTTCTTACGCTTATACAACACCACAGAGTAACCCTCTACCTTGAGTGGCTCTTGGGCCTTTTATTTGGCGAACATTAGCATAAAAAATAAGTTCGACTTTCCACGTTGCAGTTTTAGTCAGCCCTCTTGCTTCATTAGATAACGGGTGTCCTCCATCCAGATTGATCTCTTGTTCTGTTGCAAACTTGATCCCAGATCAGGCTCTTCTATAAGAGACCTTCCACTATGTTTTGAACAGGTCCGCCTCTCTTTATAAGTACGCTCTGATCACGCTCTCTCTCTCTCTCTCTCTTTCTCTATCTATCTATCTATCTATCTGGACATTCGTAGTAGGCAACCGAACATCCGATATTTTGTGGTATATATTTTTTTTAATTATTTCCCCTCAAGCAAGTTATTAAAAGCCAATAGGGTGCAAGGGGTTACTGTGATGGAAAGAAACATATAGAAAGATAAAATAAGAAAATTCAAGGAAATAGAAGATAACGATTGACATTATATTTAAATTTTTGAAGATCAAAGGCAATAAAGCCACTAGGACGCAAAGGGGGTTACTGAGTGTTAGAGAAAATGAAAAAAAAAACTACTATTAAGTTTTGGTTTAGTTTGGTTTGTTTTACGGCATATCAACCTTAATGGGTTATTTAATGCCGACAATTTTTATTGTTTGGTGATATTTTTTTTTTCCAAAAATGTATTGCTGGTAATTTTTTTTTCCAAAAATGTATTGCTGGTAATTTTTTTTTCCAAAAATGAATTGCTGGTAATAATGTATTGCTGGCAATAATTTTTTTACAAAGTATTTCTGGTATTAAATCCTATTTTTACATTTTCATAGTGTTTTGACCCCAGTTTAAGGGGTTAACTATTTGCCCATAGCTAGGACCCTAACAGGTACAACCACCGCGGATCAGGGTGGACCTGGGAACACTAGCACTTAAGAGGTGGTTCCACGCTTTTCAAAACCTCCTTATCAGTGTCCTTGCTGTTGGACATAGTTTATCGTCTTACCCAAGACGCGGATGTAGTTTATCGTCATACCCAGAACGCGGATGTAGTTTGTCGTCATACTCAGGACGGGGATGCAGTTTGTCGTCATGCCCAGGACGGGGATGTGGTTTGTCGTCATACCCAGGACGGACTATTAAGGAGAGGGAGCAATAAAAGAACAAAAATTAAGAAGACCGAAGATAACGATTGACATTGCATTTAAATTTTTGAAGATCCAAGTTGAGTGGGAAGCAGAAAGCCAGAAGTGCGATAAAAGAAACGCTTAGTATAGAACTTAAGTGGTCAACCTCCTATATGTCAGTGAATGATGATCAATATCCTCACAGATGGATTTGTTGGCTAATTCGTTTTCTACGGCTTAGCAACCTTTTGAATGTTATTTAAAGCCACGAAAGATTTTTAAATTGTAAGAATTTTTTTCGGAGATAATAACGGTTTTTACAAGTCTTACTAATTAATCCATAGCTGGGAGGAGAAGCGGTGGGTTCATAACATTCTCAAGGATATTTGCACGTAAGCGAATGTAACGGATCCAACAGGAATCGGAACTAGGATTTCCGATTAAAAATTCTGAACCATTATCCATTACATCACCCACCCATCCAAGATTGCAGGGCCTTGTATTCCTAAGCGGTCACCCATCTATGTACTGACCAGGTTTGATGTTGCTTAACTTCGGTGATCGTACAAGAACCAGTGTTTCAACGTGATACTACCGTGAAGATGAGACTTGAGGCAACTGGAATTTGGTAGGGCAAAAATGATGCTGAGAATACCAAGTCGGAACTGTTTGAAGAAAAATGTCAACAAAAGGAATCTTGTACTGAGAATCAGAACGAAAGTTGGACACATTGTGAGAAAAGGGGTTTAGAGAATTTGACACTTATAGTGGGTCAGCCAATTTGTATTGGTTATAAATACAATAAATAAAAACTGACTCTACAATTTTTACAATATCAAATGTAACAAAGACAACAACAAGAGAAATAATCAAGTAGAAGAAATTGTGAATTTGTTCAACAATAAATATTTTTATAAACACAACAAATACATAATATATAGTGCATAAGTTGATAAACACAATAGAGTTCTTTGGTGTGTGTTACTGAAAGAATTTGAGTTATTGTACGTGTGAAAATTAGAAGGTGTAGTTAGCTATATTTGTTGTTATAGGAAAATTAAAAAGTTGTTTTTGTTTTTGTATTAAATAGAAAAAAGTATTGTTCTGGACTCACTGATTGTTATAGTGTTATCGCTCATTAACCAGAGATTCTTCTTGTGGAATAGAATATTTTGTGGGAGTGAGCGTTAAGCCTGGAAATAGTTGACAAGTTTTGTTGTTGTATTGAAAATAAAGTTCGTCTCCTTTGCTGTGTTGATTTCCAATGAAGTCAAGTGAATTGGTTCAATATTTTAAGTGCCCACTGACCAAGTCACGTCGAAGTTTCGTTTTTATTAGTTCTCTTGGTAACATGGTGAGGCTCGTGAACATGTTTACATTTTATGGTGTCAACTAGAGGTCAAAATTTGGGTCGGTACCTTCGGACGTAGTTGACGACACCTAATTAATATTTTACAACCAATCAAAATACATCAGTTGTTATATTTGGTTGGGAGCCTCTATGTGTTTAACTTGCACAAAATTTAAGATTAAAAAAAAATGTAGGAATCTGATTCTACACCCTCACAGCACATATCAAATATCGTGTAGACACCCTAACGGGATTCTGCTAAACGCCAGCAGAACATGATGGATGAGGGATTATAAAGGAACATATATCGGTTAGAATTACAAGGGACAAGAATCTGTGGAGACTCATGATCGCACATTTCATGAACGGACACGGTACATAAAAGAAATGAGATAGATTTGCTTTCGTCTGCTTCTGTTCAAAACCTAACATATATAATTTTTATATGAAGGTTTACTGTCGATATTTTACGCTCTTTCAAAACATTATCTGTTTTTATCTCCAACTGACACCTTACCCCTAAACAAATCATCGGCTCGGATATTTTATTCAGAGGGGAAAATTTCACGTTAACCGGTTTAGCTATTCACTGACAATAGATGTCTGTTGGAGCATCAAACAGGTTTATTCATTATTAACACAATGTATGTAATGAATGTCTTGTAGGTGGCAATGATAAGAATATTTCATGTAGTCAAAATCTATAGCGGAGTTGTTAGATTTATCAATAACTAAGCAGTGAGTACATTAAAGAGGAAAGAAAATGTGGTCAGCCGACATGAATGTATCTTGTGCTACCAATAGTAAGTTTCTGAATGACCAGTTGCATGTTCAAGGGGAAGAGAGACATTAACTGATCGGTAGGAGAGAGTGAGTGCGGAATGATGAGGAGTGATTGATTAGTGAGGGGAAGAAGTAATACTGACTGAGTGGTAAGGAACGAGATAGCGTAATCATTGTAGGAGAAGAGGGAGAAAGAGAGATATTTTGATTTATTAGCGGGAAGAATCAGAAAGAGAGAAAGAGAGAGAGAGAGACAGAGAAAAAGTGAGTGGTTTTGATTGACCGTTATGGGGGAATAAGAAAGAGAGAGAGAGAGTAGTGCTGATTGAGCGTGAATAAGAGAGATAGACAGAGAGACAGAGAGAGAGAGAGAGGAGGGGGGAGATTTTGATTGCCCAAACGGGGAATAGAGAGAAGAAAAAAATGATGTTGATTGAGCGATATGAGGAAGACACACAGAGAGAGAGAGAGAGTGTGTGTGTTTCACTCACCGGTAAGGGAAGGAAAAGAGAGAGAGAGAGAGAGAGTGTTTCACTCACCGGTAAGAGAAGGAAAAGAGAGAGAGAGATAGACAGAGAGAGAGACATTTTGATTTATTGGTGGTGAGAAGAGACAAAGAGATAGATAGATAGATAGAGAGAGAGAGAGAGAGAGAGGGGGGAAAGAGAGTGAGTTAGTGAGTGACTTTAATTTAGAGGAGATAATGAAAGAGAGAGACAGAGAGAGTAGTACTGATCGAGCAAAATTAGAGAGATTTTGATTGACCAATCGGGAGGGAAGGGAGGAATTGAGAAAGTAAAAGTAATGTTGATTGAGCGCTATGAGAAAGACAGAGAAAGAGTGTTTAACAGGAGAGAGAGAGAGAGAAAGAGAGAGAGAGAGAGAGAGAGAAATTTTGATTGCCCTGAAGAGAGAAAGAGTGAGAGAAATGTTTTTGATTGAGCGATATAAGGAAGACAAAGAAAGAGAATGTTTGACTTATAGGTAAGAGAAGAAAGAAGGAAAGAGAGAGCGTGCGAAAGAGGAAGTTAGAGAGAGAGAGAGAGAGAGAGAGAGAGAGATGGAAAGATAGAGGAAAAGAGAATTTGATTGACCAGTAGAAGAAGAAAGATTGATATTGTCACTGGCCAAGTACAGAGAGAAGAGAGAGAGAAAAGAGAAAAGAGAATTTCTTGTCGTTTGAATTTAAGTTAACTTCTAAATAAACCGGAATCAAGAAGCCTTGGCAAGCTTTGGATAGAATCCCAAAGTTCATTGAGGTGCACTCTACCATTAAGCCAAGCCTTACACGAGGCAAGTGAATCATTTGCTTTACAAATCTCTCTACGCGTAAAACACATATTCGAGTTTATCGATTAGAGAAAAAAAACGCCTTTACACCATACAAACGTTGTACAATATATCCCCAAACAAATCTGAAAAATGATATGTTTGAATAGATTGGTGTATTGATTTTGTGTATTGATCTCTATCTTCGTGCACCTGGAGAAACTAAACTTTATACAACAGTAATAACGATGAAAAATATTAGCACTTCAAAATTTGGCTAAGTCGTCAGGAAATTACCGTTAATCGGCAAGCGGTTTGAAGTTCGAGCAAGACTTTAAATTATGAAGCCTCGTTTTGGATTCTTGAATATTTTTGGCGCTGAAATCCGTTCATTACAAAAAAAAAAAAGAAAAAAAAAGATGTAGTTTATCCACCCAGCCCAGCGCAAGAACAGAGATCAGCAAGAAATCCAGAACAAAAAAAGATCGCAAGAACAAAGAACAGAAGAAAGTCAGAATGATAAAAATGGCAAAAATTTAGAAAAATATACATCCATTCTGCAGGGTGTACGTTCAATGGCGGTTATTTTGGACAACAATATCATAGAAGATATATTTAGAAAAATATGACGATCTGCAAAGGTTTTTTTGTGACGCGTTTCATCCGTTAGGATTTCATCGGACTGGGCTTTTTTGACGTTGCCACATCTACACATGCGCACGAAACGAGAGACTCTGGTAGTTTCAAAATTTTTTGAAAGAATATTTTATTTTTCAATCTAGCCGAAATCGTCTGTATTCTTTTTCTTTTCTCTCCATCACTTTTGATATATATATATATATATATATATATATATATATATATATATATATATATATATATATATATATACCACATAACACCCTTGAGCGCTTAGCTTTGGAGCGGGTAGAATAAAGATCAACGTGTTTTAGTGGACTCAGCAATTTTCAATCTGCTTGTCTGAATCATCTTCAAGAAGCGAGAGCAAGATCTAAAAGGTCAGCCAATCTAACAGTGATCTCATCTCACAATCCTCACACTTGCTCCATATGTGGCCTCCTTTGTAAATCACTAGCGGGTCTTAAATGCCACTTAAGATTATCGCACAAACTATCATAACTGAATCAATAAGCTGTCAGATCCTCATACGTCGAAACCGACGGAAAGTCCATTATATATATATATATATATATATATATATATATATATATATATATATATATATATATATATTGTGTGTATTTAGGCAGCATTTTTTCATTGATGCATGTTTCATTAAATAATATAGACAAGTTTTGTCTATTTTATGTAAATATTATGTTATTCATATCGTCTGATAAGCTTAATAATATTATCATTAAAAGATGAAAGAAAATCACCATATTGATACATGTTTTTTAATCCTATGTAAGCTTTCGGCTTACATATAGCCATTATCAAAGATGACAATTACATTACAATATATTAACCAATACACGGACAAAACAATAATGATAGACTGTTTTTGTTTGCATGGAAGATTTCCAAGCCACGACAAATTCGTGCATACGAGTCGCTGGAACCGAAAATCGTGCCGCAGCTCATGACATCACACATGACCACGAGAAGTATTAAGTATATGAAGCCATTGGTATAAACCAATGGCTTCTGTTATCAATTACAGGAATTTAAGAATATTTGTGGAGATTTCATAGTTTATTTTGTTCAGGTTAGGTTTCAACTGTTTTATGTATATAGCTTCAAGAATTTTTAGTTTTTGTTCATTGTTTTCATGTTTAAGTATAGTTGTGTTTTAAACAAGGATTTTCCGGAATTGTGTATGCGGCCAGGCATGTTGTTTTAAATGCCTAAAAATGGTATATATATATATATTAAAACTGTCTGTCTGGATGTCGGTTCCTAGGAACTGAGTTACTGACCCTCATACGTCGAATAAGACGGGAGAGTTCACCATATATTCAAACATATATGTTAAATATAACAGACAACAAATATCTATTATGTTTGATCATGAGCCGTTCTAAGCTTTGTATAGTTGCTTTAATTCCGGGAGAAAATAAAGACAAAAACTGTCCAACATTTAGATAGGGTGTATTTTTATTATGCCGTTTCTCGATTTAAGCTTTCGGTTCGCAGCATAATAATAAAAATATCCATGTTCGAATAATTCCCCAATACACTATATATATATATATATATATATATATATATATATATGTTAGTTTGGGGTAATAAAAGCTTCCATTTTCGGATTACACCTGTCGACCGCCTTGTCAGTCAGTTATGTACCATGCGTGATACACGATAATGCATCTTTCGATAGATGACTGACGAGGCAGATTTTTTCCCCGCAGTAGTTTGCCATGTCTTTCTGGCCAGTTGCTACCCAAGGCTATAGAACCCGGTCTGTCCTGCTATTTACCCATAGCTGAGGGGAGGAGAAGAAGAAGAGGATTCATACCCTTCCCAAGGGTGCACGTAAGTGAATGTAATGGATTCAACTTCGAATTCTCAATCTAAGCCGCAATCCATTACTCCACCGTGCCTTTCCAACCGCCTGACGATTGCTTAAAGGCATGGAACTTTTATTTAAAAATTATAACATAAATATGTAATAAAATCACTACAAAAATAGCCATTTTGTTTCAACACCTCCGGTGTCTTATCAAGTGATGATGTTGAATGTAAAATAGATGCTTTTAAAAGTTTTAAATTAATTAACGATACTTCGCAAGGGGAAAACGTTGTTAAAAAAGCTAGAATGACCAATCAAAATACAAGTACAGGAAAATTAAAAAAGCTTGACAACGAAGTATGGTTATAATAGCTGTTCAGATCTTTAAAATAGGGGTAATATTAAAAAAAGAATTTTTTCTAACCAATAATTATTAAATTATATGATAAAATTTGATATTAAAATTAAAAGTAAAAATTACCAATTTTAAAATCCAAATTTAATCTCTATTAAGTTTAAAATTATAAAATTACAGAGGAGAAAAGAAAAAAAGACATGTTATTCAATTTATTCTGTATTGAGCACTCTTTTAAGAATAGTAATTGTTGGTTATTGGAATTCATTCCGTATACACTAATCATATACTTGTATATATATATATACATATATATATATATATATATATAAAGCACTGGACGGCCGTCTCGTCCTATATTTGGGACTCATCAGCAGTGCGCATCCACTACCGAGAATTGAAACCCGGACAGTTACATTGACAGGCAAACGTCGTACCAACTGTACTCCTTCGCTACCGAGGCCCGTTGGTACGCAGAACTTTTTCACTACCAGTTCAAGAAAGACATTTAGGTCACTAACACAAAAAATAGAGAATGTCTAATATTAAGAATATTTAACATCGAAAAGCATAATTAATTCCTTTTAATAATATGTGGAAATATCTACTCTTTGCCTGACGAATGTCGCGAGACCGGAAACTCGTGTAGCAAAATTATGGAAAATAAAGCATAATATACATATTTTTTTTTAAATTCATACTACAGCCAAAAACGTTTGTAGTTTCTCTCTTCTTTTTAATATACACACTTTTCTCACGTTGGAAGTACTATAACCTCTTCTTTTTACACATATATATATATATATATATATATATATATATATATATATATATATATACACAGTGTAACCCGGATATAAGAGACCCGGATATAAGAGACCCTGATATAAGAGAAACTCGGATATAAGAGAGATTTTATCTGGTCCCAAATTAGAGCCTGTGTTAATGTATATAAAATAGACCAAACCCGGATATAAGAGAAACCCGGATCTAAGAGACTTCTTCTCCGGTCCCGACAACTCTCTTATATCCGGGTTACACTGTATATATATATATATATATATATATATATATATATATATATATATATTGAAGGCCGAAAGAAAGTCGCCGTGTTGATACATATTTCTTTTATTCCGAGTACTATCGACATATCACAATGAATCATCAGGGTATTGTTTATTACAAGACAAATATTGGAGTATTCATTATTGTCGAAGACAAAATTATATTCATTTAAAATTTAATTTTCTTACGTGTGGAGTTGGAACGCTGAGTCAGTGCGCGATCGCTGACACCGTTTAAGGGGAGGTAACTAGAGTTGGTTGTGGAGAGTTTTTAAGAAATAACGATACCAAAAAGCTTATCCATGGATAAGAAAGGATCCAATTGAAAATAAGTAGACAGAACATGTCTAAATTATTCAACGAAACTTTCTGGTATTGCCTCTACTGCACATGCATCGATATTATGATAAGTTGCTTCACCCCCCACCCCCCAAAAATAACACTACAAACGACAGTAAATGCCATATTAGAAAACGTTCTCCTTAACCTTGTAGCCGGCCTTAATGTAAACAAAAAATATCAAGCCAAATTAATAACCCCTTAAAAAAAAGTTCGTGATTGCGATACTGCAGACCTTTAGTTTTACGGAAAATCAAAATCTTACAGAGCTGGCTTCGATGATCCGTCTTGGGGGATTATGTTAATATTAAATCCGTTGGTCACGTGGGTTCGAAAGCCAGTTAATACTAGACTTCTTGCTAAATGAAATAAAATAAAACCTAAATTGGCCTATATTTAAATATTTAAAATCTAAACCTCCTTTGGCCAATCGCCCACAAATGCCTATCTACGGTGTTTAAAGGCCCGTTTGACTCCAAGGGCGACCAAGCCAGTTTGCACGCCAACTTGCTTAACGAAAGAAAAAAAATGCAACTATCTAAACTCGTTAAGGTGAGAATCAATCAGTCACAACCTATTTAAATGTAAATCTTCATTGGATCCTTGAAAAAGAACCGGTCAATTCTAATATTAATTACCAAAAAATTCATCTTAGCAAAAGGTCCAAGTTAATTCACACCGTAAAAACTCATTAACAAACCAAAAAAAAAAAAAAAAAAAAGAAGAAGAAGAAGAAGAAGAAGAAGAAGAAGAAGAAGAAAAAACCGTCTCAGTAAGACGGGGATCGTTCTAAATAGTGTTAAAACAAAATCCCAAGTTGAATTCGCAGACAAAAAACTATTAGGTTGGTGCAAAAATAATGACGTAATGATGTCGTTTTTTGACGTTAAAGAATACATCCAAAAACGACATTATTACGTCATTATTTTTGCTCTAACCTAATAGTTAATACAGCAAACTAAAAGAAGTCTATTCTACTCATACTGTGATATAGAACACTAACCAAAGTATACCTTCACGGCTTCGTCATCTAAGCCTACCCCGCTAGATTGTGTCATATTTACGGTTCATTCCTTTTGAGCCATATCCCCCGGGATCCTTCATCCGCTGTGTCTGAGCTTTCTCTCAAGGCTTCTCCTACGATTTCAGTTTTCGCTAATGCTTTGCTTAATGATTTCCCGCAAACCTTCTGCACCCAACTTCAACATTTTTTTTTGTTTCACCCCAAGCAAGGCGGGAAGCCACTAGCACGCAAGGGGTTACAGAAGATTTGGAGCGAGATCAGATAGGAGTGATAGAAGAAAGGATGAGGAGAAGGATAGTGGATAGATCAAGGCAACTGGAGATGTCGTTTGACATTACATTTGAATAGCTGGAGATTATAGCTCTCAGAGAAACTGGTATAGGGAAGGGAGTTCCACAGGCGAGAGGTGGGAGACATGAAGCTATTGGAGTAGAAGAGACGGCTACATTTAGCAGTTTCGACAGTGAAGGGGTGAGAGCGGGATGGCAGCCTCGTAGGGCGCTTGAACTCATGAAGTCTGGGAACCAGCGAATGCAGCTCCTTGGAGCAATTTCCATGAAAGTATTTGTAAAACAGACAGGGAGAGGCGACGGCGCAACTGGATCATAGTAGGTTTTCTAACCGTTTTGCTGTCACCGTTCGACCAGCTCCGGGTAATTCTCACGCTTTCTCACGCTAGCGAGCGTGATATTCTCCTCCCATGCAACCGATAATTCCCAAATTATTAATTTCTTGATGCTGTTGGAATATATTAATAGATCTGGTCGAAGTGTTGTCTGCACTAAGTGACCTGGGAATTTCATTTGGTCCGTGATCAGCTAACAATCGGATGCAGTTGAAAGCATATTTGGTGTATTTTTCTCTGCTTTCGTTTTATTTTCTCCTGGCTTAATAAAATGTATTAATGGCTCTTTATACACTGCTTTAAATTTGCACGACCTGACGGTTGTCGTAACTGCATTTGCTATGGCTCTTAGGATCGTGGCGCCAACGATACCGTACATTCCCTAATGCCTTGGGGCAGCTACTTTAGTTGTGTTGCAACGAACCTCTCTTTCCACATAGAACGCAGCTGCACGTTTCATTTACACCGCATATACAGGGTGACCCCCAAAAAACGGGGGGTTTTGAAGTGCGTATTGCCAGACATGAGCAAATGGCAACACTGCGAGACAGTGGCCTTAAGCAAGTAAACGTTTCGCCATTTAGAATTCAAGATGAAATTTACAGTATCCCAGCTGAGATGTTGCAGCAGTCAATGAGGAATCTCAACAGCAGATTTCAAGAATGCATTCGTACAGGAGGACGCCATCTACAGAACGTAATTTTAAAAAAATGAAAATTCCATCATTGTTTCTTAAATGGCATGTTTTAAGATTTCAATTACTATGAATAAAAATATTTTTCTTCCATCACACTTGGTTTTATTGGATCCTTAAAAAGTTCCCGTTTTTTTTGGTCACCCTATATTTAGATTTGCTGGACTTGCAAGAATGTCGTAGACCAAGGGTCGGCAACCTACGGCCCGCGGGCCGGATCCGGCCCGCGAAGACATTTTGACCGGTCCGCGAGCCTGATTACCAATGACTCTATTTTTAACATGAGAGACGAGGATTTCGAATTAGACTATCTGCCAGTTATCTTTCATGAGACTTATTTTACCAAGTTGCGTTGCCTACGTTTAATGTCAAATAATGGATACATATTTGTTATGACCCTTGGCTACATTAAAAGATAACAGAAGCGAAAGGAACGATAAAGTGAAAGAGGCCAGGGAGGGACTGACATGCAAGGTAGCAGAAATCTAAAGACAGTTAAACATACGCGCATTATACATACATGCCTCATGAATGTGTGGATGATACCGCATGTGTACGTACGTAAGTGTATATGTTTGCAACTATTTGTACTCGTATGTATGGGCATATATGCTTCGTTTTTGTTTGATGTGTGTGTGTGGTTCGTTTGTGGAACAATTTTCAATAACAGTTTCAAACCTACACGTCATAATTTCATCCATTTCACTTCGGTTGATTTTTTTCACTTTGAAGTATTTTAACGTTCCTTGAGGAAAAGTAATTTTTGTTAGGTATTTTTTTAATTTTAGATTTTTTGTTTTTGTTTTTCTGATTTCTCATTGTTTATTTTCATTATGGTTTTAAATATTTAGGTTGACAGGGGTCTGCATATGTAATTTTCCTTAATTTTTCATTAATGGCCTTCGTCCGGCCCGCGACCCGTCATTATAACACGATCCGGCCCGCGGGGTCGAGTGAGTTGCCGACCTCTGTCGTAGACCGATTTTATTAGGAACTTTATTCTACTAAAGTCAGCACACTAGCAATCTGACCAATTTATCTTCTGGTGTTCACTTATTCCCCATTTTGTCCATATTCCTTATTGAGGAAGCCCGACCGTTCTACTGTAATGGTTTTCCTCGGCGCCTGCTCGGACTTCATTTTGTAATAACTTGTGTCTTTCTTTACCTTGGGCTTTATTATACCGTATAGTAGGAAAGTAGCCCAAGCCCGTCTTCTCTTTTGCTATCATTCCTATTATGGCTTTTTGTCACAGCCTCTCTTCTGCTACGGTTAATTCTTTAAAGGTGCTCCTTTCCCTGTCCGAAGATCACTTTCAGGTCTTTAGATTCTCTGAATTGATAGACCTCCCTAGAGCGGCTTACTAGGAACTCTTTGAGGCTGTTCACTGGTAGCTTTAGCGCATTTGTGTTACCATATAGCACTGCACTGCTTAAGCTTTTACGTAACCCAAGTCATCTTCTCAAGCGTGTAGTTATTTTCCTCTCCAAAGCTTCCACCGTCGTGAGTGTGACTTCATATAGCTGAAGCGGCCATAGTACTTTGGGTAATACTAAGTGCTGGAATACCCACGTTTTAACTCGACCTGGTAGGCCTGATTTATCAATTCTTAATAATGCTGTGTTTAGGTCATCAGTAGTCTGGCGAATAGGGGAGGTATCTCTGAGACTACTGTCGAATGTCTTGCCTAAATTCGTGAATTGGTTTCTCTGAGAGACTTGGCACATTTGCCCCCGCGACAGTAAATCTGTATTTGTTAGTAACCTGGTCTTTTTTTTTAATCACCAGTGACCTTGATTTAGCTGGTGTGAATTTCATACTTGTTCAGTTCATGTTCCTTTTAAGACTTTCAGATAAAGTCTCAAGCAAAAACGACAATACTAAAAAAAAAAAAAGAAAAAGAAAAAAGATCTTGAAGGTAAATCTACTTACTCAGTAAAGTACAGTGCTCGAACCCTAAATAGTCTAGACAGAGCAAAAAACGCTTAACAACGCAAATCCTATCAAAGAATGGCCCTAGTCGTAACCCGAGTTTCAAGCTCACGCGATCTTCAGACGATTTGAACACCCTCAAGTCGTCTGAAGATCACGTGATCATGAAACTCGGCTATAAAATCATTAGCTCATAATGATTTTACTACTACTTAGGCAGAAAGTCACTTTTGCCAACAGTCGAAAAAATGAGATCAAGGCTCACTACAAATACAGAAAATATAATGAAATAATAAAAAAAAACAAAATTTTATTCCTTTAAAAACTCGATTCCTTTAATTTGCCTGAAGAAGGTCACGAGACCGGAAACGCGTGTAGCAAAAATATGAAGAATAAAATATATATATACTAAACCTAATCCACATTATAACAAAAATGTTTGCGGTCTCTCTCCATTTTTTAATATATATATATATATATATATATATATATATGAATGAAACTGATATATATATGACGCTACTGCTATATATATATATTTATGCGCAAATAAACAATTATAATAATATATCGATTTTATTTTCTAATCGAAAGTTAGATATGGCAGAAGGCCGAAAATATGGCGCACCCAGTGCGGATCGAACTCACTACTCAGTCCTGATTAATCTAGCGACACGTGATTGCTAACCATTGCAATATGCCGAAGTGCCCAAAACGATTATATGGGAGAAATAACTACCACATTCTACACGCACGCGCATACATGCATGCGCTCAGGAAAACGCTCACACGTTGCTGATATCTCCTGAGGAGTAGACGGAGCGATTAATGAAGGGCCCATCTTCGAAACTCTAGTCGAGATTCTGAAAATAGCATCAATCAGCTGACAAGTCATATATTTTTATTGATCTCTCTCTCTCTCTCTCTCTCTGTATATATATATATATATATATATATATATATATATATATATAATGTCAATATTAGCCGTTTCTCTACCAACAAACATTTAGCGTTAATTGACCGAGCAGCCAATATGGCTTCTTTTGAACATCATGAAATCTTTATCTCTTTCAAGAAAGCAACTCCATTTGCTCTTTCCAGTATCAATAGGAGGTTTTCCTTCCTAACCTTTTATTTGAAGTAGTGGAATGTTAGCATCACGATTATTATTGTTCTCTGTAGCTAAATCGTATAGCATGTCAGGCCAAATGACGGTTCCGTGTAGCAGACAGGTTCGATTCCTGTCAGAGGGCCTTTTATTTTTTTACGAAATTTCTCGGACATTCAGGCCGGTAAATGTAATTAATGCTGTTTATTATAAATAGATTATTTACTTAAATATATGCCCTGCTCATTTATAACGTATGAACAGAAAATTAATAATTGTCGGACTTAATCCATTTCATTTATGTTGTTATTGTTTATGTTAAGATACGATTCGTGAGAAGATATGATCGA
Source organism: Acanthosepion pharaonis (assembly GCA_903632075.3). NCBI lineage: Eukaryota > Metazoa > Mollusca > Cephalopoda > Sepiida > Sepiidae > Acanthosepion > Acanthosepion pharaonis. The sequence goes on from CAHIKZ030005417.1 coordinate 147,348, forward strand.
TCGAAAAAATTCGGCGAAGATTATATTTAAAAGCAGTAATTTGAACTTTGCTAACCAGACGCTTCTCCGTAACTAAATAGTATAGCACGTCGGGTCAAATGACGGTTTCCGTATAGGAATACAGGTTCGATTTCTCTCGAAGAACGCATATTTTCTACAAAATTTCTTGAACATTCAGGCCAGTAAATGTAATTAAAACTGCTTAAATAAAAAAAAAACAACATAAACAGAGCATTTACTTAAATAAATTATATCTATTAATAAGAACGTATAAACAGAAAATATATTAATCATTGACTTAATACATTTTTATTATATATATATATATATATATATATATATATATATATATATATATATATAGGACTTAAACCATTCCATTATCTATCTTTCTCTCTCTATATCTATCTATCTATCTATCTATCTATATATATATATATATATATATATATATATATATATATATATATAATATGTGTATTGTGTGTGTATATATTGATGCATATTTCATTAAATAATATAGACAAGTTGTCTCTATTTTAAGTAAGTTCCTTTCATATTGTCTGATAAGCTTAATAACATTATCATTGAAAGATGAAAGAAAATCACGATATTGATACATGTATGTATGTATATCCGCGTGTATATATACTTTTGACGATAGGGTGTACAATATTGATCTTCTCGCAAAATTCAACATTCGTGGAATCGAGACTTCCCTGATACACTCACAATTTCGCTGGGCTGGTCATGGTCATGTTACAAGGATGAATGATTATTGAATACCTAAGGTCCTCATGTATAGCCAGCTGCACAGTAGACAATGGACAGTTGAACTGTCGTGGCTCAGGTATAAAAACAAGCTAAAGTGTAACTTTTCAGCTGTCAATATGTCTCATACTAACTTCAAGCGAGTTGCTCTGGCTAGGAATAACTGGAGATATTTGTACCAGAATGGTATCAGAAGTTTTGAAACCAATCGTATTGACCGGCTAAGAAGCGAAAGACAAGCGGAAAGTGTCAGCAAATATTCTTGTTGCTATGTACCGAGATCCTCGCACAATATGTGGACTTGTATGCGGGTCACTAGCGGGACACAAACATAAAAACTGAATGAGGTTGTCGGATCGTCGTACGACGAAATCGACATGGCGATTCCATCATATCATATATATATATATATATACACAGATGGTGTGATCGGTAAATTATCGCCATTTTATATTTTTAATTACGCGTCATGCGCGTTGTTTGTTTTTGATTTTGTCGATTACACAGTCTAGTAGGGTCAGGTGGCCACCGTCTATGAGAAAAAGGGCACCGTGACGCAATTCACTTCGATAGAAATTTGAAAACGGCATGCTGTATTGCTTGGCATTCGCGCCAGAAAATCCAGTACGAACATTAGAGAGTGTTTGGTTGTCAATTTGAGGACAGTGTAGAGGATTCAGAAAGCGTTTTTAAAACATTGCATTTGATCAACATATAATGCCTTGTTGCATTTAATTACAAAATGTAAAGTTTTTAGTTTCCATTTTTGAAACATGGTTATTACTGTGTAGCGAAAAATCCATATTTTAAATAAGTTAATTTATAATATTAATGCTCTGTAAATTTAAATTGAGAAGTATTTTGTAAAAATAAAAAATATCAATAAGAACACCGGATTACATATCTTACTGTTCTTTCTTTTATATATATATATATATATATATATATATATATATATATATATATATATATATATATATATATAGGCAGCAAATATTCATTCAAGCAGGTTTGGTTAAATAATTTAAACACATCCACAGATATTTTAATCTCCTGAGGATGGTCTCAGATGAGATTGGAAGTAGTTGGTAAAATAAAAAATTATTTGAAAGAAAATATATATATATATATATATATATATATATATATATATATATATATATATATATATATAAGTGTGGTGTTTGGTTGGTTGACCTTTTTGTTTTATCGTCTGAAACCCAAGATCAAACATGGCGAAATTTCTGTTCGGCAAGAACAATTTTTTGAAACTGGAGAATCAAATATTCTGGAATGCATAAAAATAAATTCAGAAAAATATATAACCATTCTGCAGGAAGAAAAAAAAAACTTCTCTTAATGTTCAATGGCGGTCATTTCGGGAAAATAATCGTAGAAGATGGAAGTCCATGTCATATCGTATAAAGATGTCATGAGAATGACAGATCGAACACGTATTAAACGAATCTGATGACCAAATCGATCTCTTGGCGTAATTCCTCTTTTAAATGTCTGAGCCATTTGAGATTATGAGATAAAGAAACAGTGTGTCTGTTGGGTGGGGAGCGATCGTCCCTAAAAGAATATTTGGTTTGTGTTGTCAATGCAGTCTTGTCGGATTTCCGACAAGCAAAGATCGTCAATCTCATAAATTCGATTCCATCCAGAGGAAAGTTTTTAAAATGTTCGAATATCAGGTCCAGGATATATAATGTGGAAAAAAGACTTGGAGAATCTAAAACTGTTTTTCCTTTTAAATACTAAGGTTCACCCATGAGCCATTCTTTGTTGTGGGTTACTGATGTAATTGATTGATTTGTTTTTTTACGGCTTATCAACCTTTTGTGGGTTATCTAAAGCCGAAACGTATTTCGGATTGTAGAAGCTTGCTTATAGTATCCGATGTTCCCAAGCGGCCCCTCATCTATGTACTGACCGGGCTTGACATTGCTTAAATCGTACGAGAATCGGGTTCTCACCAAGGAGGCAGGTGGAGGTAGAAGGAAGCGAATATTATGAGGATATGTAGCATAGATAGTGATTCTTGACTTGAAGTGGTTAAATTGTAGAGTTTAGGGGAGCATCTACGCGGGAGTATCACACAATAGCAAAGATGCTACCTGGGTGGAAGTTCATTCTTACGAACGAAATACAGAAAAGATGTGGGGGATTAGACTGTTGGGGGTGGGGAGGGCGTAGAATGGCGTGCACTGACTGCAAAAGATATAGGGAAAGCAAGAGAATGAGAGAAAAGAGGTGGGTGGCAGAACAGGGACTGGGAGGCATATTAAAGGGACAAACAGTGCTTAGAGCTGCAAAGGATATGATATTGTAGAGAGCCATGGTTAACTTGCCTAACAAGCTTGTGTAAATAGATGACAGAATAAGGCATGGAGGTGAGAGTAAGGTCTAAACATTGCTTAGAGCCACAAAGGATATGAAGTTGTGGAGAGCCATGATTAACTTACCTAACGAACTTGTGTAAATGGGTGGCAGAATAGGGACTGGGAGAGATAGTAAGAGGACAAACATTGCTTAGAGTTACAAAGGATATGAAGTTGTGGAGGGCCGTGATTAAACTACCTAACGAGCTTGTGTAAATGGGTGGCAGAGCAGGGACTGGGAGGGATAGCCAGAAGATCAAATACATGCCGTGTCCCTTCAGGACGTAGGCGATCATGGCCCTCTACATCTTCCTGTCCCTTGTATTAGGTTGGTGCAAAAATAATGACGTAAGAATGTCGTTTTTGACGTTAAAAATACGTCAAAAAACGACATTATTACGTCATTATTTTTGCACCAACCTAATAGCTCTTAATAAGTTATCTCTTTTTGTTATTTCTCTTAAACCCTGTTCTACGAGCTCATAAAGTATGTTAGGCACTGCTTTCCTCTGTCCCTTTCCCCCCCCTCAATATGTCCTGTGAGTATCAGATTTTCCAAGCCCTCTTTCCTCATTGCGTGTCCCAGAAATTTCAACTGCCTCCTCCTGATGTTTAGTATAAGTTTCCTCTTTGTTTCTATTTTCTCCAAAACCTCGTCGTTACTCACATGTTCGGTTCATGGTATCCTCAGCATCCTTCTGTAGAAGCACATTTCTGTTACTTCAAGTCTCTTCCTTATCTTTGAGAGGATTCGTTGCCAGACAAGAGGACAAATATCATGTAAGAGTTCAGTACACTTTTTCTTTGTTTCCAACGAACGATAGATCGTTGAAAAAAAAGTATCCAGCTACTTTTGGCATGTTTCTGTACGTCTGTATCATTTTGTAAATAAAGAGCATTTGTTTTATGTTGGTTGCGTAGTTTTGATTAGAAACCTATGCGTTAATTCAATTTCATCGCCGATACTTTTTTTCTTCTTTATTTAGCATCAGAGACAGAAGCGCAAATAAATCAATAACCTTTTTTGTCAGCATTTATTGGCTTCGATTACTCTTCACAGAATCAGCTACAATTCCCTCCAATGCATAATTGCTGAAGTTACGACGACTAATGGATTCTAAGAAATATTTTTGTTTTAATCAATTCATCCAAAGCAAGGCAAGAATACCACTATGAGGCAAGCGGCTACTGGGATTGAAAGAGAATGAAAAAGAATACAGAAGGAACCGGAAACCCAATCCTAAACAGGAAACAAGAAATAAACCACTAATCCTGTTCAAGAGATCGGGAAGGGGAGTGACTCGGGCGATAAGCAAACATATCTACTACGTTAGAGATAGAGAGAAGTAGACATTAGAAGGAACTGGAAACCCAATCCTAAACAGGAAACAAGAAATAAACTACTACTCCTGTTCAAAAGACCGGGAAGGAGAATGAACCGGGCGATTCAAGGTTTCATGATGATTATAATTTATTTTCTTAGGATCAAATTTCGATCCTAATTCCTCAGATCAACCATTTTCATGCAAATAAATGGATAATCTTGTAGCACCCAATTATTTAAAACATTGATCAGGATCGATTACATTGCAGATCCTTCTTTGGATTTCGTCAAGAACCTTGAGATGAGTAGCAGGAGCACCAGATCAGATATGGCGACAATATTCAATGTAAGGACGAATGGTAGATTTGTAAATGTGCAAGATGGGTCTTTGACGAGAAAAAACTTCTGGCACGGCACAGTGGAACTTACGATAGGAATGCAAAGTGAATGCAGAGGATTTATCCTCGTGTAGGGAGCACGGCGGCTCCCAATTGTAAACGTCAGGGGCAGTGGGACTAAGCAATGTAGCTAGTCAGAACACATACCATGGAAATAGCGATAGAGCAGGAGGGAGAGAGAGAGAGAGAGAGAGGCTCGCAACATTTCGTTTGCGGGAAAGGGGTTGGTGGGTGTAAAATCAACTCAAAATATGGCAGCAATACTCCTTTGGTCTGATCTGGCACTTGTAATGTATAGCAGGGAGTAGGGAATCAGACACTGAATCGGTACACTGAACCGACCATTTTTCCAGTATCTTTAGCAAGAGATCGTATATATGAGTTCTACTTGTGGTCTGGGGAGAGCTTGAGTCCCAATAGATGTTCAAGATATGGAGTCTGCTTGAGAGAACACCTATCTATCATTTCAGCATCTTTAGCAGTAGATCGTATATATGAGTTCTACTTGTGGTCTGGGGAGAGCTCGAGTCCCAATAGACGTTCAAGATATGGAGCTTGCTTGAGAGAACGCCTATCTATCATTCCAGCATCTTTAGCAGTAGATCGTATATATGAGTTCTACTTGTGGTCTGGGGAGAGCTCGAGTCCCAATAGACGTTCAAGATAAGGTGCGCATTTGAAAGAAGACCTATCCATCATGGTATGTGAAAGTTCTGGGTCTGCTTGGTGGTAGTCTAAAGAAAAACATACTACGATAACTTAAATTATATATGTGGATATTTAAATTTCATTTTAGTGGAAGACAACTTCTTCTTCTTTTATAGCTCCTAGTAAATTTTATCTTTTAGCTATCCCTCCTAAACCTTGTTCTGGCATCCATTTACATGAGCTTGCTAGGAAGGTTATGCAATGTTTCCCGCCGCTGTTCCTCTTGCTTTCAATGTCCTGTGAGTATCAAATTTTCCAAGCCCTCTTTCCTAGGGAACCATCCCTGTTTCCCATTAGAATGTCTGATGCTCAACTCCACGAGAGCACCTCTTTGCTTCTGCTTGGTTTAGCACAGTTCGCTGAACTGAGATGGAACAAATACATTGAATCAATAGCTTCATCCACTGCAAGGAAAATTTTTCTCGCCCGAGTCCATCCTTCAAATCTATATTCTATTGGCCCTGATCTGGCATCTCGTTTACAGACGTGGCGAGACGCATCTCTCACAGACGTGGCGTCGCCTCCCTCGGTCTTTTTTACAAATACTTTCACGATAACTGCTCCGACGAGCTACTTTCCCTAGTTCGCAGACTGAATGAATTTAAACGTGCTACTGGGTTGGCATCTCGGTCCCACCCTTTCACTGTCGAAACGGTTAAATGTAGCCGTCTCTTCTACTCCAATAGCTTCATGTCTCGCACTTCTTGTCTGTGGAACTCCCTTCTTATTACTTGTTTCACTTATAGCTATAATCTTCAACTATTCAAATGTAATGTCAATCGACATCTCCAGATACCTTGATCTATTCCCTGTCCTTCTCTGCATCCTTTCCTCTATCATGCCTCTTTACTCTCGCTTCCACTCACTCTCCTTGCGTGCTAGTGGCACTCCCGTCTTGCTTGGGTGATATGCTTTAAAAAAAAAAGATATAAGTGCCCTTTCTGTTTCCATTCTTTCTAAAACTTCATCGTTACTCACATGTTCGGTCCATGATATTCTCAGCATCCTTCTGTAGAACCACAATTTTATTGCTTCGAATTTTTCTTCATCTGTGAGGAGATTGTCCAGCATTCACCAGCATTTTTTTTTCTGTTTCTTTATACTTCGATTTTGGAAGGCATCCTTCGTTATCCCAATCTGCTTTCAGATTTCAGTGTCGCACTTTCGTTTAAAATCTTTTCAGATATTTAAATTGTTGTCTTCTTTTGTGTGCCGTTCCCCTTTAGGACGTAAGCGGTCATGGCTCTCCACTTCCCCCTATTCCTTGTAGTTCTCAATATGTTTTGTCCTTTTGCTACCTCTTCCAAACCTGTTCTGTCATCCACTTGTTTAAGCCTGCTGTATATGTCACGCGTTGCTTTCCATTCTCTCTCTTTCTGCACTGTCAGATTCTCCAAGCCCTCCTTTCTCATTGCGTGTCACAGAAATTTCAGCTGCCTCTTCCTCATGTTAAATTATAAGCTTCCTTCTTGTTTGCATCCTCTCAAGAACATCATCGTTGCTCACATGTTCGGTCCATAGTATCCTTCTGTAGAACCATACCTCCGTTGCCTCGAGTCTCTTATGTGTTTGATTTTGTTATCTCCAATTTGTAATTTGCATTTTGGGCAGTTTCTTTTGCTGACAACCAGTCATTATGTCTTGCAGTTTATAAGGGCGTTTCATTAAGACGGATTATATGTATAAGGATGTTTCATTTGTGAGAAAACGGGGAAAAAACTCCTTGCGAACCTGAAACGACCGCCTTGTTGCGAACCTGAAACGACCGCCTTGTTGCGAACCTGAAACGAACGCTTTCTTGCGAACCTGAAACGAACGCTTTCTTGCGAACCTGAAACGAACGCCTTCTTGCGAACCTGAAACGAACGCCTTCTCTTCTGAACCTGAAACGAACGCCTTCTTGCGAACCTGAAACGAACGCCTTCTCTTCCGAACGAACACTTTACGACAGCAAACGGCAACTACGACTTCTGCCGACGAACGGACGACCGACCGTAACGGCTTTTGCCGCCCAAAAAAAAGACACCAAACGACTCGCGCGTCTTCTTCTTGTAGTCCTCGGTCGAGTCCATTATGGTACTCCAATGTGTGCCCGGCGAAAACACATACGCAGTTCGAGGACGCTTCCGCGCATGCTCGTTACATTTCATTAAAACGGATCAAAGTCAGCAGTAAATAAATCAGTTTTATTGGTGAAAATTGATTTATTTCTCAATTGGATCATGTTATTTAAGTCATGGCAATTATGTGTGAAAATAATATCGCCCAAATGTCCACCAATTCTGAAAGAAAAAGTAAAATAAATCATTTGACACTTAAACCTAATTTGCATTTAAAATCGGTCCAAGTTATTAGAACCCACTTTATTATGAATATTACGTTAACATTCAGTTATGAAATTTATTATCGTAATATTATGTTATGTTAACAACATAATCTTAATAACATTATGTTATATCACGTTAAGTATGAAATTATTTATTTAATAATTAGTTATGAATTAAAAGAAATTATTGTACATGTATTCAAGTTTTAAAATCCACCAACATTTTTTACTGCAATTAAATTTGCAAAACACGTCGATAAAAATAATCAATATAAATAAAGGGTGTTTCATTAAGACGGATCAAAGTCAGCAGTAAATAAATCAGTGTTATTGGTGAGAATTTATATATTCCTCTATTTGATCATGTTATTTAAGTCATGGCAATTATGTGTGAAAATAATATCACCCAAATGTCCGCCAAATCTGAAAGAAAAAGAAAAAAAATCATTAGACGCTTAAACTTAATTCACATTTAAAATCAGCCAAAGTTATTGCAACACACTTTATTAGTCCGGCGAGAAGACGCACCCTTGTCTTACAATCATTTCTGTTATTTACTGAATTTTCTATCAGGTTCCAGGTTGTTTGCTGCCAGTACTAACAGATCTTAAATTATATAATGTGTGTAAATATTTGAATTTGATTTTAGGGAAAAACAACTTCTTGTTACTAATTCATATATATAAAAAAATATATGTATATAATTATGATGGCAAGTATAATCAATTTTGCAAGGCAGAGGCTTACGCCCAAATCACATTGTAACACCAGTTCCCGTACGATCATCGAAGTGAAGCAACCTGGAGTCTGGTCCGTACCGAAATGGGTAACCACGTAGGAATACCAGGTACTGTAAGCTTGAATGTGCTGGTGGTGTAATAGAAAATTGCACGGAATGTTATTTGCAGGACCGAGGTTCAATTCCAGTTGGTTCACTTACGCGCAAATATCCTTGGGAAAGATATGATTAACTCCGCAAATACGGGTTAATTAGTAAGATTTCTAAATCATTATTATGCCCCCACCCCCCGCCGACAACAAATAATTCTTACAATCTAAAAAAATTTCTGGCTTTAAATAACCTGAAAAAGGTCGATAAGCCGTAGAAAACGAATCGATCAATCAATCAATTTGTAACAAAGAAGTTCCACTTGGACAGCCTCTTCTCCAGGTCTGCTATTTTTACCGCAAAAATATTCTTACATTCTAAGAATAGTTTCCGGCTTTAAATAACCTGCAAATGATTGATAAGCAAGCCGTATAAAACGAATCGATCTATCATTACATCACTAGGCAAAAGTTTTCTTAATATCTGCGAAAAATGAGATTTACCCCAGGGTTTGGTTTATTTTATTTTACGACATCTCAACCGCAATCGATTATTTAATGCCGGCAAAATTTTTAGGATAGATTCATATAAATAGAATATGTATTCTTTGTAAGAAATCAGTTTGTAGGAGATTAGGTTTCACTGACGTATTTTTGTATGTTGCTAATATTTTATCTTTCAAAAATGTAATTTTATTATAAAAATTTATTTTTGTATTTTCATGGTGTTTTTATCCGAGTTTGAAGATTAACTATTTACCCATAGCTGGGACCCTAACAGGTGCTACGACCCCGGGTGAGGTTGGAACTGGGAACAACAACAATTAAATGGTGGTTCCACACTCCTCAAAACCTCCTGATCAGAGGTTTTGCTTCTGGATATTTCTTAACGTCATACCCAGGACGGGTCTCCTCAAGAAATCTTCGTATAGATATCGATGAAAATTAGCACAAAGAGTTCTTGGATGAAATAAAACGTCGTATCAAAGGAATTTTTTTTCCTATGACACTGCTTTTTTTTATCTTCACTCTTCTTATTGCCGTCACGTGAGTCCATGTTTGCCAAAATTAGTTAGCACCGCGTGACCGTTGTGAAAGAATTTCCTCAGCTATATGGACGCCTTGGTGATTAAATTCTAGGAATGAAGAAGGTTGTTTTGTAAATCCGATAACGTTCTATGTTCATTTTCTTTGTGCTGACTTTATTCATTAATTGCAGACGATAGTTTTCAGAAAAAAAATAGCCATTTATTGCATTGCTTTATCACTCATTACATTTGTTTTTAGTCTCTATTGGAAAATTTGTTAATTTCTGCTTCGCACCTCTTGAACTAGACTTTATTTAATTAGCATCACGCGTTAAACTCTACCATCGCGTGACATATGTCCCAGATGTCTTCAACGTTCATTTGCTTTGTATTTCACGCATAAGGCATTTGTTAACACCCGGCAGTGTAACCATTGCATAATACACCGTCAAAAGCCTGGAATCAATATAAGTCTACTTGTTCTTCTGTTAGTTAGTAAATTAGCGCATGTGTCATTACCTTAAGATAAATAATTGACCCTTCCGTTTTGACCGCAAGGAAAGACGGAATAGAGAGAGGGAGGGACAAAAAGAAAGAAAGAAAGAAAGAAAGAAAGAAAGGTGGGGGTAACTTTCTCATGCGTTTAACGTCTGCTTCAGTGAAATGGAAAATGTTTACAATTTTAATTTTTTTTCATTTGTACCCTTTACTTCTTTAATAATGTTATGCATTCAGTGACTGTTATTGCAGTGTTCTGTTAAAGTTGTTAAGGGTGCGACAGAAATACCTCCCATATTTTAAATTGTCCGCCTTGTGATAGTACTGAACTTAGGCAAGTGACAATAGTGTCTTTATCTCGCTAATGTTTTACCATTATTTTTATTTTCAGTTAGCATAATGGCTTGGACTGGTGCACAGTGTGCGTTTGCTGCTGAACTGTTTATTTCAGTGTACTGAATCTGTAATTATATCACAGAGAGCTTTTCGTTCCCATTTCATGTTTTGATGCTGTTCCGGATAGAAAATCGATACTGAGTTGAAAATTTCAGTGACACATTTTTGGCGCTTGAAAGAAAGCCACCCGGAAGTTTGATTGCTTCCAGGACTTCCGGGTGTCTTTCTTTCAAACTTGAGAAAACTTGAGAAATCGTTTACAACAGTTTATGGCAATAGAAGTCACCATTTGGACTATGTCATTTAAAAAAAGAAATGAATAAAAACTACAGCCCTTTATTTAAAGAACAGTAAAATTATTTTTTTAATAGCAGTTATTTTGGTCATTTTGTCAACCTTTAAAATATGGGAGGTATTTCTGCCACATGCTGTATTCAACGATACAAAAAGAAAGTTCCTATGGGAATTATACGTTAATTATAAAACACTACTTTTCTCGAATCAAAAATCAAAATGACTATGTTCCCGAAAAAAGAAAAGAAAACGAACTTCTTAATTAAAAACTGTTGGCTCCCATTATTCGGGTTCTGTTTCTAAGTCAAATTCCACCAAAATACCATTTTTGCAACTTTCCGCTTTCGGCTTTTATTTTTCACTTTTTCCTTCTTTATTTTCCATGTAGAATCTAAAGGTTGTTTGAACTGAATTCTTTACTCCAGATTCACGACGGTCCAATTTGAATCTTGTTTGACTTAATTTACAGTTTGACTTTGAAAGGAGATAATAATAATAATAAAAATAATAATAATAAAAATAATAATAATAATAATAATAATAATAATAATGATAGTAATAATAATAATAATAAAACATTACAAAAAGCTTAATCCGCATAAAGAAAGTATAATGTCAATAAAATCAAGCATCAGTTTTCAATGCATTAAAAGTAATCATCGATGCCTTGACACTAAATTTTTTTTTCCATAATTAATACGGCTCGTTCATTATTATTATTATTATTAATAAATACATTATATATATATATATATATATATATATATATATATATATATATATATATATATATATATATAACATATTGCTTTTTTTATATATATATATCCCTTATTGCTTTACTAATTTCCCATGAGAAATCAAGTCTTCCATAATCTCCAGCACTTTTCTCAGTATTCTTGCTTCATACACATTTTTAATATCGAACGAATTTTCTCCTTGAGTTATTTTCCAGTAAAGGGGTCGTCTACGAAACTCTGGGAATGCTGAAGGTAATATCTATCAGCTCAGTGCCAAATTTTTTTACTTGTATTAATACTCTCTCTCTCTCTCTCTCCCTCTGTCTCTTTCTATATATATATATATATATATATATATATATATATAAAACACAGATTTTTTTAAAGAAATTGCTTTTTCCTCATTTTTGTTATTCAAACAACATTGCTTTCAAAATTATCATTTTCAAAATTTTGTTTAAAAACCTTTTGAAGTATTTTTAAATTATTTTTTAACAAAATAGCCGCTTCTCTAAAATTCCTTGAATTTTATCACATTTTACCAGACTATCAGTTGAATAAGTCAATTTTATTTAAGCAAGATTTTCTCGTAGGATATTTAATCGTTCTAATAGAGTTAACTTGCAAGTGAAAAGTCAAGTAGTCTGTTGGATTAACATTTTCTTAGCCACTAGTGTCTCTGATTTGGAAAAAGTTCCTTGGTTTCTTTAATTTCGTTTGGCATCAAATATCGATCTCAATTTTCTTGGGTCTAAGACTTTCTAGATCAGTCTACATCTTTCCAATAATCATACTCGTCTCGATGTCACACATAGAACTACCATTATCTACTTCTTAAAATCTTTCTTTCTTTCTCTCTAATTTCTTGTTTTTCTATTTCTTTTAGGATCTTTTATTTTTGCCTCGTTTTTTTTTTCGTTGTTTAATCTTCTCTTCTAACTTTGACCGCATCTTTTTTATACTCTGTCTCTCTTTATTCTCTGACTTCTAAAAATAGCACGATGAAATTGTTCAGTCATTTAAGGTCGACTTGTCCGCCATTTTGTGTAAAAACAATTGCCACCCACTCAGACAATTTTTCAGCGTTATTGAAAATAAATTCTGCAGGCTAATATAATGAATGTTGTTTAATAATAAATGCATAAATTTACCGTGCTAAGGATAATCTACATATAATGTTATATTTCAGCAACGTCCTTGGAAGCCTTTAACAATTTTTTTACGATTTTATAAAGTAAAAGTAATTGTATAATATGTGTGTGAGACAATAGTTCGATGACATTAATAGAAGCCTTACATTTATTAAATGCGTATGACTATCACTGATAGGTATTAATAGTCATGAGATCCACAATGGCACTTTGCAATGGCGATTTGCAAGACAGTAAATGTAGGCCATTGGTCACCAAAAGAGTTTGTTGCTCCTGGTCCGTTGATTATGCGCTTCTTGATGTTATCGGATAGGAGGGGGTCGATCACAGCGTGCGGCACCTTTGGGTGCCGTCGATAGCTGTGCTAGCTCGAAGTCACAAGTCATCGTGGCCGAGGGCTTGAGCGTGCTGGCCTTGTTCACGCTAGATTACACACTCTCTCCTAGAAACTGTAACTAAGTCTTGCTCAGCATAGTTGCAGTATAAACCACAGGTTGGCTCTTTGGGTGTTCAGCAAACACAAATGTGCCTGAGCGAGAGCCTGCAAGGGGATCTAGCCAAATTCATATGTACTCTGTTTCATTATATATATATATATATATATATATATATATATATATATATATATATATATATATATATAATATTAGTGGTAAATATACACATACTTATGCAAAATATATAAATATATATACATAGGTGCATACACATACATGTATATTTTTTGAATAAAATATTCCAAGAGGATAGAATCCAATTCATCAGACCTACAAATTCAAAAAGAAAACAACTCCGGAATTAAAAATAGAATTTAGAGAGAGTGTAAGTATGAGAGTGTGGGACGAATGTTAGAGCTAAAGAGAGGGGTAACAGACGAGGGAAGGTGGGAGATTAAAACTTAACAAAGAGGTTTTTTTTTTTTACTAGAGGTGAGTGGAAGGGGAATTTATGAATGTTGTCGGATGTCTAATACATTAAAGATACATTTCGTGGTGACATACACACACCATAGACGATCTAGTGTTAAAGATCAGAATAAGAGGGAAGGAGAGAAAAGGAAAGAAGTGGTGGGGGAGAGAGATGGGGCGGGGGAAACTAAAATTGAAGGACATTTACTGAAAGGGCCGCTGTGTAATTAAGAAAGTTTGACAAAATTAATATCGACTACAGGTTACAAATCAAATATAAACATATAAAAAATAAATATAACGATTACCTAATCTAGCAAGGACCTATATTTTTATGTTCAAAAACACATGCGAATACACACATGCGAATACACACATGCGAATACACATTTTTTTATTATATATATATATATATATATATATATATATATATATATATATATATATATATATATATATATATATTCAGTTTTATCAATAACTTTGAAAACGTCATCAAAACTCGAAAACTACTCGGATTCATTCTGATGAGCAATTTCTTTAGTTGTTATGATACAAGTAAAAAGAACTTTGGTATTATATATTTCTATTTGAGAACAAAGCCTGAATAGGTAAGATAGCTTTAGTGACTCGGCTGTAACAAAAGTGGTTAGTAAAATAGTACTCGCTCGAAAGAAAGTTACAGCATTGGTGTATGCACTAGCCAAAGACCAATTCATGCTTACCCCGATCTCCCCACAAAAAAGCTACAAGATCATTACAAATGGATCCTTGTTAGACGAGAAGAAAACTCAGAAAATAAAATCAGTGATTGTTTGTGATTTCCCATTCAAAGACTTTTGGTAAAAGATTCTTCTTTCATTGAAACTAGTGGAACTCCCAAGAATAAGAGAACTTTGCTTTTGTGGTATTTTGTATATGAAAGAAAAGAATGGAGGATTTTCAGACAACAAGTGATGGAGAATTGTTACAGTAACCATATTCATTTTGTAATTTTTTTCTTTCTTTCTTTGAGTTCATTCTTTCTTTCAGTCAGTCCTTTCTTTCTTTTTTCTGTTTCTATCAATCCTTTATTTCTATGTTTTTTGTCTTTCTTTCTGTCATTATTTCTTTCTTTCTTTCTTTCTTTCTTTTTTTTCTTTCTTTCTCTGAGTTCTTACTTCCAGTTCTTCCTTTTTATTCTCTGTTTCTGTCAGTCTTTTCTTTCTTTCTTTCTTTCTTTCTTTCTTTCTTTCTTTCTTTTTTCTCTGTTTCTGTCAATCCTTTCTTTCTTTTTTCTTTGAGTTCTTTCCCATCTATCAGTTCTTTCTTTCTGCCAGTTATTTCTTTCTTTCTTTCTTTCTTTCTTTTTTTTCTTTCTTTCTCTGAGTTCTTGCTTCCAGTTCTTCCTTTTTATTCTCTGTTTCTGTCAGTCTTTTCTTTCTTTCTTTCTTTCTTTCTTTCTTTCTTTCTTTCTTTCTTTCTTTTTTCTCTGTTTCTGTCAATCCTTTCTTTCTTTTTTCTTTGAGTTCTTTCCCATCTATCAGTTCTTTCTTTCTGCCAGTTATTTCTTTCTTTCTTTCCAATTTCATCGTTTTATTTAAATTTTGGGGGAAATTTATTAAAGGCATGCTTTTATGCTACATTGGCCGTTAGCCAAGTCGAATGAAATCAATAAAAATATGATTTCCGATCTCTTAGAGATGATACATCATTAGAATATGATGTCATAATAATAGAAGTGATGTAAATTGGAACCATAATTAGCTTAGGAAATAATGGTACAAATATACACAGAACCAATTTTACGTGTTACCAGAATTGGATTAAATAATACAAGTGTTTTCTATTTCACAGAAGCAGACGTTAAACACAAGAGAACGTTTTCACCTCCTATTTCTTTCGTTTTTGTTCAGTTCAGTTGCATTTTATTCCAGTTTTTAACCACCGGATTACGAGTGAGTTCAAAGTTTCTACCCAAGTAGCATATTAAATTAGTGAAAAATTGTATAGCGTGTCTCTCTGAAATGAATTAAACACTTTAAATGCCAATTTTAATAATAACCAGACAGTTGACGTAAATATCATCTGAAAGAAATAAAACGAAAGAGAAAGGACACGCAGCTGTTTGTAAAAGAGAGACAGCTTTGGCAAGCGTGAAAATGAATATTTTGCTTCTTGTAAGATAATTCAGCCTATACAGCGTATATTGATTACAAGATAACTAGCAGGCATAACACGACATTATCGACGGGCATAACCCCTTAACAACAAGATAAGCAGATGACATTGCGTTGATAACAGACTTGAGTTTGAACATAGATCGCCAGTAAGCAAATATAGGCGATCCCATTATTGAATTAAGTAGACCACGTGACCATAGAGGAAACGCATTTATTGGAAGTCGCGTGACCTCTAAAGGACCTGTATTTCTAGTCTAACCTCTATTACTATACGGACCGCCATTTTATATTCACTAAACTATTTCTCTATTCGGACCACTATACCGATTACTATTCGAGCGAGTATTATCGAGCAAGTACTATTAGTGCTAGTGATATTCGAAGGCGTCCGACATCAGTGTTGTTCTACGGCGTACTTTTGTTGTATCCGCGATTACATAGTCTCTACTATAATGAGCATTACGAAAGTGACAACGACTATTCGTTGACATTACCAAAAGTGGCAACAAGTTTTCGTTGACATTACAAAACAGACTCAAAAAGAAAATTGCAGGAACTCCCTGAGAAGACACTAAAGGAAGACGTGGAGAAAGGACTATTAACTGTGTTAAATTCAGAGCTACGAATTGACGACGTCAGAATCAAACAACTTCAGGAATCTCTCTAGGACAGAGATGACGAACCACAGACCCGCGGGTCATGAATTGACTCGCCCATATTTTAATGTAGTGTAACATGGGTGGGGATTGTCAAATGAGAAATCTCGTCTGACGGGAACTGTGACGTAAACGCTCCTTCGGTATAACCCCGTTCCTTTGCTCCAATACTATGCTGTCAGCCAACTTCGAGCCAACCCTGACATGATCCAAATCTGTCTTCCACCTACGGAGCTAACCGCCAACTCACGAACAACTGGTATGGAAAACGGTTAGAGTACACGCCCATACTTGTCTACGTTGGGGTCACTCTGGATAGGTCCCTTATAGACAAGGATTACACTGCAAAGACTAAAACCAAAGTCGTATCAAGAACCGTCATCCTAAATAAACTGGCTAACACTAAATGGGGTACCCATCCCGATATAATCCTTACCACAGGCTTAGTCCTTTGCTACTCCACAGAAGATCATCATATGAAAAGAAATTCGACCCTGCCTTAAACCTCTCTTACAGATTACTCACTGGGTGTCTCAAGCTAATCAAAGCAGATGACCCCTAATTGCTTAGTGGCATTGCTCCACCCTTTACACCAGAATAACTTAATCGATGATAAGGCAATAATTTGAAGGGATGGTAAGGGGAAAATCTTTACTTCGAGCTACAAAGAAAAAGAAGCTGACGAGAGCTATGATCGCCTGCGTCTTTTTGCGGTATATGTCCTGCAAATTTCAACCGTCTCTATTTGGTTGTATGTATAAGCGTCCATTTTCCTTAAAGCTTCCTTGTTACTCACATGCACCGTCAATGGTATTCCCAGCCTGCTTCCGTCAAACGACAACTCTGTTTTCATAAGCGTGAGGAAGCTGTTCAACATCCACTGCCGAATAGGAGATTTGATATGACATAGCATTTCAGAACTGTTTTCTTTGTTTTGAAAGAAATCTTTCCTGTTTTGGGAGACATATTTCGCGTTACCAATGCGTCTTCGCAATTCAAAAGGCAAATAGTAATCGGGAAAGGAGAAAGCCATTGATCAATACAACTCGTTTGCATGTCAGAAGGCAATCACACCCGTATCCAAAGCAGAACATGTCAGCCATAGCAAACGTCACACAGTGAGTGCCAGCTGTAATTACCAAACGCGTTTGCAACGATCTTACACACACACACTGTCATAAGTCATGTTCCAGTCTATCTGGGCGGACCAGACAGATGAAAACCCATAACCAGCGAACGCAGGTGGACCAAAGTCTAAAACAATCAATGGCCGACATCTACTGTCCTTGCAATAATTCTTGCAAATCACGTACGGGCTTCAAGAACCATTGTCAATCTTATGACCGTTAATGTAACAATTCGCCATCACTTGACGTCTGGAAATCATCCATCTTTTTCTTTCTTGTACCAAACTCCCCGAAATCATATGCTTAAGTTCGCTCATATTCTAAGCAATTCTACTAGTCTCAATAAAAGAAGCATCTTTTACCAAAAGTCTTTGAATGGTAAATCACAAACAATCACTGATTTTATTTTCTGAGTTTTCTTCTCGAATGATTTCACTCGTCCAACAAGGGCGGCATTTGTAAATAATTTCTGTTCGTTTTTTACTTCAAAGGTGAATTGGTCTTCGGTTAGTGCATATATCAATTCTGTAAATTTCTTTCAGGCTAACACTAATTTGCTGAACCCTTTCGTTGCAATACAGGCACTAAAGCCCACTTACCTATTTAGACTTTATTGTAAAATTTTTTCTTTAGAGAGATTTCATGTCAAATTTTTTTATTTGTGTCATGGCAGCTGAAGAAATGCTCATCAGAATGTATCTGTGTAGTTTTCGCGTTTTGATAAGGTTTTGAAAATGAGCGGCTAAAACTAAATAAGTATATATATATATATGTGTGTGTGTGTGTGTGTGTGTGTGTGAGAGAGAGAGAATAAATACAAAATAAAAACAGGGATTTTATCAAGGCAAATGTAATGATTTTATTTTTTAGGACTTGCTGAAAAATTTTACACACACACTCACTCTCTCTCTCTCTCACACACACACACAAACATATATATATATATATATATATATATATATATTATGTGTGTATTTAGACAGCATCTTTTCATTCATACACGTTTCATTAAATAATATAGACAAGTGTTGTCTATTTATTTTATGTAAATTTTTTTTCGTAACGTCTGATAAGTTTAATAACATTATCGTTGAACGAAGATAGAAATTCACAATATTGATCCATATTTTTTTATTTAATACAATCTAAGCTTTCGGCTTACATAAGTCATTATCAAAGATGTCAATTGCAACATAATATACGGACAAGACAATGATGATAGTCTGTCATTGTTTACATAGATGATTTCTAAGCAACGATAAACACGTGCATATAAGACGCTAGAAGCGAAAATCGCACCGCATCTTATGACGTCACACATGAACACACGAGAGTGATTTGGAGAAGTATGAAGTATGAAGTATCGGAAGCCGTTGGTATAAACCAATGGATTCTGTTACCAATTATAGACATTTAAGAATATTTGTAGAGATGCCATAATTGATTTTGTTTAGGTTGGGTTTCAACTGTTTGATGTATAATGCTTCAAGGATTTTTAGTTTTTGTCTATTGTTTTCATGTCGAAGTACAATTGTTTTCGACAAGTATTTTATATATAGGGGTCTCAAAAAATTTGACATAATTTCGGAGGACACTAATTTTGGCAATTCTTGTTGAATTGAATTTTCACGGAATGTATAGAAACGGATCAAGATTTTATATTTAATGGAAAAGGACAGTACATACGTATCCCAATGAGAGATGGATCGGAGGTGTTGGAGATGAAGATAGTTTTCTGATGAAATGGCCGCCGCGGTCACCGGACCTGTCCCCGTGTGATTTCTTTTTATGTGAAGGGACTGATCTATGTCCCCAACTCTTCCTGCTAGCATTGATGAACTTAAGTAGAGAATCATTTCCGCACTGGATAATGTTACCGGAGACATGCTACAGCGTGTTTGACAAGAGCTTAACTACCGACTTGACGTGTGCCGTGTTACAGGCCGTGCCCATATTGAACACTTATGAAATCGGTCACATAATAAACTTATGATGTTCAACAACAAAACTGTTCAATTTCATTAAGCTAGAGACTAGTTTTCAAGATAATTACTTTTAAAATGATGTCAATTTTTTTTTGGGGGGGGCACCCTGTGTGTGTGTGTGTGTGTGTGTGTGTGTGTGTGTGTGTGTGTATGTTAACAAACACTCTCTCCGATATTGAACATTCTTCTCTGTAAATTTATCAAACATTAAACTATCTCTCTTTTATATATATATATATATATATATATATATATATATATATATATATATATATTGTTATGGTCCGATTCCTTGTACCACGGTGATAGTCCAAGGTAGAACCAATAAAGAAGAACTCGAACATGGATATGGAATAACACAGATATATTACAAACAGGAATATATACAGAGAAGTAGAAAGTGTTAGTACGAACAATCAGGTTTAGTAGAGAGAACAATGTAGTCTCGACCAGTATCACTATTCCAATGTCTTGCAGTAAGTCGTATTTCAGTTAATCTGGACAAATCAAAACCATGAAAAACCATAATCAGCAAACTAGGAGTATCAAGCACTTTCGACGATCAATGGCCTACATTTAGCGTCTTGCAAATCTCATGACTATTAATGCCTATCAGTGATGTTCATGCGCATTTAATAAATGCTTCTAGCAATGTATGTCATCCAACTTTTGTCTCGCATATTATACAATTACTTTTACTTCATAAAATCGTAGAAATTTGTTAAACGTTTCCAAGGACGTTGCTGAAATATAACATTATACGAAGATTATCCTCAGCGCGGTAAATTTATGCATTTATTATTAAACGACGTTCATTATATTAACCTGTAGAATTTATTTTCAATAACGCTGAAAAATTGTCTGAGTGGGTGGCAATTGTTTTTACACAAAATGGCGGACAAGTCGACCTTAAATGACTGAACAATTTCATCGTGCTATTTTTAGAAGTCAGAGAGTAAAGAGAGACAGAGTATAAAAAAGATGCGGTCAAAGTTAGAAGAGAAGATTAAACAACGAAAAAAAAAAAACGAGGCAAAAATAAAAGATCCTAAAAGAAATAGAAAAACAAGAAATTAGAGAGAAAGAAAGAGAAAGATTTTAAGAAGTAGATAATGGTAGTTCTATGTGTGACATCGAGACGAGTATGATTATTGGAAAGATGTAGACTGATCTAGAAATTCTTAGACCCAAGAAAACTGAGATCGATATTTGATGCCAAAACGAAATTAAAGAAACCAAGGAACTTTTTCCAAATCAGAGACACTAGTGGCTAAGAAAATGTTAATCCAACAGACTACTTGACTTTTCACTTGCAAGTTAACTCTATTAGAACGATTAAATATCCTACGAGAAAATCTTGCTTAAATAAAATTGACTTATTCAACTGATAGTCTGGTAAAATGTGATAAAATTCAAAGAATTTTAGAGAAGAGACTGTTTAGTTAATTTTTTTTTTTTTGAGCAGTAAGTCAGGGGTGCCACTAGCACGGAAGGGGTTACAGAGAATTGAGAACAAGAGTAAAGAGTCATGTTTGAAGAAAGGATACAGAGAAGGGCGTGGAACAAGTTCAGGGTGTGATAGATGTCAATTGACATTACACTTGAATATTTGGAGATTATAGTTATCGAGGAAGCAAGTAAGAGGGAAGGGGGTTACACAGACGGGAAGTGCCGGAGAAGAAGCTGTTTGAGTAGAAGACACGGTTACATTTAACCATTTTGACAGCGAAAGAGTGGGCCCAAGATGCGAGCCTGGTAGCTCGTTTAAATTCATGTAGTCCGGGAACCAGTGAAAGTAGCTCGTCGGAACAGTTGCCGTGAAAATATTTGTAGAAGAGAGAGAAGAAGGCTACGGCACGTCTTTGGGATAGCGATTGTGGACTAGATGCCAGATCAGGACCTATCATCTTGCATATTTGTCTCTGGATTTTTCCTGGGGACCTGACCACATATGAAAGCAATATTCCATGCAAGGACGGATGGTTGATTTCTAGATTTGAAGGATGGACTCAGACGAGAAAAAACTTTCTGGCACAACACAGAGAACCAGCTTTCCTTGCAGTAGATGAAGCTATTGATTCAATGAATTTATTCCATCTCGTCAGTGGTTTGCGTGAAACCAAGCAGGCGTAACGAGGCGCTCTCGAAGAGTTGGACATCAGCCATTCTGATGGGAGTCATGGAAGGTTGTCTGTGGTGGGTAATGGAGAGCTGTTTCGTTTTGGCGACATTTGTCGAACAATCACGTGGTCAAGATAAACACTCAGTTGTGGAGCAAGCTGAGTGAATACTAATTAAACATTGAGAAAGAGAGCTATTTATGGTGCAATGGAGCATCTCATTATGCTAAAGTGGGATAGTCCATTGCTTGGGCTGTGATTGGCTGCTGGTACCTATTTCTATATAAATACTAGCATGATTTCTCAGTTAGTTTGCAGGGTTTGTATTAAGTTACAACCTGCTTTATTTTTGTCTGCCAGCTGGACGCTAGCTGGGACTCTTACGCCGGTAAGTGATGTTTATTATTGTTATTCTACAACATTAAAGTTTACAAGCTATTTCATGCCCCAGTCAACCACAGGTTGGAGGTCCTTTTCGAGATCAGCAGCCAGGTTAGTTTTGTCAACGATACCAGATTTACTATTGAAGCAGGAGTAAATAATAGAGTCGTCTGAGTAGATGCCAACTTGGGAACTGATAACATCGGGAAGGTCATTGATGAAGATCAGGAACAGTGTAGGACCCAAGCTAGAGCCTTGGGGAACACCAGCGTTCGTGATAAAGGAGCCGGAGGAGAACCCATTTAGGACGACCTTCATTTCACGAGTTGACAGGAATTATTGTATTAAGTCGCTAGACTCATCTGGTGTACCCATTGAGGTTCAACTGAGTGAGATGCGCATAAACCCAACGATGTTATTGGACATAATCTCTAAATTAGAATCCCATAAGGCTAGTGATTGAGACGGGATACCAGCCATTGTCCTGAAGAAACTTGCTCCTGAATTGGCTCCTGTCCTCTCTAAACTTTACAACTCCTGCCTCACCGACTCTTGCGTTCCAGTTGGAAATCCTCTTCTGATGTGCATGTCTTTAAGAACTCTGGTGACCCTTCTGACCCGTCTAACTACGGTCCAATCAGTCTCCTTCCACTCTTCGCTAAAGTCTTCGAGACTCTAATCAACGCCGAAGTAGTTAAGCACCTTACTTCACATAATCTGTTCTCCGGCAATATGGTTTCCGCTTTGCCCGATATACCGCTGACGTGTTCATGTCCAGAATTTATATACCAAGTACTCCACAATAATGGAGAAGTTCGAGCCATGGCTCTAGACATCTCTAAAGCGTTTGTTAGGGTTGGACATGTTGGTCTTCTTCGTAAGCTTCAGGAATACGGTATTACAGGACGATTTTAAACATACTTAAAGAGATTTTTTAAACGAAACATTGATAACACTCCAGAGTTATTTGAATAATAATGGTGTGAAAAAGCAATTTGTTTATAAAATCTTTGTTCCATAATTAATAGACGGGTGCCCGCATATGAACACACGTACACTAAAAATCTTACACCAATGAAAAGTGCGCATAAAAAAGAAAACTCGAGAAGTATATACAGTTAATTACTGATATCCCCAGACGAATGGACGCAGTAAATCCCGGCGGGACTGTCTACGAAACTCGAATCGGGATGCTGAAGTTAACATCAATCAGCTAAGTAACAAACCTTTTGCTTGTATTAATTCTCTCTCTCTCTCTCTCTCTCCCTCTCTCTATCTATCTATCTATATCTATATATATATATATAAAGAAAAATATACGGAAAAAACAAACAAAAATCCTAATAAGCAATTATTTTTTTTCCGTATATTTTGTTCATACTGTCGGATCTATATCCATATATTTGCTTACATATATATATATATATGCGTGTGTGTGTCTGTGTGTGTATATATATATATATATATATATATATATAGTCAGCCACAGACAGATTGTTTCGATATATATATATATATATATATATATATATATATATATATATAGAGAGAGAGAGAGAGATAGATAGATAGATAGATAGATAGATAGATAGATAGATAGAGTAGGTATGGATTGAGGAATCGAGTTCGAATTCCAGTCGAAATCATTACATTCACTTACGTCTGAATCCTCCTCTTCTCCTTTCAGTTATTTGTAAATAACAGGACAGGCTGGGTTCTATAGCCTTGGATGGCAACTGACAATTCTAAGAGAATTCAAAACCTACAGAGGGTCGTTCGGGGTCTTTGTGACACATAGTGCACCGGGTCTCAGTGTTCGGCCCTTTAAAAAGTGTGGCAAGTTTTGCACAAAGCCTTCACCACTATAATCAAATCATATATGCTGGTGTCTGGGTTTAACCCTCATACGTACAATACGATGGGAGAGTCCACTATATATATATATATATATATATATATATATATATATATATATATGAAAAACGGAAGGGAAACTTATCTTAGCTGTCGCTTTCCGTTCACTGATTGACTTTATCAAGGCAAATTTTATTTTGCAACAACTATTTATGAATAAAAGTAAAAATTTTGTTATTTTTTTAATTTATCAATTTAAGAAACGCTTATAAATGTTAATCAGGCTAAGTGAAATGTCTCGCTAAATTATGTGGGATTCTCAGTGATGTGATTTAATTTCTAATAAGCAAACGTTAATAAATGATGTTGAAATTATTTTTATTTTTTATATTTAAATTATTTTAGTTTGGGAATAATTTATGTATTACATATTTTAATTAATAATTATGTATTATTATGTATATTTTAATTAATAATTATGTACTACATATTTTAATTAATAATAATTTTATTAATTTAACCGTTTTCTGTTAGTTTTTAAGCATGTTTAAAGGCATGTGTGAAAAAAGTAATCCTTTCAGGAATGGAGATATTTGAAAAAATCAGGTCGCAGGTTTATATATATATATATATATATATATATATATTAACCTAGTGAGCCAGACAAACCTACCCAGGTTTCACCTAAGCGGATCGTCAGGGAAAGCCGGCTTTCCCTGACGATCCCTTAAGTGAAACCTGGGTAGGTTTGTCTGGCTCACTAGGTTTATCTAGGTCTGCTCTACGGTTGTATTGAGCTCTTTTGTTAGTTGTTTACTCGTGTCGGGGTTTTTTCTTTGGGCTTCAAACCGTGCGATTTTTTTCGACAGACTTTCATGTTTCTAGCTCTTTCTTTTTTAAAAACCTTTTTTCCTTCGAGATTGATTTGATTATTGGCAAATCAAAAATTCGAAGGTTTTTCGAAACGAGTATAGTTACCTATATTTGTATATATATATATATATATATATATATATATATATGTGTGTGTGTGTGTCGTGTCATTCAAGATGTGGATGATCATGGCTCTCCACATCATATCATTCGTAGTTCTTGCCTCTTATAATCCCGACCAACTTCTTTTCTTCTATCCATTTACTTGCGTTTTCCCTTATGTCTTGTCTGTCATAACTGAGCCTTGTGCGTCAATTTTTCCAAGCATTCCTTCCTCATCATGTGCCTAAGAAATTTTCTTCCGTCCTTTTTGTTTCTATTTTTCTTAAAACTTCCTCGTTGTTCACATGCTGCGGAAATGGTATTCTCATCATCCTTCTGTAGTACCACGTCTCTGGTGTCTCAGGTCTTCTCTTTCTTTGTGAGGCAATTGTTCAACATTCCCTGGCATATAGAAGTACTGATATTACATCATCATCATCAGCAGCTGCAGCAGCAGCAGTAGCAACAGCAGCAGCCCCTTGACTTTTGTAATCGTAG
Source organism: Acanthosepion pharaonis (assembly GCA_903632075.3). Taxonomy (NCBI): domain Eukaryota; kingdom Metazoa; phylum Mollusca; class Cephalopoda; order Sepiida; family Sepiidae; genus Acanthosepion; species Acanthosepion pharaonis. Next base: position 172,860 of record CAHIKZ030005417.1, read on the forward strand.
AGGGAACCAAATGTAGAAGCCATATTGAATCTCCTCTAATACAGTCCATCAACGGTAGCCACCAGCAATTCTGGTATAGTCATACTTGTCCATTGTTTGACATTGTCCAACCAGTTTTTACCTTGGCGTCCTCTCCAACGTTCACCTTCAACGGTGCCTTGCATGATGGCTGCCGTGCTTTGTAACGCGTCCAAACCATACCATTTTTTTCTATTTTTCTTCTTTTTTTTTTTCAGTGGCGAGAAGAGCTTCATGGTGGCTCACAAAACTTTCAACACTTTTCCGCACAAACACATTGTTTTATGTTCACAACAGAAGATGCCAAGGAGTTTTCTCGTGTATTTGTTTTCAAACGCTTGCATCCTTGTATCTATATCCGCCAACAGTGTCAACGTTTCATATCGACATTAAGAGAATGGAGACTACCAGGGATTTGTACAGTCACTACTTCGTTTGAAAGCTGGTTTTGATCCTCCATATTCTTGCCAATTTGGCCATCGCTGCCATAGCTGCGGCAATCCGTGTGTGGATTTACGAGCTACAGGTACCATCTTTAAACAAGATTGCTCCTAAGTAAATTTACATTCTAGTTCGGCAATCTTTTCTTTTTTTCTAACAAAACTTTCTTGTTTCTTAATACTTTTAGGTTTTGGAATGCATCCTTTGCTATTCCACTACTGCTTCGGATTTCGGTGTCACATTTTCCCTCATCAGTTCAAACACTTAACAGAAATTTAAACTTTTGTATGTTTTTATTTCGACATTAATTCGTAGCTTGCATCTGTGGGAAAATTAAATAAGGTCTATAAATAAAAGAATAATAAAGAATAATAAAAAGGAAGACATACATTTTCCCTAGAAATAATGGAACAGGAAAGGGTTTTTTGGTCATTTACCCAATTTTATGACCCCAGTTCCGAAAAGCACAGAACCAAACTCTCTTTCCAGTTTCCAACGTATAGCATTGGGACGTGTTTGCAGAAACTCCACTGATTGAATATTGTATAGCTATTCGGCAATCTTTTCTTTATTTCTAACAAAACTTTCCTGCTTCTTGATACTTTTGGTTTTTCGAATGCACCTTCCAATACTGCTTCGGATTTCGGTGTCATACTTACCCTGATCTGTTAAAAACACTGACCAGATATTTAAATTTCTGTACTTACTTGATGTTGACGTCTCCAATTCTTGGCTCATATCTTCCGCTATCCCCACTTAGTCAAGAACATATATTCTGTCTCTTTTGGGCACCTCGAAGTGGTGTAATGGTTAGCAAGCTTGTCTCGCTCGAACAATTACGATTGAATAGTGAGTTCGATTCTCACTGGGTGCCGCCTAATTTCGGCCTTGTGCCACAGCTATGCTTGGAAAATCACTGGGGCACCTCGAAGTGGTGTAATGATTAGCAAGCTTGTTTCGCTAGAACAATTACGACTGAGTAGTGAGTTCGATTCTCACTGGGTGCCCCCTAATTTCGGCCTTGTGCCACATCTAAGCTATGCTTGGAAAATCACTATTCTGTCTCTTTATGGATGTTAGTTAATTCTTTCTTCTCGCTTTCCCTTACTATCTTTCTAGAAATTCCTTCTGTTTCATTTCTGTGTCTGTCTTAAGTACTGTTTCAGCTGCATATCATATGTTGTGAAGATTGAACTTACTATTAATAAATCCTGTTAGGACTTCTACTTCTCTTAGAATCTGGAAAGGTTAAATAAATTTATTTTTGTGTAATTCTTTTTTTGTCCGTTTCCAAGTGGTTTGCTCCCACTGTACGTTCTGGATTATTCTAATATATTTTCCAAATAAAATGTTTTTCTATCATTTTAAATTGGTCTTTGTGCCGTGCTTACTGCTGCCAGCCAGACGCCCCACCACACACACCAAGAAAAGGAGCGTTCCTTATAGATGATAGTTAACTACGAGAACGTTCGCTATATTCCCACGGCCCCATCTTTGTATGCACCGTTTGGAAATTCCTGATAATTCCGCTAATCAACAAGGCCACTATTAGCGCGCCAGACCTTTTAACACTTGTAAGATAATTTATTGACCGTACTGTCAATTACAACTAGTAACTGATTGCACAAATAAATAGGCATCCTTTCGATAATGCCCTCTTTTTTGTTTCGTCAGTTAGTAACAATTACGGCAAAGCTAGCCAGCCGTGGCTCACCAAGTTTGACGGCGTCATCGTGACAACTCCATTGAATGGATTTCTTTCAAATGACATCGATTGTCTTGCTTGGGGTTAAATGATTTTTTTTAAAAAATGCCGCGGCCTAAGGAAAGTATCAAGCATAATTTACAAAGATATATGATTTTTTTTTCCTATTGTTTACAAGTGGACCAATCTATTTAAGTAGTTCCAACTATCAAGTAACCGACGGAGACATGGACTCCTACTGAAAGGGTACAAGGACTCCACAATATCTGGATTCCTCGTCCATTAGGAGGAAAGAAAAATGACCAATACAACAACAGGAAGCATAATGGTATTTAGCTGCATGCCCACATCGAGCGAAATGTTAAAAGGCCCGCGGTCACTCGAGGTAGAGGGTTGCGTTAAGAGGCAATTTATGCGGATAGGAGTAGAAGATAACGGTTAACCCTAGCCTTGAACAGGTTAAGATTATAGTAATCAGGCAGACATCTTGTTGGGAGTCGGTTCCACAGAGCAGTGGTTCGCAGGGAGAAGCTGTTTGAGTGGAACTTAATTCTCACCGATGGAACACGGAGGGAATGTGGGTGGGGTTGCTACTATGTAAGTGGCATGGCGGGTCCTTGCCGGGAAAGTTTGAATTAGTGGGACCAGGGAATGTAGTCCGTCTGGGCACTTTCCGTGGAAGTAGCAACAGAGCAACGGGAGGCTTGCTACATACCGCCAGTAGGAGAGAGGTTGGAGAGTGGAGAATAATTCGTCACCCACAAGGGTTCGGAGACGCTTTTGGACTCTATCAAGGCTAGGCAGTAAGGTCTGGACAGCCCCACCCAAATGTAACACAAAACTGAGTTTAAAGAGGGTTGCTCAAATCCACTCGACATTTCTCCTTTGAGGATACTTTATTTAGGAGTTAAATCCTTGGGGACATCTCCTTGAGGCTTATACGCAGAATATTCATTTTCTACTTGCCTGCCCAGCCGGGTCAGGCTTCGTTGAAACAAACCATGGCAAAATACTGATTCGTTTTCAAAGACTTTGAAGTTTATTTTAAAGCAAGAAAATATTTTAGATTGCAAGAGTTCTTTTTTGGTGGTCGGGGAGATAATAATGGTTTAGTGATATGTCTTACTATTTAACCCATAGCTGGGGGAGAAGTAGGGGATACATACCTTTCCCAAGGGTATTTGCGCGTAAGGGAATATAACGAACCCAACAGGAATTGAAACTCTGTTCTCCGACTAAAAACCTTGAGCCATTATCTATTACACCTCCCGCACATCCAAGCTTGCAGTCCCTGCTATTCCCAAGAAGTCACCCATCTAGGTACTGGCCATGCTCGAAGTTGTTTAACTTCGGTGATCGTACAGTGTTCCATCGTGATGTAACCGTGAGCATCGCAGTAAAAGAGCAGAAGAAAAATATATATCCCGTAAGGATTTCACTCTTGCCGGCTGACAAATCCTATCCTGGAGTTGTTACGAGAAAATATAGCTTCCCTGTGTAGACCACACCGGTAAAAGTATGTTATCTCTCCGCAAAAACCTTCGCTCAGGGAGCTAAGCCGTGATGATGCTATATGCAAAACGAGTAGAGAGAACGGAAGAGAAAAAAAGAGCAATGCAGTGAAAAAAGATATTAGTGCAGTGTAACATAAGACCCAAGGGAAGCCCTCTTTCTGCGCTGACTCGTCATCTTCTTAACGCAGAAATTCTCCAAAAGCTAACGTAAGAATTAATCTGCGGTTCGACGAAATCAAATAAAAATAGTACCTTATTTTATTTTTTTATTTTTATTACAGAACAATTTTGTCAATAATATTCAAGATCCGCCATTTTCAACTCAAGTTGACCCAGTTTGTCATGCAATAATTAAAAAAAAAAAAAGATCAAATTAGGTCAGTCGGTGATTTTTTGCACGTTTTCAAGGTAACGCTGCTCCGAGAACGGAATGCATCTTTAATTCCAATGAAATGAACCGGGCTTGTCATTGATTCGTAATTACCCTCTCCACCATAACCTACTGCCGATAAAGCACAGGAGGGAAGAAAGGCTTCCTAATTGCGATGACGTGTCGCTAAACGGCCAAGGAAGTTTTCTTGGATCAATAAAGACAAACAAAATTGTTTAGGATCAATTTCTTCCTTACCCTCGCCTCCATCTTTCTAATTTTCCACCCTTTTCTTTTCTTTTTTTTTTCTTTTCTTCTATTTTTTTTCTTTTTTTTTCCGATTTTGTCTTTTCTCCCGCTTCTCTTTTTTATTTTCTTTTTTTTCTTTTTTCCTCTTCTTTTGTCTCTGAATAGATAAAGAATAAATAGAAAGACTAAAAGTGTGAATAAAGAAATTAATAGGGAATTAAAGAGAGAGGAAGAAAGTGAATGAGGCGAAGCAAAAGAAAAAGAAAGAAGGGGAAAGAGAAAAGTAGAGAAAAGACATAAGGTAAGAAAAAGGAGGAAAAATAGGAGGAGGAGAAGGAGGAAGAGAGTGCGGGCAACGAAAGCTTACTCACCCGCGAATGTATTGTTATGAGCAGTTTTATAAATCGTTAATTTATAATGGAATATCTAATTTAGTTTGAAAATAAAAAAAAGTTGTTGAGATTCTTTCTGTCTTTCTTTTTTCTTTTTTTCTTTCTATCTTTCTTCTTTCTTTCTTTTTCTTTCTTTCTTTTTTTTCTTTCTTTCTTTCTTTTGTTCTCTCTGTCTCAGTTTCTTTCTTCCCTTATTTTATACTTCTTTTTCGCATTTGTCTTTTCTCCGGCTTCCCTTTCTTGTTTCTTTTCTCTTCTTCTTCCGTTTCATAATTTGCCCATTCTCTTTTTCATTTCCTCTCCCGTTTTCTCTTATTTTCTTTTTCTCTCTTTCTTTTCTTTTCTCTTCTCTGTTATGTTCAATCTTTTAGCTGCTCTTTTTCTTCCCCCACCCCGTCTTCCTCTTCTGTCTTTTTCTCTCTTTCTTTTCACATCCTCTCACGTTTTCTATTTTTCACGCCCGCATTCTCCGTTTTTTCCTCTTTTTTTTTCTTTTCTTTTCTTTTCCTTCTCCTTTCTCGCATTTTCTGTCATTTTTCTCTTTTTATTTTTCCCCTTCATCAACTTTTTTTTTGTTCCTCTTTCAACTAAATTGGATATTCCACCCTAAATTAATAAATTTATAAACCTGATCACAAATAGACATCATTCACGGGTGAGTAAGCTTTCGTTTCCAACTTTCTCTATCTCTCTCTCCTCTTCCTCCTCCTCCTCTTCCTACACCTCCTCTTCCTACTCCTCCTACTTTTTCGTCTCTTTCTTACCTTCTGTCTTTTCTCTACTTTTCTCTGTTCCCGTCTCCCTTTTATATTTGCTTTTGCTTTTGCTTCATCTAATTCTCTTTCTTTCTCTCTCTTTCTTTCTCTCTCTTTCTTTCTCTCTCTTTCTTTCTCTCTCTTTCGTTTCCTATTATTTTCTTTAGACACGTCTTTAGTCTTTCTATTTCTGTCTCGTTTTTTTTCTAAAATGTTTTGCTCCATCTCTCTCCATCCGGTTTTCTTCCTCAACTATATTCATCGTTCTCTTTTTCCTCTATCTCTTCCCTCCCCCTTCATTTTCCCTATTTCTCTCTCCATTTTTTTCTCTCTCATTTACTTACAACCGTTTTGTCTCCTTAACCCACGCCTTTAAGCTCGTCATATTTTCGGCGATTTTCATTGAGTTTTTACCTGATGTTCTCTCTCTTAATCCCCCTCTGTATTTTCTGTTCTCCTTAGTCTTTCTTTCTTTCTTTCTTTCTTTCTTTCTTTCTTTCTTTCTTTCTTTCTTGTTTTCGCGCTTTCTTTTCTTTCTTCGTTTCGGTTCTTTCTTTCTTTCATCTCTTTCCCCTCTCTCTCTTTCTTCCTTTCTTTCTTCTTTTCGGTACTTTCTTTCCTCGTTTCGATTATTTATTTCTTTCTTCATTTCGGTTCTATATTTCTATCTATCTTTCTTTCTCTCGGTTCTTTTTCTTTCTTTCTTTCTTTTTTTCTTTTTTCTTTCTTAGTTTCTTTTCGTTTCTTTCTTTGTTTCCCGTTTCTCGCTCTCTCTTCTTGCTTTCTTTCTTTCTTTCTTCATTTTAGTTCTTTCTTTCGTTTTTGTTTCGGTTCTTTCTTTCTTTCTCTCTTTCTCTCTTTCTCTCGGGTCTTTCTTTCTAATTTTGCTTCTTTCTTTCTCTCTTAGTTTCGTTTCGTTTCGCTTCAAATTAGAGTTCTTCCGATTCGTTACAATGGACTCAAATAATTTTTCTACGAAAGAATTCTCCAATCTGTCTTCCTACAAATTACATTAAATGCTATGATGAAATTAACTTTTTATAAACGTTCGGACGTCTTTCTTTCTTTCTTGCAACGGCCAAAACGTTCTAATAATAACAACAAAGATAGTGCCAATCAATAGTTCAAGCAAAAATAATGTAACTATCCAATCATTATCTATCCTCCTTATCCTCATAATATTTATTTCTTAGCTTCTCCGATTTCATTTATATCCCACAACTCTTATACGATTTATACTATATTTTATACTATATTTATACCCTTATACTATATTTTATACTATATTTATACCCTTATACTATATTTTAAACTATATTTATACCATCTTATACTATATTTTATACTATATCTTATACGATCTTATACTATTTTATCTTATACTATTTTCTTAGTTAATGTTGTAAAGTTTTGTAATTTTTACTGCTAGGCGCCACATTTGAGTATTTTCTTTTTTAAAAAAAATACTATTTATAGCCAAATTTTTCGTAATGTTAAAATTAATTCTGAATGACACCCGTAGAAATCCCATGAATATCATCAAAGTTCTGATTGCTCAAACACCTGGTTTTTATATTCTGATAATGCATTATGATTTTTTAATTATTTTATTCCAAGCAAGGCAATAAAGCAACTAAGGCAGAAGGGATTACAGTGTGTGTGAAAGAATAAGAAAAAGAAAAAAAATCATTAATGAGAGAGAACAATAAAAGAAGTGGAATCAATAAAACAGAAGACAACGAGGGGCATTGCATTTACAATTTTTCAGATCAAAATTGGGTGGAAAGCAAAAAGCTGGAAGATAATTACACAAGCGAGAAGTACGAGAAAAGAAACTGTTAGCATAGAACTTGCGGTTACATCTAGCCAATTAAACAGTAAAATGACGAGACCTTGTTGCCAATCTAGTACTGCGATTGGATTCATAAAGTCTAGGTACCATAGAGGAAAGTTCATCGGTACAATTATCATGAAAGTATTTATAGAAAAAGCACAGGGAAGCTACATTATAACAGTGAGAAAGGGACTGAAGCCGGGACATTAGAATGTAAATTCTTCGTTAGAATGTAAATTCTTCTTTTGATTTTATCAAGAATCTCTAAATATACAACAGGAGTATCATGCCTCATGTAACAGCAATATTCGAAGAATGGACGAATGGTAGACTTATAAATATGTAAGATAGATTTCGACGAGAAAAATTGTCTAACCTGACACAGTGAACCAACTTTCGTATCAGCAGACCTAGCAATTGATTTAATATAATATTTTCACTTCATGTCAGCAGAGAACGTTAGGCTGATGCATGACAGAAAGGGGCCCCTCAGAAGGTTAATAGAAACCAGTTTTGTTTTGTGTGGCGTTAAAATTAAGAAGTCATTCCTTGCCCCTGTTAGCAAGGAATTTTAGGTCAGTTTTGAGATCAGCTGCCAATTTGACATCGTGTAACTGATCAGCCCTTGGCAAAAGATTACAGGGAAAATCCGCACGTTATTGTTAATGTTCCGAACTGTCAGGAGTCGAGAAGTGAATCGTAATTGTCTATTGTTACTGACGAGTGCTGAATGAAGAATTGTGGTAGCAGTAAATGTGACTGCAAGGAAGGCTTGGTCCGCGTCTGTTTGGCGATATTTTAAAGGAAGAAATTGCCAGTTTTAAATTTCGATTATGTTTGTCTGGAGTCATGTGGTGCTTCGTTTTTTAGCGTTGTCGCTTTCACATAAAAATGTTAATTGATGAGCTTTGCCCCATGTTCTGATTATCCAATGACCAGACGTGAATAAATGGTAATGTTCACTAGCCGCCAAACTCTTTTATATTTAGATCGGCAGGCATAGTATCTTTTCAAATCTTCGCGGGTTTCAAATTCCGTTTTCTTGATTGGTGGAAAATAATTTAACCGATGAGTTTCCCTTCTCAATCTTTTTTGATTTTTTTATACTCTGAGCCCGACACAATATCGCCATGAATAGGCTCAAAACCATGGCTTAACAATAAAAGTCTCACTCGGACACTTCATTAGTTAATAAAGTCTTCGCTTTTAGGTTGCGATAAAGAGCATAGGGATGCACTTACACACACACACACACACACACACACACACACACACACACACACATACATATATATATACATGTGTGTGTGTGTGTGTGTGAAAATATATAGAAAATAGGAAAGAACTCGTTAGGTAAATAATCCAAAGTTCTTTAGTATTTTTGTTATTTTTAAAAAACAGTGCTCGATACAAAAGTAGAGCCTAAATATAATTATTTATTTAAAAATATGATTCCAACGCTACATAAGAGTTCTCATGTTTCAAAACAAGAGCCGAAAACTTCAATATAATCATTTGAATTAAATTGAATTAAAGTACCAATTTTAATTTTAATAATGAATATGCTTATAAAACGCGTAAATTTCAAGAATTAGTTATTCCCAAAAAAATTTCGCTTGAAGATGGAATAGAGCTTGGTACTTTAATTCAATTTAATTTAATTTAATTCAAATAAACTAGAAATACAGATCGTTACTCGTCAGCTACTTCCTACATATCTAGATTTCCTCTATGGTCACATAGTCTACTTAATTCAATAATGGGGTCGCCTGTGTTTGCTCACTGGCGATCTATGTTCAAACTCAAGTGTCAGCAGCGACACTTCATTCCTATATAACCCTAATGTATTTAATGTATCTCAATATGACGACATGTCGCTCTTTCCCGGTCGGCTTTTGGTAGCCATGATCCTATGCACCTGAAGATCATCCTAAATCGATCAGTGAGCGTTGGTCCCTCACAGATGAGGAGAAAACTGGGATCAATGGAAATGTGGTTTCTACAGAAGGATATTGAGAATCCCATAGGCGAAATGAGTAAGCAACAAGGAAGTCTTAGAGAAAATGACAACAGGATGGACACTTATACTCAGAATCAGGAATAAAAACAGCTGAAAATCCTTGGACGCATAATGAAGAAGAAGGGCTTGTAAAACCTAATACTAACAGAGCATATTGAGGTCAAGAGAAATGGGGAGCGAGCCACTTAACTGAGGACATTGAGTGAATGGATGACGGAACTAGGGGAGAGAGACTTAGCCAAGTGAGAAAAACTGTTAAGGGCCACAAGGGATAAGAAGTTGTGGAGAGCCATGATCGCCTGTGTCTTCAAGATATACCTGAACATTGCTCCTCATAAAGCAGCATTTCATTTGACATTTTCAATATACCAGCAGATAATAATAAAAATTTTGAGTGAGTCATTTGTTTTTTGTCACTTCATATATATATATATATATATATATCATAAGATAATGATATATCGCCCTTAGGGAAGGAGTTTTGTTTTTTAGTCACTATTCTATACACTCCTTTATACTTAAAGCTTATCATAAATCGTTCTTGGGTGGGCATGTTTTTGTTTATCTGTCGACCTTATAGCTAAAGATAATCATATGTAACTTTTTTGTAAGCCCTCTCCAATAAACATGCATTGCTCCTGGGCGAGTATGGTTTTATTCACACTCTAGAACAGAAAGAAAGAAAGAAAGAAAGAAAGAAAGAAAGAAAGAAAGAAAGAAAGAAGATGTAAAACCAAGAGCAGAAAGAAGAAAGTAAGAAAGAAAGAAGCAAAACCAAGAGTTGAAATAAAGTAAAAAAGAAAGAAAGAAAACCCAAATGCAAAAAGAAAAAAAAAAGAACCAAAACGAAAAACAGAAAGAAAGAAAGAAAGAAAGAGGCAAAACCAAGAGTTAGAAGAAGAAAAAGAAAGAAAGAACTAAAACCAAGACAAGAAAGAAAGAAAGAAGAAAAAAAAAAAGCAGAAAGAAGAAAAAGAAAGAAAGAAAAAGAAAAAAAGAAAGAAGAAGCAAGACCAAGAGCTAAAAGAAAGAAGAAAAGAAAGAAGCAAAACAAAAAGCAGAAAAAAGAAAAAGAAAAGAAAGAAAGAAGAAGCAAAACCAAAAGCTAAAAGAAAGAAAGAAAGAAGAAAAAAAAAGCAGAAAGAAGAAAAAGAAAGAAAGAAAAAGAAAAAAAGAAAGAAGAAGCAAGACCAAGAGCTAAAAGAAAGAAGAAAAGAAAGAAGCAAAACAAAAAGCAGAAAGAAGAAAAAGAAAGAAAGAAAGAAGAAGCAAAACCAAAAGCTAAAAGAAAGAAAGAAAGAAAGAAGCAAAACAAAAAGCAGAAAGAAGAAAAAGAAAGAAAGAAAAAAAAAAGAAAGAAAGAAAGAAAGAAAGAAAGAAGAAGCAAAACAAAGTGCAGAAAGAAAAAGTAAAGAAAGAAAGGACGCCAGAAACTATATTATGCTATCGTTTGGTGAAAAACTGATTTAAAAAAATACCTCAAGGTTTTTACTAGTCAATCAATTTGACAATAGTTGTGTGTTGGTTCAAGGTAAATTATTTTTTTAAAAACACAAAAAGGATTGACAATAAAAAAAACTAAAAAAACTACGCTGAGACTACAATTGAAACATTACAGAGGTCATGGCGACTGTTGACATTATTTTTTAAGCGAGGCTTTTCGTTCGTTGGCCATCTTCCCGACACGGAGCCGCTTTTAGTCATTTTTTTTAAGTTAAATTTTAAAAGATAACTATACCTTCACAAAATAAATAAATAAATAAAAATGAAAATAAAAAACAAGACGTCCTCTTTCAAGTTGGGTATTTTTTTGTTCCTCATATTATCAATTTCTTTTTTTATCAAAATGTTTTCGTTTGAATAAAAACGTGTGATAAGAAAAATTTAATCCAGAGACATAGCCAATTTCTGTCTCTTTCCTTTTTATCTTCCATTTATCTTCCTTTCTATCTGTCTCACATGCATAATAATTAATTTGATACATTTGGACAGTTTGGGTGCCTCGACGCGATGTAATGTTTAGCAAGCTTGTCTCGCTAGATCAATTACGACTGAGTGGTGAGTTCGATCCTCACTGGATGCCCCATACTTTTCGGCTTTGTGCCACATCTAAGCTACGCTTGGAAAATCACTACATTTGGGCAGTTCTTTCAAAATTGTTACAAACAGCAGACTTTTAAAGTTTATTATATAATGACTGATTATTTTAATGTTCGTCATCCAATCCAGAAGTCTCAAGACGTTTTTTTAGGAGTGGGAGTTCTCACTTTTTTAGATTATTGTAATTCTAGAACATCATTACTATATACACCCAATAAGATGACCTGCCAGCTTTTGTTATTCTAGATTGAACGAGACAGGTATCACAATTCTTTGGACACACTCTACTAAACACTGTTTGTCACAGGTGACTAGTTTTCAGAATGCAGTCAGGATGTGAATACAATTTCGTAGGTCGCTATGCAATAAAGTTTTGTGTTAAACTGAACAAAAACGCTACAGAAAGCTATGGAATGCTCCAGACTGCTTAAGGATGACTTGTATGAACCAAGCATCTGTTTTTGATTTTTGTTTTTTTAATTGGCACAAGTTGTTCAAGGACGGTAGAGGGGAGTTGAAGGACATTAAGAGATGTGGGTGGGAGGGGAGCTACAGAACTCAGAACCGGTTGCGAAAATGCGCAATTTCCGGAATAAAAAATGTCGTGTATCTATAAATACAATAAGATCAAGGTTTGAAGTTGGTGTTGCAATTGTACACATAATTATTCATGAAGATCTGAACATGCGCAAAATTCGTGAAAAGTTTATCTCCAGGCTACCCGGAAGGAAAGAGATGGTTTCTCTTCAAGCTGAGGAGAAACTCAGAGGCAGTTGTTTTGAAAAACTTGAGAAGATGAAGGAAGCTATGACAAAGGTCCTGGACACCTTCACATTGGATGACTTTCATGGGAGCTTCACGGCACTGAAATCAGAGATTCCTACTTTGAAGAAGATTAGAGTTGAGTAATTCTTTGAAATTATTAAATGATAACGATTGACGTTGCATTTAAATTTTTGAAGATCAATCTTGTGTTGAAAGCACGGATCCGGAAGTGAGTTACATAAGTGAGAAGTGCGAGAAAAGAAACTGTTAGCATAGAACTTACGGTTACATATAACAAATTCAACTGTGAAATGATGGGATCTCGATGCCAGTCTGGTACTGCGCTTAAATTCATAAAGTCTAGGTACGATAGCTGAAAGTTCATCTGAACAATTACCATGAAATTATTTATAGATAAAACTTACGGCAGAGAGAAAGTGACTGAATCTGAGCTGCCAGATTATGACCTATAATATTGCTGATTTTTCTTTGGATTTTATCAAGGAGCACAAGGTAAATAGAAAGGGCACTGAACCATATGTGGCAGCAATATTCTAAGCATGGGCAAATGGCAGACTTACAGATAGATTCTGGAACGAAAAATCGTCTCGCACAACACAGTGAATTAGGAACAGAACATTAATAATGAGCCGGAAAAGAAAAGAGTAAATAGGAGGACAGTAGATGGCAATTGACATTGCATTTAAAATTTTTCGAGATTATAGTTGGCTGGAAAACATAGAGCCGGAAGAGAGTTCCACACGCGAGAAGTGCGGCGAAATAAGTTGTTAGCATAGAATGTATGATTACATCTACCCAGCTCAATTGTAAAATGATGAGATCTCGACGCCAGTCTAGTACTGCGTTTAAACTCATAAAGTCTGGGTACAATAGTTCATAGAATAGTTACCATGAAAATATTTACAGAAAAGACACAGGGAAACTAAATTACAGCGGAGGGAAAGTAACTGAAGCCAAGAATATTGCCGATTCTTTTTTTGGATTTTATCAAGCATCTCTAAATATATAGCAGGGTCACAGGACTATATGCGGCAGCAATATTCAAAGCATGGACAAATGGTAGATTCATAAATATATAAGACTGATTCAGAGGAGAAAAATTGTCTAGCACAACACAGTGAACCAAATTTCTTAGTAGCAGACCTAGCAATAAATTAAATATAATCTTACCACTTTGTTGTAGCATACCTAGAGACGATAATGGACATGTCCCCATTCACATAAATGCAGTATGTTGGTCTACAGTTGGAGATTCATCTCAAGCTGTGCTGTTCAAACTCTCAGCCTGGAGCCAGAGAGGATCCCCAGACGAGGCTATGTCGAAGGGCAGTGTCTCGTCTCGGGAAACAGCTACCCGACACCGTTTTATACGGGGTCAACGGGGAATTTTTGGCCTAACCTACAGGCTCAGTACTCCACATTAAACCGGCCTTGTGCCTCATTTTACCGCGTGGGGCGGTTGGTAGATATCATGCAGTTGGAGATTCGTCTCCAGCTGTGCTGGTCAAACTCTCTGCCTCTGGGTATAGAGGATCCCCAAGCGAGGCTATGACGAAGGACAAAGTCTCGTCTTGGAAAACAGCTACCTGACCTCGTTTTATACGGGGTCTACGGGGAATTTTAGGCCGAGCCAACGGGCTCGGAAACCCCACATTAAATCCGGCCTTGTGCCACATCTGAACGCGTGGGACGGTTGGTAGATATCCTGCAGTTGGAGATTTATTGTGGAATTCACTTGACCCACTTCTAGCAGTTGACTACTTCTACTACGCGCCGCTGGCGAATCTTATATGTGTTGTTCTTGTCCTAAGTATTTTCGTTCATTACCAACCTTTGTGTGATTATTCTATTTAGTAACTTTCCCTAGGTTACAACACACTTCATGTCAGCCGAGAACGTTAGCCCGGGTAGGCGTAACGTGTCACTCTCCTGGAGGTTAGCATCAGCGATGCTGATGGAAGGCAGAAGGGGATCTCTCAGATGATTAATGGAGAGGTGTTTAGTTTTGGAAGTGTTAAAAATAACAAAATTACTAATTAACCCATAACTGGGAGAGAAGAGCTAGACCTTTCCTTTTCTATTTACGCCTAAGTGAATATAACGAACCCAATGGTAATTGGATCACGACTCCCCGATTAACAATTTCGACCCATTATCTATTGCACCATCCGCACATCCCAGCTTAAAGCACTTGGTATTTCTAAGCGGTCATTCATCTAGATACTGATCAGGCTCGACATTGCTTAACTTCGGTGATCGTACGGGGATCGGTGTTTCAACGTGATATGGCCGTAAGCCAGGAAAAGCAACAAAGCCACTAAGATGCAAGTAGTTATTCGTATCTATATTAGTTAAAAGCAAGACTATTTGGAGAATTTAAATCATCAATTTTTTTTTTTTTGTCAAACAGAAAAACAATTTACCGAAAATCTGATCTGCGTTTAAAATAAATATGCAATAAAACTAAGACATTATTTACTGTATTTGACGGCATATAAGGCACACTTTTTTTTTACTAAAAATATCTTTTAAAATCCCCCTGCGTCTTATATGCCATATGTAGGTTTACTAATTTTATTAATTATTAATTTTTTCTTGATTTGCCCGGCTGAAATTAGGGTACGTCTTATACGTCTTGTATTCATTTTTAAATCTTTTAAAATTCTGTGTTAAATTCAGCCTTTTAGATAATATTATTAAGTGAAAACTATATTTACTAATCATAAATGCATAAGCTTAATACAAATCATCAAACACCAATATTTTACAAAGAATTTTGAATTTTTTTATGTGTATAAACGTGCCTATTTTTGTAAGCACAGACGTCCATACATGATATTATCAGAAATAAGAACGCTAACTATAATTAATTTAAAGTCAACATTTCTAAAATTTACTAAAACCTTTGATTATAGAGAATATTTCCCTAAATTTTAACATTACTGAATACTTAAGAATTATATAAAAAAAAGTGCCCACATCATTTTCTTTATGTTTTACATAAAGTCTCCGTAGAACAACATTAGGCCTGTCATCAGACTGTCAATACATCAAAACAGCTACAGTCGGGTTAAAAGCAGAGCTACTCTCGAGTTAAAAATGCATTTCTGCGATATAAGAAATATTAATTAGTATTAATATTATTTATATTAATAAATAATAAATAATAATAAATTTAATATTTACATTTAATAAATAAAATTGATAAATAATAATAAATAATATTTGTTTCCAATCGGATTAATTATACTTTAAATCAGTTAATATTTCTCAAATAAGAGTTCAGAAAAGTATATTTCATTTTTGAAAGATTCTTTAATTACATTATGCTGAAAGACGACTGAAAAAGGTCGAATTTTAGCATAAAAAAATAAATAAACTTCTTCCAGTCAATTTAAATTGGTTTTTGAAAATACATCAAAGTATTTTGCATATTGCAAATATTAAATTTAATCTACTAGTTTGAAATTAAAACTAAAATAAAAGCTTCAAGAAAGATTTTTCATTTTTAAAAATACGTTTTAGGTATCGTTTTTTTTTTTTTTTTTTTTTTTGAGGTACTTAGTTAAAAAAAAATATTTCAAGGTTCTTTTTAATGGGTTGATTTTCCATGAATGTACGCCTCTATGGTTCATACTTTTTAATTCACAGCGACGCAGCGACACTGATCAATTTTTATCCTAACACACACATAGACACATATTTTTAATAATAATAATAATAATAATAATAAACAAAAAAAAAAACGCAATAGCTGCTCGCGTTCGAGACGTAAGATGGACGTATTTAATCAATAAACACTTCTAGCCCCAGCATTTGATTTAGTGAAGTACTGAACACTTTCACACACTTCCCCCTACCCTGTTCCTTTGCACACGAATCCACACCAATAGGCAGCTGAAGTAATCGCATTCGGTAACGGAATAAACTAATATCCACCTGAATTTCTTTACAATTTCTAGTTGTCTTTCCATGTGAAGCAAAAAACAACACTTGGCACCTTAACACCGGAAGTAAGGTGAAAAATCTTTCGATAAGATCAATATGTCCGACAGTCTAGAGGTAGAAGTAACTGGGTACCAAAATAGTAAAAGACAATTCTGACTTTGATAACAGGAGTTGGACGTTGTGTCTTGAAATGTACAATCATTGCAGCGCATATTTAGAAGATCATAAAAAGAGAATATACAAAAATAATTAACATAAAAAGAAAATGTATTCGTCGGTTATTACAGAAGAAAGAAGTAAATGTTTAAAAAAGTTCGGCTTTGCTATTATTTCTGGTCTTTTAAAAATTAATTTTATTTTTTCTTTGGCCGATTTAAATCATTTTTTGTGAGGGGTCTACTTTCATTCTTTCATTCTTTCTTTCTTTCTTTCTTTCTTTCTTTCTTTCTTTCTTTCTTTCTTTCTTTTGGTAACAACCTTCTTCCTTTCTTCGCCCGATTTCATTCACCTTCTTTCTGTTTCTACTTTCTTTCCCCTTTTTTCTTTCTTTCTTTCTTTCTTTCTCATCTTTCTTTCTTTCTTTCTTTTTTTCTCATCTTTCTTTCTTTTGGTTACAACCTTCTTCCTTTCTTCGCCCGATTTCATTCACCTTCTTTCTGTTTCTACTTTCTTTCCCCTTCTTTCTTTCTTTCTTTCTTTCTTTCTTTCTTTCTTTCTTTCTTTCTTTCTTTCTTTCTCATCTTTCTTTCTTTCTTTCTTTTTTCTCATCTTTCTTTCTTTCTTTCTTTCTTTCTTTCTTTCTTTCTTTCTTTCTTTCTTTTGGTTACAACCTTCTTCCTTTCTTCGCCCGATTTCATTCACCTTCGTTCTGTTTCTACTTTCTTCCCCCTTTTTTCTTTCTTTCGTTCGTTCTTTCTTTCATTCATTAATTCTTTTCTTTCTTTTGGTTACTAACTTCCTTTATTCGTCCGATCTCATTCACCTTCGTTCTGTTTCTACTTTCTTTCTCTTCTTTCTTTCTTTCTTTCTTTATTTCGTTTTCTACCTTCTTTTTTTTCTTTCTTCAACCGATTTCCTCGACTTTCTTTGATTACTACTTTCTTTCCCATCTTTCTTTCTTTCATTCTTTCTTTCTTTCTTTCAGTTTTTTCTCATCTTTCTTTCTTTCTTTCTTTCTTTCTTTTGGTTACTACCTTCTTCCTTTCTTCACCCGATTTCATTCAACTTCTATTTGTTTCTACTGTCTTTCCCATCTTTCTTTCTTTCTTTCTTTCTTTCTTTCTTTCTTTCTTTCTTTTTTTTTCTTATATTTCTTTCTTTCTTTCTTTCTTTCTTTCTTTTGGTTTCTACCGTCTTCCTTTCTTCACCCGATTTCATTCAACTTCTATTTGTTTCTACTGTCTTTCCCATCTTTCTTTCTTTCTTTCTTTCTTTTTTTCTCATCTTTCTTTCTTTCTTTCTTTCTTTCTTTCTTTCTTTCTTTTGGTTTCTACCTTCTTCCTTTCTTCACCCGATTTCATTCAACTTCTATTTGTTTCTACTGTCTTTCCCATCTTTCTTTCTTTCTTTCTTTCTTTCTTTCTTTCTTTCTTTCTTTTTTTTTCTCATCTTTCTTTCTTTCTTTCTTTCTTTCTTTTTTTTCTTTCTTTTGGTTTCTACCTTCTTCCTTTCTTCACCCGATTTCATTCAACTTCTATTTGTTTCTACTGTCTTTCCCATCTTTCTTTCTTTCTTTCTTTCTTTCTTTCTTTCTTTCTTTCTTTCTTTTTTTTCTCATCTTTCTTTCTTTCTTTCTTTCTTTCTTTTGGTTTCTACCTTCTTCCTTTCTTCACCCGATTTCATTCAACTTCTATTTGTTTCTACTGTCCTTCCCATCTTTCTTTCTTTCTTTCTTCACCCGATTTCATTCACTTTCAACTTTTCTTTCATTCTTTTTCTTTTCTTTCTTTTCAAGATTATTTCATTCAATTCATTTTTGTTTCTACCTTTATTACCTTCCTTCTTATTTTAATAATTTTAGTTACTTTCCTTCTTTTCACCATTTTACATTTTACTTTATTTCCTACTATTTTCCTTGTTTCCATTTTCTTTCTTTTTTCTTTCTTTTTTCTTTCTTTGAATTTTTCATTCCTTTTTCCCTGTATTCCTTCCTTCCTTCCTTCTCTTCAATCCTCTCATGATAGGGAACAAATTCCAGAGCGACTTCCACTAATCAATTTGTTCAACTGGCCAGATGTCTGCTGTTCCCCCATTAGGAGGTTTCATCAATATTAATGAACTTTTTGCACTGATTGCCTTTTTTCGATTTCAACTGTCGACAAATGCCAACCACTGTGTCCATGGATGATTGTCTTTTTTTATATTTGTGTCCGAAAATACATACCAACGAACTCTCATATTCACTGAAAACATACACACAGAGATAGATCGATATTGTGGACAAAGAATCAACACTACCTGGCGACTGTCAGTTTCATTGTTCAGGACAATCTTCAGAACAAATTGGTCTCTTGGTCAGAAGATCGCATTGAAGCGTGAAACTGATAGTCATCCTTGAGTGTTGATTCTTATGTCTACATTGTCTATATCTCTAAATGCTTTATCTACGATATTCAATATTTCCACTACCTAAATATTTCAAATTTTAAATACACACACACACACACGCGCGCGCGCGCGCAAACACATAAAATCAGTAGATAACAGCAAAAATATACATAGGAGTAACTGAAGAACCCTGGAAATAAAGAAACTACACACACAAAACATCCTTTAGTGATTAGCTATTTCAATAATTAAATGCGTAAGGTTTCTTACGGGAACATTTTGTATTATATTAAACAATGGTGGTGAAAAACAGTATATGCACAAAATTAACAAAAGGAAAGTTTAAAACAAATTTCTTTTGTTAGATATAATTTGTATAGAAAACGAAATGATTATCAATATGTTTGAGTGAGGCTTACTTTATTCGTGTGTTTTGTGTGTGAAGCATTCACAGTACTTTTAGCTTCAGTGTGGAAAGTGTGACACCAATTCGAAAGAGGAAAAACCCGTAAGAGAAAGAGAGAGAGAGAGTTGCATTAGGGTTCACGTGTTTTATATTCGAGAGCTGCTGCTGATAAAGTTTATTTTAAGGCTGCTACTATGTTTAAGTTCACTACACTCCTTTACAAATAGCAAATACGCGAACAGCACAATGCTTTCTAAAAACATTAAAAACAAATTACAAAAATATCATGAAAAATCCCAAACCTATAAACTCTGCTTGGAGGAATAAGTAGCTATAATTCTCTTCCCAGACCAACACAAACTGCTAAATAAACGATCAGAACTCATCTCAAGATGCAGACATGAAAACAAATTTTTACGACATTAAGTAAAAACCAAAAACTGTAAACGAACAAAAATAAATGAAAATAAACAAGTAAAATAAAATAAACAAGTAAAATAAATTAATCTAAACTAATGAACCAGTAAACAAACTAAGTAAATAATAAACAAATTAACAAACCTAGAAACGCACAGATAAACACAAGAAAACGTAGTAATAACAACCAACGATAAAATAATCAATAAATTAAAAAAAACAAAAACAAACAACACTATAAATAGCCGCAAAATTGCATTCAGATCCACAATTATTCCACCTAAAATAATTCGAAGCACAACAACTACAGCTCACCAAAATAACCGTTAGAATAATACAATGGACCCCACAATGCAATACAATAGTCTACCCACAATGCATCACTGACCTGTTTATATATATATATATATAAAAACGCACGTGGACTGACGATTGTGTTTAGCATAAAAGAGACTGTCACCTCTGGGTGTTAACTCTAATGTCCACTATATATATATATATATATATATATATATATATATATATATATATATGTATATGTATGTGTGTGTGTGTGTGTGTGTGTGTGTGTGTGTGTGTGTGTGTGTGTGTGTGTAGTGGACATTAAAGTCTTTGCTCATAAACAAAATTCCAGTCCGGCCCATCTCTCTTTAGAGAGATACCTCACGCCCTCCCTTGCCACCTACCCAGGCTCCTTGTCTAAACGAGGCGTCCCTTTGAGTAGGCTTGTACCTTCTCCCCGACTGCTATCTAAATTAAATTCAAAACCCCTGATTCCGAGACAGTCAATCTAGGGCTGAAGAAGTGGGCATAAGTTTGTGCTGGTTTGAAATAGACTATACCCACATGAGGTAATTTTGATTTTTTTTTAATGTATATATATATATATATATATATATATATATATATATATATATATGTGTGTGTGTGTGTGTGTGTGTGTGTGTGTGTATGCATATATATATATATATATATATATATATATATATATATATATATATATATATATATATATATATATATATATATATAAATGGACACGGTAGTCAACGCCGAGATTGAACGCAAGTTTCAGTTCCTTGCATTGGTGCTGAAGTCAGTGTCTACTTTTATATTTAAGTACGTTATGTTTCTGACATTGAACACTTTTACCCATAAATATAGCATATTTATAAGAGGACTGTTGATAAAGTTCTAAGCCTTACCCAGAAAGAACAGCCATGGCTGAACATTTTTGTTGTGGCAACACACTATCACTTTTTATAAGACGAGAAAAAATATTCACAATTCTGTTTTAAATTATGTGCAGGTGAGGCCCATACAAAGGTGAGAGCTATGCGACAAATCTAAAAATGGACAAAACAGAAGCCCGAACAGTCATAAATTATCTGGAAAAGAAAGGTATGACACCCAAGGAAATCCATATGGACATGAGACTTGCAGAGGACTCCCGATCCTATGCAACTGGGAAGAAGTGGACTACGAAATTCAAGCAGGGCAGGGACAGCACAGAAGATGACCCTTGGTTATGTTGTCCAAAAACCTCAACCACTGATGAATAAGTTGATACCATTCACCGTATGGTTTTGGATGACAGACGTTTAATGTACAGCTAAGTCCATAGGAATTAGTTCTGGTTTGGTCCATACTTTTTTAACTGAAATCTTGGAGATGAGTAAGCTGTCTGAAAGATGGGTCCTGAGAATACCCACCAGGGCAGTAGCTGAAAAGGGTTGATATCTCCAGGGCACTTCTGACTCGCTTCCAGGCTGACCCTGAGAATTTCCACCGCAGATTAGTAACTCAAAATGGAACCTGGGTTCACCACTTCTGAATCAAAGATTCAAAACAAACATTGCAAGCACACTGGTTCTCCACACCCTCAAAATTTTAAGCAAGCAGCGTCTGTTAGCAAGGTGATGGCTTCAATTTTGGGGGATTCTGAAGGCATAATCATGATAGACTACCGGGAAAAGGAGGAAAAAAATATTAATGAAGTATCAGAATTAAGACAACTGAAGGAAGCAATCAAGTTGAAATGCAGAGGGAAGCTGAGGGCAGATGTGCACATGCTCCAGGATAATGTACAGGTAACTGTGGCTTTAAATTGCTATCCCTTACTCACCACGCTTTGCTCCATCTGACTTCTTCCTGTTTCCTAAACTCGAATTCCACCTGCGTTTTCAGTATTTTGGAACAATGATGAGATCAAACGTGGTGTAGAGACGTCTTTGGAGGACCAGGATGCCACCATCTTCCGTACTGGGATTGCAATGCTTAAGCATCGTTGCATTGAGGCCAAGGGGAAAAATAGTGAAACACTTTCTTGTTTCTCCTAATTATTCTAGGCGAAGCCTAGAAGTTTTTAACAACCCGTATGTATATATATATATATATATATATATATATATATATATATATATATATATATATATATATATAGGAAGACGATGAGACAAAGTGTAAAATCTATAAAAGGCGCGTTTGCCGAGACCATTTACTCTGCCTGTCTTCCTCAGGTTAGAATGAAGGACATAACTGTGTGAGGAAAAATGAGGACAAGTGGAGACAATAAGGCAAATTCAATTACCATATCATAAGAGAGTGTCTTTCTATCTCTTATATATATATATATATATATATATATATATATATATATGTGTGTGTGTGTGTGTGTGTGTGTGTGTGTGTGTATTAGAGCCGTTTTGGTGTTGTTGGAATTTAAATCCGTCCACTGAAACTAGACAGTGTTTTTATGTATATACTTATATATACATACACACCCATTCAGGCATATACATATATGATAGCATTTTTATGTACACATATACATACATAGTACATGCTCACTCATATATATCTGTACATATAAACACACACGCATATGCACATTATAGATCATTTTTCATCTATGCTTGTACACTTATATACATACATAAAACAATTTCTCATATATATATATATATATATATATATATACAGAGCTGTATACTCATATACATGTGTATGTGCTTCCTCATATATTCCTGTGCACGCAAACGCACACGTACCTATTTAATAGGACTAGATGGGTTCGCCCTTCGCCCAGTTCACACTCCCTCCCGGTCTTTTGAAAAGGAGTAGAAGTTTATCCCTTGTTCCATGTTTAGGATTGTGTCTCCGGTTCCTTCTAAACTCTGCCTGATCTCTATATGATTTAACAGGAGCAGATAGGTTTGCCTATCGCCCGGTTTATATTCCTCCCCAGTTTCTTGAACAGTTCAGGTTTTGGCTTCTGGTTGCTTCTAAAGTCTCCAACAGGACTTTGAAATGTCATTAAATCTTGACCTCTTCAAGTCTAGAGTTAGTCGTTATCTTTTCTGCATAGCGCCAAGAAATTCATTTCTGATGCTCATACAGTACGGCACAGTAACACTTTACCTTGAGTGGCTCTCGGACGTTGTACTGTGCGAAAATTAATAGAAAAAAGACAGACACACACACACATTTTAACCTCAGAGATCCCAACGCATATTTCTTCACATACAATTTAATCTTTCTTTCATTCTAACCTGCAGAGAGCAGACGCTGTCGGCGAAAAGCGTCGTTTATAAATTTTCCACTTCGTCT
The DNA here is from genome assembly GCA_903632075.3 of Acanthosepion pharaonis. Lineage (NCBI taxonomy): Eukaryota > Metazoa > Mollusca > Cephalopoda > Sepiida > Sepiidae > Acanthosepion > Acanthosepion pharaonis. Next base: position 195,971 of record CAHIKZ030005417.1, read on the forward strand.
CATCATCTTTGTTTGGGAAAACATTATTTTGATATATATATATATATATATATATATATATATAGTTGCGGCCAAAATGTTCAGAACGGCATTGTTTTCGTCAGAAAAGTAGGTATAAGTTTTTATCAAAGTTGTTTTATATTCTATAATTTTCACAGACAATAAATTCGACCAAGAGAGAAGATCATGCTATGGTAAAGTTGATTAAAATGGACAGATTTAAAACTGCTGCTGCTGTTTCTCGGGAAATGAGCAGTGTACTGAAGAAAGCTTTATCTCGAAAGACTGTCTCGTCGTTTAGTTGAACCTGACCTACAAGTAAGAGCACCTGCAGTGAAGCCACTGATCAGCTCCAAGAATAAAAAGTGTAGTCTTACCTTTGCAACCGAACATGTGTTGTGGTCTCAAGAAAAATGGCAAACGGTGCATTTCAGTGATGAATCTAAGTTTGTTATTTGGCTCAGATGGGAAAAGGGACGTTCGTCAAAAAGCAGGTGAAAAATTGTCGCCTAAATGCCTTAAGACTAGTGTTAAATTCGGTGGAGGAAGTGTCATGGTTTGGGGGATGATATCTGGAGATGGTGTGGGCCCTTTGGTGCGATTACATGGAAAGGTAAATGCAGGAGTTTATAAACAACTTGTAAAAGATCATGTCTTGCCTGTGCTGAGAAATTCAACTAAGCGACCACCCATATTCATGCAGGACAATGCCCCATGTCACAAGGCTAAGGTGGTCATGAACTTCCGCAAGGATGAAAAGGTTAGTGTTATGGATTGGCCTGCTCAAAGACCAGATTTCAATCCTATTGAAAATGTGTGGAATATTCTCTGAGAACGTTCGAAAGCAAGAAATCCTAAAACAATCGAGCAATTATGGAATGGCCTTCAGGAAGAATGGAATAAGATCACATAGCAAGAAATTGAAAATATAATTTCCTCATGCAGTCGAAGATGTCAAAGTGTGATTGAAGCTAAAGGGCTTCACACTAAATATTAAATAATTCCAGTATTCTCTGTCATTTTTTTATTATTTTGTTATTTTTTCAACCGTTCTGATCATTTTGGCCGCCATCGATTTTGCAGTAAATCACTAAATCATCCATAACTTTTGTATTATCCTCTCAAATTACACCAAAATCTCAGACAATAACAATTAATATCGTATATATATATATATATATATATGAATTAAATTCAAACTGATAAAGATGTTACCTTAACAGTCTTTTACAATATTAATATATATGTTATATTTTTAAGAAAATTTTTAATGTGTTCTCTATGAATGTGTTAATAAATACAGTATTTAACTTATATTAAATCCCTAAATTATTTGTAAAAGAGTTCAATATTTAAATTGCTAGCCAGAATCAAATTAATTTCTTCGTAGATTTTTTTAGACATTTAAATTACTATCAAACATTCAAATCTATTTTTTACTTAAATTGCTAAAACTATACCAGACCTCTCCTTCCTACGTGAAACATATTTACAGCCTCTTCCTCTTTACTTCTCCCTTCTTTCTCTATTCTTTTTCTTTTTCTCTCTTCTCCCCTCCCTTTTCAATATATCACTTCCGTTAAGTTAACTGATTAAATAGGTCAAGGTCTGGCCCCTCCTACCCCAATAGTAAGTATGGTTGAAAGAAATATTAAATAAACCCTCTCTAAACTCAACCATGTCTCTCAAACCACCCTTCATTACCCCTTCTGTTAAATTCCAAAAACTTACACTACCCATCAAAAGTATGAATTTTCATTTCATTTCATCTTTTGGAAGTGCTATCTGATGATCCAGAGTCCTTTAAAAGGGCTCTGGTGAAATAAATTATTATAATGGAACCTTAAAGTGGTCTGTTTTTTTTCTTTAATATATATATATATATATAATAGGAAAGAACAGTCAGATTTATAATCCAGAGTTATTTAGCATTTATTTTTTAAAAAAGTGCTCGATACACAGTAAAGCACAATACCATAATATATATATATATATATATATATATATATATATATATATATATATATATATATATATATATATATATATATATATATATAGTGATTTTCCAAGCGTAACTTAAACGTGGCACAAGGCCGAAAGTATGGGACACCCAATGAGGATCGAATTCACTACTCAGTCCTAATTGTTCTAGCGAGACAAATTGCTAACCATTACACCGCCTCGTGAGGCCCCATATAAATCTATACGTGTGTGTGTGTGTGTGTGTGTGTGTGTGCGCGTCGATGTATATATGTATAAACCAAATGTAACAGCAAAATTGTACAAATCGTGTACCACCATAATTAGCCATCCCACAAAATGTTTAATACCTAAAATAATTTCTTTTTTTAGGTTTCCAGATAAGACGTTTAACCATCTTAACACAATTTGTCGTAAGAATCACTGAAAACCCCTTTGAGTTATTCAGCTAGAAAGAGAACAAGTTAAAGTCTTTTTGTGTCAGACTCACTGTCTTTCTAAATGAGCAATGGTGAAAGGAAAAAGATCATTCGGGCCTTCAGTAATAGTACCAACATTCATACTCTGACATCAAAGTCCATTTGAGAATCATCAAGAGAACGGGGAATAAGTTTTAAAAAATATAACAGTGGAGAGAAAAATTGGATCATTAAGTCCCAACAGGAACAGGGGCATCATTTCAACTTAGAGTTAAAAAGATCAATTAGAAAAGATCCAACTCAATTCATAGACGTTTGGTATGACAGTCCAAAGAGCAGTGAAAAAAGGCTTGAAAATGATATCCTCTGTGAAACCCGTGAGGCACCTTGTGACACCAGAACAAAGAATTAAAAGGTTAGAGAGAGCAAAAATAATCTTGGATAACTTGGAAAATGATCCTGGAATATATATATATATATATATATATATATATATATATATATATGAACTTTATTTCTATACTCCGTGAGCTTCCGATCATTAGCTATGATTAATTAATGATGAACATTCCATTTTCGTTTATGATCGATTTCATTACGATTCTTCTGTTAAGCTTGGGGGCTTTCTTATTGGTCAACGTAGGGTCCAATAGTGTTGTAAGGTATCTTTAATCATTTCTGAGACACAACGGTTCAAAGCTTAATCTAACAATTGGACAATTTTTCTGTTACACGTTTTGGACAATTTTGCTGTTACATTCGTTATATATATATATATATATATAAACTATAAAATATTGGAAACACCGACGTTCATGCTACCACGAATTCTACCAGAATGTTTTCATGAAGTAGATAGTTCCTAATAAAACTATTCTGGTAGAAACTGGTAGCATAAATGTCGTTGTTCTCAATATTTTATATCTTAAATTTTCCTACATTTTCGTTTTAGAAAATTGTATTGAGCACCATGTTTATTTCGGCGTTCCTTTTGGCAAATATAATTTTTGTCATAGATTGAATTTATAAAGTGATTATATATCTATATATATATATATATCTATATATATATATCTATATCTATATATCTATATCCATATCTATCTATCTATCTATCTATATATCTATCTATCTATATATATATATATATATATATATATATATATATATATACACGAAATAGTATCGTAAATTCATCGCTACATTGAAATGTTTCGTCTTTATAAATTTCAAGTAGAGTTTTACAGTGATTATTTACTACATAACCCGATACGAAGGTATTAGATTGAACCGAAGTTCTACGTACTAAAGAGCGTGTTTTTGGTCCGGAATGCGCTAAGGTTGTCTCACAAGACCTCCGTCCATGTAAGCAAGCAGGAAATAAAAACAGATCGTCCGTGGATCGGATAAGGAAAAACAACTGGAAATTGCTCTTCTGCCAATTCTAATTGCGCAACAGGAAGCGTTTCTCGGCAGCCTTCTACATCTTCCAGGCTGTCTACATCGGCTATAACTGCTTTGACAAATTACCTGCCGTCTTCTTCGTGGGTGGGCGTCTACAACTTAAGAACAGGTGAAGAATGAAACCGAGAAATGTAAGAAACGTTAAGAGCCATCCTGGCATATATATATATATATATATATATATATATATATATATATATATATATATATATATATATATATATATATATGTACTATTTGCATTATTCGGATTATTGTCCTCATCTTTGTCGCTATATTTAACAAAACGTTTCGGACGTTGTACGTTCCGGCCTTCTTCAGGTGGTTGGAATGTCGAACTGAACCCTTTACACAGCATACACATATAATGGTCGAATTCACTAGTCGGACCACACACACAAACACACACACACACACGCACGCGCGCACATTCACGTACACATACAGACAAAAGTATCTATGGAGAACGAATATATATACACATACTGGCAAAAACAAACACAATAGACTCACCACAAGCATGCACACGAACCTTACATAACATAGGAAATGTGTGTATATATATATATGTGTGTGTGTGTGTGTTTATCTATCTATCTATCTATCTATCTATCTATCTATATATATATATATATATATATATATATATATATATATATATATATATGTATGTATATATAAAATATGTACTAATTCCTTATAATAAAACAATATATATGTATGGAGAAGAAATATGTATACACATACTAGCAAAAACAAATACGCACACACAATACACGACTTATAACCACTCTCTTTTCTTTCTTTTTTAAATATTTCAAAATTCTGAAGTAATTTCCGACTTTTAGATGATATTATTATAAACTCAAATCTATATTTATTAATCATGGATCGAAAATTTAGTACAAATCATCAAACCACAATATTTGAAAAAGAACGTGTATAAAGGTGCCCATTTTTGTAAATACGGATGAACTTACACGACATTATCAGAAAATAAGAGCGATAACCACAGTAACTTTAGAGCCAAAAAGTATCTAAAATTCAATAAAACATTAGATGAAGTGGAATATTTTCTTAAATTTCTGAGATTACTGTGTACTTGAGAATTATATATAAAATTATTTATTACGGCTAAAGCCTCCACAGAACAACATTAGATAAACATCATTCTGTGATCAAGCTGTCAAACAGGTCACCAGCTTAAATAAACAACTACCACGGTGTTAAACAAATGCATTTCTGCGATATTTAAAACTTAAAGTAAATGATATTTGTTTCAGATCTGATTAATTATACTTAAATCAACTAATATTCCTCAAATAAAGTTTCCGAAAAGTATATTTTATTTTTGGAAGATTTTTAAATAAAGAGAATTACATTGCGATGACAGATGACTAAAAAAGGAAGCTAATCAGCTATTTTAGCAAAAAAAACAAACAAACAAACAAAAAAAACTCTTTCCAGTCAATTTAAATTAGTCTTGAAATACAGCAAAGTATTTTGCTTATTGGAAAGATTCAATTGATCTATTAGCTTGAAATTAAGACTAAAATAAATGCTTCAAGAAAGATTTTTCATTTTTAAAAATTCATTTTAAACCTTAGGCATCCGTTTTCTGTGATGGTACGTATTTTAAAGTATTTGAGATCATATCATTTTTATTTATAGTACTTGAGACTATATCATTTTTATTTATAGTATTTGAGACCTTATCATTTTTATTTATAGTAGTTGAGACCTTATCATTTTTATTTATAGTAGTTGAGACCTTATCATTTTTATTTATAGTATTTGAGACCTTATCATTTTTATTTATAGTAGTTGAGACCTTATCATTTTTATTTATAGTATTTGAGACCTTATCAATCCAACCCTAATTTTGAATAGGAATACGTTTACTTCATTTTCAAACCACTTTCACTATTCTATATGAGCTAAAATGATTTTATAGGATTTTAGACCTTAATTATCAACCAACACTCGTAATATTGAAGAGAAATAAATTTACTTCATTTTGGTACCAGTTTCATTATATTGCATGGGTTAAAATTGGGTGCTATTATAGTATGAGATCTACCGAGGAATCTTCTATCTTCCGTAAATGACGATGCACTCATTATTGCTGGAAAATGCCCAGGAAAAACGATGACCTCTTTGTTGTTTTTTAATGATATCAAACCAGTTTCAAACATTAAAATCACTGTTTGATGATTTTTTTTTGTATAAAAATTGTTAATAATTTTTAATACAAAACCAGTTCACTGCCTTTAACCCTGACCTTTAACCCTGACCTTAACTTCTAACCCCAACCCCTAACTCCTAACCCTGACATATTTCATACTTCCAATATTTGATAAATATCATACCATAGTAGAAAATGGACGGGAGATATCATACTATAGTAACATCAAAAATGATTTCATACGATAGGAAATGAACGGGTAGTGTTACTGTTATTGTTAGGGAAATTTGAAATGTCTGTTGTGTTCCAGTTCGTATAAATGTTCTTGTGGAAGGTATGAATCTATTCCCAGTTTAACTTCGGATATCAGCCAAGTTAGAGAAGGACTTTGAAATTAAAACCCTCCAGAAAACAACAGAAAACCACACCACTGTCTTTCCCAAGTCATCACTACAATTCACAGATAATAAAGAAATGGATCCGTGAAGAACCATGATCGCCTATGTACAGAAGGGACATGGCTTTTAAAAAGACTTTATTTATTGAGGAATTCTTTGGATATTGAAGAGAAATTTATTTTGATACCAATTCAATTATTTTATCTGGGATAAAACATGTTTATTGGATAGAAGACGTTAGTTATCAATCAACCCTCGTAATTTTGAAGAGAAATAAATTTACTTAATTTTGGTACTAGTTTCATCATTCTATCTGGTCTAAAACTTGCTTTATTGGACTATAGACTTTACTTATCAATCGACCCTCGTAAATATATCTTTGTAAATCAATTGTGCAAGTCTGTTGCCTGAATTTGAAGCAAATTTCTACATACGGGATGACAATTTAATAGCTTAATCCGCTCTATGCGCTAGCAGACATCGCCCACGGGCAGTTAATACCTTTTTTTTCTCCGATCAAAATGGACGTTTCTATCAAAAGAGGCCAGTCTTGTGCGTGGAACATTTCTGTGTGGATCAATCCCAGGTTTTAAGCTCATTCAATAAAAGTAGTTTCAAGGGGATTTTAAGAATATCCCGATCTATGTAATTCTTTTTTTTTCTATTCATCTTTTTGTTCGATTTATATACTTTTGTTAAAACCTTCAGTTACATCAAATCCAAGGCGCCATTTTTACCAGTTTCATTTGCGTCTCTTTTCTTGTTGTTGCTGTTCTAATAAAATTCCGTTTTATTCTTCATTATTATTATTATTTGCTGCTGTTGTTGCTATTGTTGTTGTTGTTGTTGTTCTTCTTCTTCTTCTTCTTTGCGTTTCTTCTTCTTTGCGTTTCTTCTTTTTTTTTTGCTTTTCTTCTTCTTCTTTGTGTTTCTTCTTTTTTGTGCTTTTTTCTTCTTCTTCTTCTTCTTCTTCTTCTCAATCCTCTTCTTCTTCTTCTTCTTCTTCTTCGTCTTCGTCTTCTTCTTCTTCTTCTTCTTCTTCTTTGCGTTTCTTCTTCTTTGCGTTTCTTCTTTTTTGTGCTTTTCTTCTTCTTCTTCTTCTTCTTCTTCTCAATCTTCTTCTTCTTCTTCTTCTTCTTCTTCTTCTTCTTCTTCTTCTTCTTCTTCTTCTTCTTTTCTCTCCTGCACTTGTGAGACATTCTGAATGTCACCGGAGATAACAAGTCCAGAATAATGTTTGCCCGCGGCCAGATTTTCTTCAGCTCGCCTTCTGCAACTTAGAGTGTCTCCAAATCATACAATTTGCCGTACATTTTACGACTGGCAATACTGACGAATGGTATGAATACCAGTTGAAAAATGAAAAAGTTTGCAGGATAATAGGAAATGCAAAAAAAAATTACTGCTAACGATCAGAAAAAAGACAAGTGAGATTTGGGGGGGGGCTACATAAAGAAGACTTGGAGAGTTTAACACACACAAGAGAGGTTGAAAAAGCAGCAACATGAATTGAATAAATGGGTAGAACAAATACCGCAAAGAAAAAGTAGGAATCATTAAAGAGGAAGTATTGCAGAGAGCAACAGAAGACCGGAAGCTGTGGAGAGATATGATCGCCTATGGCGTACTGAATTAGAGTACTTGCTTAATAAATTTGTGCAAATGGACTGACGAACAAATACCACAAGGAAAAAGTGAAGTCATAAAGAAGCAAGTGTTTGTTGAGAGCAACGAAAGGAAGAAGGCTGTGGAGAGCCATGACCGTCCATAGCAGATTGAAATAGAGAGAGAATTTACTTGATAAGTTTGAGTAAATGGACTGAGGAACAAGAACCACAAAACAAAGTGCGGTCATAAAGGAGCAAGTATTGCCGAGGACAAAGATAGTCAGGAGGCTGTGGAGAGCCATGATCACTCATGACACATTGATATAGAGAGATAACTTGACAAGTTTGTGCAAATGGTTAGACGAACAAATGCCGCAAAGATAAAGTGGAATCGTAAAAGTGCAAGTATTGTTGCGAGCTACGAAAGAAAGGAGGCTGTGGTGAGCCATGATCGCACCTGGCACATTGAAATAGAGTGAACTTAATTGATAAGTTTGTGCACATAGATAGATGGATCAAGTACCACAAAACAAAATACAGTCATAGCCGAGGACAAAGATAGTCAGGATGTTGTGGAGAGCCATGATCACTCATGACACATTGAAATAGAAAGATAACTTACTTGACAAATTTGTGCGAATGGATAGATGTACAAGTGCCGCAAAGACAAAATGGAATCATAAAGGAGCAAATATTGCCGAGAACAAAGATAGTCAGGAGGCTGTGGAGAGTCATGATCACCCCTGACACATTGAAATAAATTAGTAAATTTAATTGATAAGTGAGTACAAATAGATAGACAGACAAGTACCACCAAGACAAAGTTGTGTCATAAAAGAGCAAGTCTTGTTGAGGAAGAGAGGAAGTTGTGGAGAACCATGTTCGTCCTTATTTTGAAAAAACATGACTGACACACACAAAGAGAGAGAGAGGGGGGGAGAAAGGGAGAGAGAGAGAGGGAGAGAGAGAGAGGGAGAGAGAGAGAGGGAGAGAGAGAGAGCAAGGTTGAAATAATTTCAAAGGTCCTCATTAATATTTTCTGTCTAGTTTTATTTTTAACAGGTTTAATTAAAAATTAAACACTGTACATCCGGGCATCATTGATATTCTGAACCGAAGACGCTGCCTAATTTAGATTGGCTAATTTATTTTTAAAATGGCGTTCAAAAGAGCTACAGTATTTCCAACAAGCCCACCAAAATATTACGTGTGTTGTTTGAAGAGACGGGCAGAACGTTCTGCTTGTTGCTTGAAGTTACGTGCAGGCACTTCTGCTTGTTGCTTGAAGAGACAGGCAGATCCTTCTGCTTGTTGCTTGAAGAGACAGGCAGATCCTTCTGCTTGTTGTTTGAAGAGACGTGCAGGCCATTCTGCTTGTTGCTTTAACAGACGTTCTGATCGTTCTGCTTGTTGCTTGTAGAGACAAGCAGATCCTTCTGCTTGTTGTTTGAAGAGACGTGCAGGCCACTCTGCTTGTTGTTTTAAGAGACGTTCTGACCCTTCTGTTTGTTGCCTGATGAGACGGGTAGACCCTTTTGCTTGTTGCTTTTAGAGACGTGCAGGCCCTTATGCTTGTTGCAATTTTTACTATACAAATCTATTTTTATACTTTAGTGGTGTTTTGACGCCAGTTTGGGGATTAACTAATTGCCCATAGCTAGGACCCTAACAAATGCTACCACCCTGGGTATGGGTGAACCTGGGAATAACTGTAATTAAGAGGTGATTCTACGCTCCTCAAAGTATCCTGATCAGAGGACTTGCTGCCGGATATACTTTATCGTCATACCCAGAACATAGAAATCCTGTAGTGAAAATGTTAAGAAAATGATTTTTTAAAATCCTTAACGTATTGTTGGGGAAAACACAGTGTAGGGTTTGCGAAAAAAAAAAAAAAAACCTAATATATGCCCTGCAAGATACAAACCAAATTTATGACTAAGGATTTATCGAAGAAAAAATGATATTGTTTGTATTTTTAAGGAGGCGCTGACAACTTTAGCATACATCTTTCACGTTGCCTCGGCTTCCTTATACATCAAACTTAAAAACAACCACCTCGACACCCGGCGATTATGCTCTTGTCTAATGTTGCTCACGAATAGAGATGGACAGTGATTACGGTCTGGCATCTGACAAGTAGGACTTTGGAACTGAACATAATATCTTCATTCATAAAGAGAAAACAAGACCGTTTTATCATCTCCAAGCAGTTAAGATCAGGAACCATCAGAGCCAGGTCAGGTGTAACATGAAGGCATTTATTATTATTATTATTATTATTATTATTATTATTATTATTATTTCCTTTGATTTCTGTTGTATATTCATTTCTTTACGGGGTTCCAACCAGAGACCTATAGTCAGAAATGGCATAATGACATTTTCCACTGAGCATTTTTTCAGTTAAAAAACAACCTAAGATCACACATATTTCATATAGATAAAGCAATTCGTAAGGTGCGAGCTGTACTTGTGAATATAATTATTTTTAATAATTTAAGGCTTCGGCTAGCAGGAATCCCTTCAATGAGTCTATCGGAACCTTTACCAATCAATCCGAGGGCCCAAACTACAAGTGGAATTGTTGATATCCTCATGTGCCACATTTTTGAGATTTCGATTTCAAGGTTCTTGTATTTTTTTATTTTATTTTATTTTATTTTATTTTTTTTGAAGATCTTCAAAGATACATAACAGTCTCCAAGAACCGCCAAATCAAAAAGAAGGCACATTTTCTTTCTGCGGTCTCTGATCACGAAGTCTGGTCGATTAGCTTTAATTGTTCTCTCTCTGTGTATTGTGAAGTCCCATAAAATTCTTATAATAACCAGGTCTGGGTGATGTTCATACCACTTTCTTTCAGTTTCCTTCCCGTAAAAATTGCATATTTTCCACTGCAGATATTAACCCACTCTGTCAAGCCGGGTTTTATATTCAGTGGATGCCAACCTGATACATTGATATTTATCAGAAATTTTCATTTGGAGCCAACACAATTTTTCAGCATGAGTGCCTGGTAATTTCTAATAAGTAAGCATTAATCCTGTGAAGCAAGAATAAAACATTTGGTTTCAGCTTTTAACCCTGCACTACGTAACTACTGATGGGTACGGGGTTTGCTTTCATCAGCTTGTTTTGGAACGAGTATTGACCAGGAAGAGGCTTATCTTGCCATCGTTTCTGCATTTGGTACATTGCATTTGCTTTTGCTTTCTTTTTAGGTTCTTTGCCACTGCAGTTGATATATTATGGTTTATTCATCACCCACTTGAAACTCCCTTTTGAATTTGTTGGCTTCCCATATCACTGAATAAAGTTTCATCTTCTCCTTCTTCTTCTTATTGTTCTTTTTATTATTATTATTATTATTATTATTATTATTATTATTATTATTTGATTTCCTTTGATTTCGGGTGTATAAACATTTCTTTCCGGGTCCCGCCCAGAGACCTAAGGTCACAAATGGCAACATGACATTTTCCACTGACCAATTAAAACACACACACACACAGAGACACACACACACACACATTTTACAGCCCTTCGTAAGGTGTGGGCTGTACTCGTGAGAACAATTTTTTTTTTATTTCTTTAAGACATGCTATTCAAGGGATTCCATTCAATGAGTCTACTGGAATCTTTTCCAACCAATCCGAGGGCTCCAACTACAACAGGGATTGTTGATGTTCCCAGGTGCCACATTTTTTAGATTTCGATTTCAAGGTCCTTGTATTTTGACAGCTTTTTGAATATCTTCAAAGATACATTGCAGTCCGCAGCGACTGCCATATCAATAAGGTGACTTTTTTGTTTGTTTGTTTGTTTGTTTGTTTGGTCTCTGATAACAATGTCTGGGCTGTTAGCTTTGATTGTCCTGTCTGTGTGTATTGTGTAGTCCCATAAAATTGTTACAGGTCCTATGTCCGTAATTGGGTCTGGGTGGTGTCTATACCAAATTATTATTATTATTATTATTATTATTATTATTATAAGCTTTATTATTATTATTATTATTATTATTTCTGCTATGGACACACTACCTACCAAGTCTGCGGAAAGACCTAAGGCAGGTCGTGGTGTGTTGTTATGGCCACATTTCATGTTAATTTAATTTTTTTTTTTTTTTTTTTTTTTATCTCCGATGAAGTTGCTAGCGTTACATAGACAAAGTTCTCCTTAGTGTGTGTGCTGTACTTAATAAGACAATTTTCTGTATGTCTCTTAAGCTGGGGTTTCCAGGGATTCTTTCAATGTGTTGTTTTGTTCCATTTTTTATAATTCCAAGTGCACCTATTACCACTGGTATTATTCTTGTTTTCAATTTCCACATTTTTTCTATTTCAATTTCCAGGTCTTTGTATTTTGATAGTTTTCAAATTCCTTGGTTGCTATGTTACAATCCGCTGGACAAGCCATATCAATTAGTAGGCAAGTTTTTTCTTTCTGGTTTTTGACAATAATGTCCGGCCTATTTGCTTCAATTTTTCTGTCTGTGTGGATGGTATAATCCCATAGAATGGTGACATCTTCTATTTCTGTAACCGGCGCTGGCCGATGTTCATACCAGTGTTTGCTTACACATTTTCCAAAGTGTTTGCACATTGTCCAGTGTAAGTATTGCCCCACTCTATCGTGACGATTTTTATATTCATTTGGGGCAAGTATAGAACATCCTGAGATTAGATGGTCTATTGTTTCTTGGTATTTGTCACAGAACCTGCATTTTGGATCCACATTATTATGTATGATATTTGCCTGAAAATTCCTAGTGAAAAAGACTCTGGTCTTGCGCTGCAAGAATAAAGCCTTCAGTTTCAGACTTTAATCCAGATGCTCGTAACCATCGATGAGTATTAACTTTATCAACATTGGGTTTATTTGCACGTTCTGGATATTGGCCATGCAGAGGTTTGTCTTGCCAGCGTTGTTTCATCTGTTCAAGGGCTTTATCCTTGGCTTTTTTTTTTCATATCTTTTGCTGCAATAGTTGGTTCTTGGCTTCTGTTTTGATTTACTACAGAATCTACTAAATGTAAATGTTGTTTGTATTTACTGCCTTCTTTTATTATTGAATATTTTTTCTTTCTGTTTTCATGTTGTTTCACTAATTTTATCATCCAGTCATTTGTTGTTTCCATGTAAGTTAGTAAGCCAATAGTTGTTGTCTTGTATGACAATTCTAGCTGAATAAGACCTCTTCCACCTTCTTTACGGGGTATGTATAGACGGTCTACATCAGCCTTTGGATGATGCATCTTATACTTAGAAAGAAGCTTTCTTGTTTTAGAATCCATTTGTCTGATGTCATTTAGAGTCCAGTTCAAGATGTTGAAACTATATTGGACCACTGGGATGGCTAGGTTATTAATGGCCATAATTCTGTTCTGAGAATTCAATTCAGTTTTTAATACCAGTCGTACCCTTCTATAGTACTCTTTTACGCACTATTTCTTTCATTTTCTTATGGTGAATTCCTTCACTCTCATTTACACCTAGGTACTTATAAGCTTCTCCTTGTTCTAAATCTTTTTATTGTTACAGCAGGGTCTAAACTAATAGAGGAAGTTTGTTGTAGCGATCCTCGTAAAACTGTAGCTTTAGCACATTTATCCAAATTGAATTTCATTCCGATGTCTTCACTGAAGCATTTTACAGTTTGCAGAAGACCTTCCAGCTCATTGTCATTCCTAGCATACAATTTTAAGTCATCCATGTAAAATAGATGGTTTATTTTCTTTTGAGCTATTTTGTAACCGCATTCTGTCTTGTTAAGTTGGCTGGTTAATGCTATAAGTGATATGCAAAATAATAAAAGGAGACAAAGAGTCACCTTGAAATATTCCTCTATTGATGTTTATTTCGCCAGACTTATAGGTTCCATTTTTATGATTGAGGTAAAGTGTAGTTTTCCATATCGACATACATTGTTTGATGAAATTGATGATAACGGGTGATACCTTGTACATACTTAAAGACTTTAAGATCCAGGAATGTGGTACACTATCGAATGCTTTACGATAATCTATCCAGGCAATACTAAGATTTTTTTTTTTCCACGGAAGCAGTTTTCCAGGATCATCCTATTAATAAGTAATTGGTCTTTACATCCGTAGCAGCCTCGTTTGCACCCTTTTTTGTTCAAGTGGTAGTATGTCATTTCTTTCCAAGAAGAAATATGTCTGTTTTGTTAAAATAGATGTTAACAGTTTGTATGTTGTTGGAAGACATGTAATTGGTCTATAGTTTTTCGGAATATTTGTGTCACTATTTTTGGGTAGAAGAAAGGTAACTCCTTTGGTCATCCATGCAGGAATTTTAGTTGGATCGGTAACCATTTCTTGAAGTTCTTTGGCGAGTTTTTTTGTGTGCTGTATTTAAATAATATAGCCAGAAGTTAGAATTTTATCTATTCCTGGAGATTTCCAGTTGTGTGCTTTTTTTCAGTGCACATTTAACATCTTCTTCTGTGATTCCGCCCATGTCTGTTCTGTTTTATTTTTCATTCGTTCTAACTCTTGCGCAATCAATCTGCCTCTTCGTTGTGTTCTTTAGGGCAAGCCCATATTTTTCCCCAGAACTGTATAACTTCTTCCATTTTAGGGGGGACTGTCACTTCAATTCTTTGTTTACCTATTTCCCTGTAAAATTTCTTTGCATCGGTTTGAAAGATCTTGTTCTGTCTATAGAATCTTGATCTTTTCTCGTAGCGTCTTATTCTTTGAGCCTTCAGTTGTATTGTTTGCTTTATTTTTTCTTTTAGTTGATAGGACTTCATTTTCATTCCTGATATTGTATTTTCTTTCGACTCTTCTGCCTTTTCTAGTTCTTACATTTACTCCTCTTGCTAGTTCATCGAGTACTGATAATTCACTTCTAAGGTGTTCAATTTCTTTTTCTATTTTTCTTTTCCAAGGTGGATCTTCATGTCTGTGAGACTGCCTTTTTTTTACTTTGATGTTCAGTTTATTTGTTGCTGCTATTGCTGATGCATATATTGCTTCATTGAGATTTATATGAGTGTCTTCTTCATCCAGAATCAATTTGAGTGCTGCATTATAGAGCTTAATAGTTTTGAGGTTATGCTTTGTTGGTTGTAATTTTGGGAGTTGTTCTCGTTCCTCCATTGCAATATTCTGTATCTGACTTATATGGCTCATGATTTCATCCTTGGCTTCTTGTATATTAATCTTGTTTTCTGTGAAATAATTCTGTTCGATGAATTTTGAACTCGTTTTATTACCGTCTTGTGACTGACTAAGATCATACCTTTCCAACATTTCTAAATTTTCAGCATTATCTTCACAGTGATTTGTGTGTATTTCGGTTTTTTCATTATGACCTGAGGCTTGTGTGATGTTATTACTTTTTTTTCCCGATTCGGTTCCTTTTCATGTTTTGTTGGTTCATCTATTCTTGTTGCAATTCTTTTTTATTTCATTAATTTCAGCCTCTGTCAATCGGTTATTTCGCATGATGTCCCTTCTTACATTGGCTAGTTTATTTTTGTCTATGTACTTTCTAATTGTTTGCCCAACCTTCTCTCGCCAAATGTCATATGTTTGGCGAGTGATGTTTTTCTGAGGTTTGAGTAACGCTTCATGGAATGCAGTCATAACAACTTTGTACTCCTCACGAGACCATTTTATTTTTTCTTTCCTTAAATTTACGGTTATGGATCTAGCTGGAGAATTTACAGGACCATCATTAGGATTATCCTGGTTGTGGGGACCTGAAGATTCATTCTTTGTGTAGGAGTTTGTTCCTATGGCAGATTTTTCGACCTCAGGTAGGTTCCCTCCTGAAGGACGGGCTATTATTATTATTATTATTATTATTATTATTATTATTATTATTATTATTATTATTATTATTATTATTATCTTTCCCGCTTTTTTCAACCGGAGATCTTGTCTTACGACGACATCAAGTTGAAACACCGGTTCCTGTACGATCACCGAAGTTAAGCAACGTTGAATCTGGTCATTACCTAGGTGGGTGACAGCTTGCGAATACCAGGTGCTGTAAGCTTGAATGTACTGGTGTAATAGATACTGGCTCGGAATTGTTAATCAGAGAGTTGAGTTCTAATTCTCGTTGGGTTCGTTATATTCATTTAGGCGCAAATACCCTGGGGAAAGGTATGGATCAACCTCTTACCCCCACCATCTATGGGATAATTAGTATGACTTGTACCACTAAACCGTTATATGGGAAAGGTATGAATCCACTTCTCCCACCAACTATGGGTTAATTAGTAAGACTTGTATCACTAAATCATTATTAAAAACAAAAAATTCTTATAATCTATAAATATTTTCTGCAAACGGTTGATAAACCGTAGAAAATCAATCAACCGGAGATCTTGCGCTATGGGGTGCTCTCCATCAAGTAGCGTGAATTCAGACAGAGAACGCATTTCGAATATTTGCAGCGCTAATCAACACAAACTTGTGAAGAGATGGCATACTAGTTTTTTATTCCGGTTTTCTCGATTTAGCATTTTAAGTTCAGTGTTTATAGGCCACAATGCCCAAATGATATTTAGGACAATAGTAGCCTGAACCTCTCTCGTACTGGCCACTTCAGTCCAAAGGCCGGTGTATTTCTTGAGCTTGTTCCCTAATTTGACCTTGAGATTATGAAACGTGAGTAACGTGATGGCGATCGTGCTCATCTTGAAAATTTATTTATTATTTTAAAACTAGTGTACCCATACCGTCTAAATTGGTGGCAAGAAGGAATGTATTATAAGTAATATGTACTATATTTTAAGCAATTTTCGTTTAATCCAAGTACAATTTTGTAATTTAAAATAGTTCCTTGTTAACGTTAATAACTGAACAGTGTACAATTTATAAACACCTAAGGAAAGATATCCGTATATTATCCTCATAAATGTTACATATTTACAACCAAAATTGTTTACTGCAAATGTTCCCAAAGCACAATATTTTTTTGTGTAAACTTTGGAAGGTCTGAGTAATCCTTGACAGTCAGTAGATTCAATCTGTAACTTCAGAGTTTGTTTATTTGTCGTCCTACTAAGAGCAACGTATTATCAGATACTTTTTAAAATTGATTTTATTTTTCTCAACCTATTACCAAATTCCACAAGATATGCTCCGAATTGTAGCATAAAATCTGCATTAATTAATTAATTTAAGCTTTTAATTGCTATCATAAATAATATAAATGAAGGATGTAATGTGAATAAAAAACTCTTTAGGCGACTAACGAATTTTTACAAGAATTGTTCCCCACTCTTTTTTTTTTATTATAATTTTTAAGTTTAAAATGAATTTCTAAAAATAAACAAAGCATTGTTGAAGATATATGTGGCGTATTATAAGTACGAAGCCTCTTCGATAGCGATATCAGTACGCGTCAACGGGACTAAGTTTGCACGGCACCGACTGGGTCACCGTTATTTTACACAATGCCCTCACACACACACACACACACACACACACACACACACACACACACAAGTAAATATATATATGGCGTATTATATAGAGAGATTTTGTTATATTATGATGCATTTACATCTCCGCCACCAGGGGAGAGAAAGGAAATAGGGAAACGGGGATGATGATCCCGATGATCGGATGCGAGCGGGTGCCGACAACTATGAAAAATTAATCAAACAGTTTAGTATCAATCCTATAGAACTCTCCCGTTATTCTGTACATTTGCCCGGACAGGACATTAGTAGTTTGCAGACGTAACTATACTCATGCGTTTTATAGGCTGAAAGGTCGGTAGATATTTTGGATATTTTTTAGAATGCGCACTTTACGATTAACGACTGTAATTTCGACGAACGTCTTAAGGTTCACTTTTCTGCAATATTGTTACAGGAGATAAGAACTAATCTAGATTGGAAGTTGAATCAACGGTCAAAGATTCAATTTGTGGTCTGCTGCTATTAAATCTCATACCATGATGAGCCCACTTGTGCCACCTTGTCGTTCTAACTCTCACGTTCTTGGCAGAGTGTCGGAACATCCTCTAGCGCCAGATTAGTTCACAGACTGCGGTTCGAACTCTCATCATCAGGTCGTTGCAGGACGTGACCGAGTAGAGAATACGGCAATGTTGCGAAGAATGTCCGGCTGGCCGGTCCTCTGGTGGAGCTTCTCATTGGACACAAGATCGGACCCCTGCACCTTCTCGATGGTCGCGAGGACGCCGGACCCGAATCCCTGGACGCGAAAGACGAGGGTCTTGGTGTTGTAGAGTAACTCAGAAAGAACGGTGGCGTTGTAAACTCGTAGCTTGGTCCATCGGGATATGTCATGACGACGCTATAGTGATCTCCTGAGGTCTCTCATAATAACTTCAGCCAGCCCACATATTCTGTTGATCTCCGTGAAGGAATTGCCGGTGTTGGACACTTCTGCGCCCAAGTATGCGAAAGACGTGGCGAAGTCGTGTGTGACAAGTTGTGATGAAAAAAAAAATGTAAACAGGAGTTTCGCATTCTTTTACAATAATCTTCCGGTGGAAATCACAAGACAGGGATGGTTGTCAGAACCTGTCTGTCTGCGAACTGAAAAAGGGAGTGCCGTTCTACTAAATTCCTCGTCAGATTCTATAAATGCTTTCCCGTTTGGATTCAAATACCAATGCGCTTAACAAGCAGTCGCTTCTGAGTATGTCTTTTGATTTTAATACTCATCACAAGCATTCTAATGTTACTGAGGTTGCATGTATTCCGACATTAAATTTTTCTGTTGCCCAGTCTCTTAGGCAAACATCCGACAGCAAGGCAATCGAGAGATTCGAGGTTTTGAGGAAGCATGATCCCATCTCTTAATTGCTGTTGTTCCCAGGTCGACCCTGACCCAGAATGGTAGCATCTGTTAGGTTCCAAGCAGTGAACAAATAGTGACCCCACCCAAGAAAAATACTATGAAAGTATAAAAATACATTTTTATTGTAAAAGTACAAGGAATACATTTTTATATA
>CAHIKZ030005417.1:220000-260000 GCA_903632075.3 Acanthosepion pharaonis
CCAGGGTAGAGACCCCTGGTGAAGGGTTAAGGAGCTGAGGAGGAGCTAACTCCGACACTATTTTCCATTAAAACTTCCTCGTTGTTCGTATGTCCCGTACATTCTCAGCATCCTTCGTTAGATCCACACCTCGGTTAGCTGAAGTCTCTCATTCATCTGTGAGGAAATTATCAATCATTCAGTGTCATGGGAAGATGGATGACATGGCCATGAAACCGGCTACAACGTATGATTGCGGCAGGAAATTCGACAGCTTTCGAGGTTTACGTATGCATAGGGCACACTGGTGCCGGCAACGCAATTCCCCTAGTGGAGAACGTAAGTCGAATGATGGAATTATGAATCCGACGTGAAGCATATCTGTTTACCTTTCATTCTAGGTCTTTGATAATGGTCGCTACGAACGCGTGTCTACTGGTTAACAATCAACGTTGAAAATCTGACTTGCAGTTGTAAAAAAAAAAAACCGCAAGAGACTGACAAGTCTATACAAAAATGTAACTAGTTAATGTGAGTAAATGTTCTTCCCGGGCTATTCGCGCTTTCTGCTTTTGTTATGATCCAAGTCGAGATTCCCAACCTCCCCAGTTTGATTTGCCCCCCCCCCTTTTTTTTTCATCTCGACTGTCTGAGACATATTACTGAACAGTAATTGTGGCAGTTCTGGGTCAGTTTTTGAATTTTCTAATGGCCATAATCTTTTATCCGCTCTCTCTCCCTTAGCGAGAGAGACATCTTGATTTTGTTGGAAGACAGAATACATCGGTCACTCTTATTTTTGTGGGGTAGACGGGTCCTACTAACATCATTCCTTCTTTCTCGTGGCCATCATCCCCCCCCACATCATTTCATCCATAAAATTTTTATACACACACACACACACACAGACACACACACACATATATATATATATATATATATATTTGGTTGGATCCAACCAAATATGTTAGCTCTATCTCTGATAATGAGCGCTTTCTAATAATTACCCGCATATAATATATAAATGATTATATATATATATATATATATATATATATATTTATATTTATATACACACACTTTCACACACACACACACACACACACACACACACACACACACACACACACACACACACATATATATATGTGTGTGTGTGTGTATATATATATATATATATATATATATATGTAAGTCTTAGACGAGTCTACACAAAAACAATACCCTGTCCAGTGCCCAAATGGTGCGGGTGGCGCCAGGGGTGGCAGTACAGTCTTAGCCACCGAAATTGTGTTACCTCCCCTTGTTGGCGGCTGACGAGGTCAGGGTATCACACGTGCTTTCACACATTGTATGTAGAAAATTGTATACAGCATTTCAACACTCTTTTCTTTGTTTCTAAGGATGTTTATCTCTTTCGCCAATATGATTACATCAGCAAAAACATTGCTTTAGTCCAATGATATCCTAAACGAAGAAACCCGTCACACAGATTTTTATTCAACTTTGTCATTAATTTACCGCATACACTCGTGTATAAGTCGACTTCATGTATAGTGTGACCCTAGCATAAAAAATTAACCCCTCCAGGAGAAATTAATCTGCGTCTATGTTATAGTGGAACACACCTATTCTATAGTTAATAGACTCTCTCACCTATAATAAGTAGTAGTAGTAGTAGTAGTAGTAGCAGTTGGCAGTGAGGGGGTCAGTTAGTCGATGTCGGACGACCGTTAGTCGGATATTAAAGTATCAGTCACCCCAACTAGATTACTGCGTCATTAGCTATTATATCAAGTTCCTAACGTTTTGTACGTCGAACCTGTTTTAGGACCGACTTAGTACAAATACAAGCCTCCATTGTGAAACCACTACATAACAGTCTGGTACAACCAATCACCGAAATTGCATGATTGATTTTACACCTCTTCAAAAAAATCTGTGGATAGGGAAACCTCGTGTTCATAAATACTCGTATTATACTCGAGTATAAACGGTACCTAACACATAATAGGGAGAAGGGTTCTGTGGAGAGCCGTGATTGCCTAAGTCCTGAAGAGAGATGGCATTAAAAAAATAAAACAAAACAAAACTAAAAAAAAGCAACAACCGTATCTAAGTTTACTAAATATCTAAATAGAAATCACTATAGCTGTTCCAAAATAGCATTTGTAGATATGTATATACCGTATATACTCGCGTATCATGCGATTTTTGAAGACTTAATTTTGAAGGTAATTTTAAGAGGGTCGCATCATACACATGATATAAAATTAACGTATGTATTGCTGGACCTGGCTATGCCGTTGACCAAACTATATATCCTTTATTGTAGTCAAAAAGTACAGCTGTATTTAAAATAAAAAATGGACGCTACATAAATATATATGGCACATATATATTCTATCTTCCAATATATTGGCAGTTATGTTGTTTAAATGGAATCTCGTTCCAAACTTACTCCACTGTCCCAAAGCTCCACCCACGCGACTCAGCTCTTTAAATAATATCCGACATTCTTGACGAATATTAGATTAA
Source organism: Acanthosepion pharaonis (assembly GCA_903632075.3). Taxonomy (NCBI): domain Eukaryota; kingdom Metazoa; phylum Mollusca; class Cephalopoda; order Sepiida; family Sepiidae; genus Acanthosepion; species Acanthosepion pharaonis. The sequence continues at coordinate 222,518 of CAHIKZ030005417.1, forward strand.
TTCCCAAGGACATCGCAGCTGGCTAGAGAGAATGAGAAAGAAAACACATCCAATGATAACATCGAGAAAAAGTCAACAACCATTTCTTTCCATTACACGTTTCTTTATTTTTTTAAGTACCTGCGAAACGATGACGTCAAGACAGTTAATGGCACAAAGGGAGATAAACGCGTAAAAATAATTCTAAATGGAAAGATAAAAAAAATTAAACATTTCAATACATCAGTGTCAGTCATCTGTTTTTTAATTTTTTTCTTGGTCGCCAGTGCATTGCATCCATCGGAAGAGATGGATGAACCTTTTTTCTTAATTCACCCCAAATAATGTCAAGTTACTTATCGCAAATGTTAATTCATCCCCAAGAGATTATAAATTTTAAATCGAAATTTGTTTATTTTACCTCTCAACAACTCCAGCACTCAGATTGAAAATTTACCAAAAATCAGGGAGTTATTCACATTTCGTAAGTACGGATGATATTCTAAGTACTTAAAAGGATTTTTTTAGAATTTAAAACAAAAAAAAAGAAAAATATGTTTTTGGCTTTTTTATTGGGATGAGCGCGAACGTAAACCCCACACTTAGAAACAGCGCACTCAAGTCGCCGACATTTGGGGCGATCGCAAAGGACAAACCAACTGGAGTGCAATGGAAGGTCCTCACTCTGGGAGAATTTAATGTGAATTTTAGTAAATATAAATTCTTTTTATTTTAGGCTGAATTACCAGAAGAGATCCGAGATGGACAAACCGAAATACTAAAGTATACTATACGAAGTACTAAACAAACATGGCGAGAAAAGCATACTGCTTTTCTCGCCATGTTTGTTTAGTACTCTGAGTTTTCTCAGTCGAAATGATAATGAACTTCCAAATGTCCGGCACAATTGCAAACAAATCGCGGAGCAGTTTTTAGTAAACAATTTCCAGTACCATAACGAGTTCGATTCTTATCGTTCGCTTCAAATTTATTACCTTGTGCCAGACTCAAGTAATCCTTACACTTTTTGACAAAATTGTTCGGCCTTGGTCTGTCTTATTAACGAATTCCTATCTACTTTTAACAATCACGACTTTAGGGTGTTTATCCAAACACCACCCAAGCGGAATATAGCACAAAGCCAATTTTAAAGTGGAGATCGCACAAGGGTGATCGACGGGGAGCTCAAGTTAAAAAAAAAACAAAAAAAACATTCCAAGTCCCTTACAAAGCTTTCCCTTTTAGGCATGCCTCAAGCGCCAGGTAATAACCCTGATCCTCTCCCGTGGGCGAGGTATTGACTGAGAAGACGGGCCACGTAAAACTGAACTTAATGAGGTAATTCGCGCCAAAAGGCCGAGATGCGATCGTTGCTTTCATTTATTTATTTCATAATGTCGCATCAGGGTGTAGGTGACCGTGACACTCCCCAGCTTCCTTTTCTTTTTATCTCTGAGTTACCATGAATTCTTGGAAAAGACAGTGAAATGTTTTCCCTTTGCCTTCACGGTTTGAAATTCATAGTTTTTTCTTCTCTTAGACTTGTTGCCACCCAAAGCTATAGAGTCCAGTCTGCCCTGCTATTTCAGTCATAGTTTGTGTAAGAATGAGAAGAGACGGATCCATAACTTTCCCGAGGTTATTTGTGCGAAAGTGAACACAATAGACTGACTCGGAATCTGAACTCAGCTCGTCGATTCCACTTTGTGTGCCGGTATCCGTCACACTACCCGCACATTCGATCACTACCTTTGTTTGCTTATAAAATCTACCTTATTTCCTTGCTATACAAAGTGCGATGGGAAAATCTGGCCAACTAACTCCCTAGACTGCAACCTCCTAGATTATTATGTGTGGGGTGAAGTTGAGCGAGGAACCAATAAAATTTCCTTGTAACACCAAAGATGAACTGAAGGCAAGGATTATGGCAGCATTCACCAACTTAAACAAGGAGACCGTTCAGAAGAGTTTCTGGATATCCCAAAGTTGTCTGGAAACCGTGTTTGAAGCCAATGGCGATTTTATTGAATAAATTTACCCTTTAGTATTTCAAGATATTTTTGTGTAATTTTGGTAAATATATCCGCTAAAATGAGATGTCAGTGTTATTTTCCTTTTTGCGTAATTTAGACGACAATTTATCCATCGCACCCAGTAGAGATATATAGATAGTAAATACATAGATAGTAGATAATAAATTTATTCTTTCAAGATATTTTGGTGTAATTTTGGTAAATATATCTGCTGCAATAGGATTTCAAGTGTTATCTTCATTTTTGCATAATTTAGACGACAATTTATGCATCGCACCCTGTATATCTCAATCTAAGTGTTAAAGTAAAAGTGAAAGAGAGAAAAGGAAGAAAAGAGCGCATATGTGGGCTTGTGGGAGTGTGCACTCTCACGTTTGCTTGCACATGTTGTTCTATTTTCGCCATATAAGATGCATGGTCGTATATTACACACCGAGAATTTGATAAGGTTATTTAGAAGAAAAAAAAAAACAACCTTTTTCTTTTGTCTGCTTGTCTTTTAATTCATATGCCCTATCAAGAAAGCTTGTTGTAAGCGCATGCCAGGCATAAAAGGCTTATTCAGTTGATAAAGAAAACGAAGAAGTAATTTCAGCAAAGAATATTCGTGGGGGTGGGTAGTAAATAGCTGATACTTAAACTGGGAAGCCTACTTCAAACCAATGTAGTGGCGTGATATATATAGTCCCAACCCAAAGTTGAATGACTAAACCTTTTATTTTGTCCACTGGGGATAAATTATTCTAGTTCCACGTGTCCTGCCTCTTCCAGATGAAGGGTTCAGTTCGAAATTCCAATCACCTGAAGAAGGCCAGAGCGTACAACGGTCGAAACGTCGTGGATATGCCAACGAAGATGAGGACAACAGTCCTAACAATATCACTACTGTAGTGTAAATAATTACAATACCTCATCTCAGAAATATAGACAAACTTAACAGAAATTTTACTTAAACTTATGGACCATTCTCAAATTATCTAGATAATTTATGACAAACAATCCCATTTTTATATATGCCACATTAGTACAAATGTAAGAAAATGAAGTAAAAAATGCAACTGGAGTTTTTAAGAATATTTATTTAGAGTATTTAAGAAAGAAGTTACACTAAATAAATATTGTTAAAGACTTCAGCAGGATTTTCAACTTCTTTTCCTATATATATATATATATATATATATATATATATATATATATATATATATAATTAAAACGAAAGGTGATCCACATGTGCTTCTTATAATGTGAGGATTTAATACACCGGTAAATGAAATTCAAAGAATAAAAAGACAATAAAATTATAAAAAAATATTATTAATAAGATGGGTGATATTCTTTATCTATTAGTAGACATTTTGACTAAACCGAAGCACGAAGAGAAAAATCTTAAAGTTGGAATTTTCGGACACGCCTGTGTCCTTTTTCAACGAAAAGAAATAAGCTATAAAGTCGGAAATCTATGCAACACAAAATCCCTGTTTAATCCTGTAATATCTGATTCTATTTTGAAGATGTGTTTTAACTCCGATTTACGTCTTTCTTGTTGTCTCTTATATATATATATACGGAAAATTCATATATAACTAAAATATACCTGCAAAAGGACAATATGAATGAAGACAAAAGGAAAACATTTCGTCATCTGATAGACTTTATCAAGGCAAGTGGTTTTTCTTTATAAAGTCTATCAGAGGACAAAATGTATTGGCTAAGATAAGTTTTCCTTTTTCTTTCTATATATATATATATGTGTGTGTGTGTGTTTACTGCTTATAAACTTCAATCTTCCATGAATCTCGTACATTCATAACTGCTCTGGCGTATCAAATGTAAACAAATGACGTCATATATTAAGAAATGGACAAGGTCCGACAATTTATTTAAGCAGTAAATTCGACCTTGTCTACCGAACGATTCTTTGTGGCCGATCGGTAAGGCACGTCAGCGTAAATGACGGTTCCGTATAGGATGCAGGTTTGACTCCTGTCAAAGAACGAATATTTTCTATGAAAATTTCTCGGACATTCAGGCCGGTAAATGTTATTTAATACTGTTTATCATAAACAGAGCATTTACTTAAATACTTGTATCTATAAAAAACAACGTTAAACATAAAAATGTCTTTAATAAATAAATTGTCGGACCTTGTCCATTTCTTAATATATATAGTTGTTATATTTAGGCAACAATTTTCTATTTTTATTTATATATTTCGGAATCTTTTTCTGGTTTCCGGTGAAAGTTTAAGCATTTTTGTGGAATGGAAAAAATGCTAGATTATAAATTTAGTGAAAGGAAACAGAAAATTATTTTTAATAAAGATTTTACTAAGTATAGCTTACAATATTTTTCCGTTTATATCACTTGATTAGTACGCATCGCAAACTGTTTGGTATGCTAGAATAAACGTAAACCAATTTCGATAGCGTACTCAGTATATATTCGACATGGTCAGGGTGCTGCCATGTAGCCATGGTTTATTCCAAACTCGAATCTTTTCAAGCTAGTTTATACATTTCTAGCCTCTTTGCATATTTCAAATTGTTGTCTAGCTACTAAAAAAAAAGCAACATAAAATGCGAACTCTGAATTGGTTATGTCAAAATCAAGGACGTACTAAACTTAAATATCTATGAAGTATTTTAACACATAGCGGAAAATCTGATACGAAAATCCGAAGATGTATTAGAATAGCAAAAATATCTTCCAAAAGCTAAGCAAAGTATAAAGAAACCAGAAATTTCCGTTAGCAACAAAGAAAATAGTGCTCAACTGCTATATAATATCACTTCTTCTATATGGTAGTAAATGCTGGACAATTTTCCTCATAGATGAAGACGAAAGAAAAAGCAACAGAAATGTGGTTCTACAGAAGGATAATGAGAAAACAATGAACTGAACGTGTGTGTAACGAGGAGGTTTTAAGGGAAATGGGGAAAAAGGTCGTTTCTATTTACAATCAGAAAGAGACAGTTGAAATTTCTAGGACAGATAATGAGAAAAGAAGGCTAGTAAAATTTGATAGTCACAAGACATACTGGGTGTAAAGGGGTCAGACGGAAACAGCAAGTAACCGATGTAATCAGCTTATGTAAAAAGATCAGCGAACAAGGAAAGGAAGAAAAGATGAAAAGACAAACATTGCTAAGAGCTAAAAGGACAGGAAGTTGCATAGAGTCATGATCGTCCATATTCTGAAGAAGAAGAAGAAGAAGAAGAAGAAGAAGAAGAAGAAGAAGAAGACACTTAAAAAGTGCTGCAATATATCAAACCAGACCTTCCCCTTGTAGACATCCTGGAGTGATAGTGTGGTTTTGATTGATCTTTCTGCTTTTCATCCACGCCCAGAATTTGTGAATACGTTACGCTCACATATAAAAAAAAATACACAAAATCGACAAAGAACAGATCAATTTCAAGCAATTAAACATGATTAATGCAGACATTCATTTCTGATATTTTGTTCAATTCATATGGAACCTAATTACAGAGTTTTGTTTTGTTTGTTTTTTCTTTAACAAGCCAGTTCCTTTCAGATTATTTGAAATAGTTCCATTCTCAACATTGAAGTTTGTTTCGTGTTTACATTTTAGATCTTTTTCCATCAAACCGCTTTCCCATTAATTGTCTTGATTGATTGTTTTCCTGGCTTTCTCAAGTATACATCTATTGTGAGACCGGTAACTACCTACACAATAGACTCTTCCAGGCCTATATTAAGTAGGCGACATAGCACTCTAGAGAATGACAGACAGTGACATTTTTTGACGTTTATTCTGTCCGTTTCTCTTACCCCCTCTTTTTTTTACTGTGTAGTGTGACTTTTTTTCAGCTGCTTAATTTTTGGAAGAACTTTCGTGTGAAAATCAATTGGACCTTTTCTTATCTGATAAGTTATTGTTTTATTTTCATTCTTTTTAATTTTTTCTATTTTCTTTTGTTTGTTTTTTGGGCCTTGGCTCAAATTTTTTCCCTTTTTTTTCCTTTTTTTTAGTCCGGTAAGACTTTGTCAAACCGGACGACTGCTTTCGTATTTTTATTTATTTAAAAAGACCAGTTTAGAAAAAAAAAAGAAAAAGAAGCTTTTTTATTTTATTTTTATTTTTTATTTTTTTTTATCGACTTCAGTCGCCTTCTTTCTCCTTTTTATTTTGACTAGTTTCTTTTAATTCATTTTCTTTAGCGGCCTCAGCCGCTAAACTTTATTTTCTATTTTTGTACTTTTTGTTTAGTTTTTTCTGGTAAAAAAAAAAGAGAGAAGTTTTCTGGTTTTTTTTTCATTTTCGGCTGCCTTCGGGCGCCATTTTTATTTTATTTTTTATTTTTTTTTAGAAAGTCTTACCTGTTTTCAGTCTTTTTTTTTCATTTAATTTTTGTTTGTTTGCTTTCCTGGTTTATCCAGGCTTTTCTTTATTTTGTGTTTTTTTTCCCAACTCCTCTCCCTGTGTGTTAAAAAAAAACCCCGCTAGTGGTTGTTTCTACAACCTTTCAGTATGGCCGACGAAGGCAGTCGGTCTAAAGTAAGAAAAGACCTCTTTGGGAAGGTGGATAATACCAACCCAAAGGATGACATGAAAAAGCGGGCTGGTAAAAGCCCAAAAGCTAACAACAGCCCAAAAGCTAACAACAGCCCTAAAAATGACCAGAGTTCCTCCAGAAAAGGAGAAAGTCCGAATGTTGCTCCTAAAGACGCTTCAGTGGAGTCGCCCTCTTGTTGGAAGTCTCCTCCGAATTGTATACTGAACATGGCGGATTTCCTGGACAAGGCGAAAGGTTATGCCCATCTGGTGAAGAAAGATGGGTTCGTCGATGATGTCCAGGAACTCGGTATGTTCGCTAAGAGAATGGTGACGGTTTTTGTGGTGGACAAGAAAACTAAAAAGATTTGTCGCTCCACAAAAGACATTGTGATTAAATCACTTCTGTCCCTGGGGATAAAACCCCAAAGAGTTATAAAAGGTAGGGGATTTTTCATGTGGGACATTCTGCTGCCCACACCAGAAGATTGCCTGGCTATGGCCAAAAAAGAGCTTATAACTAAGGATCTTATACTGAGAACAGAGTATGAGGGCCGCAGGCGGACCAGGGTGGCCGTTTTTGAGGTTCCTCCTCAAATTTCGGGAGAGCTTCTGGCTGCATTTTTTATGCAGTACGGCCAGATTTTAGGAGCTCTCTCCGACAATCTGAACGGGGGATGGACGTTTGACATCATGCTTGATCAAGAGGCCTTCAAGTCCGTCCCCAACTGTTTGGTTTTAGGTGACCGGAAAATGTCGGTCATTGTGACTGGTAGGCGACCGACTTGCTGGAGGTGTGGAGAGACTGGTCACCTTTCCTCCTCCTGCCCAGGGAAGAAGGCCCCTGGAGTTCCGGTCACAGGCGACCAAAATACCCCCTTGGCCGATAAGGTTAAATCCGCGGCACCTGTAATGGGTCTAGCTGCGAGGCGGACCGATGGGCAAAGTCCCTCGGTTGGGTCTAAGCCCACATTGCCCCCGAAACCGACGCCTGCCACTAGTGTGGTTAAGGAGAAGGATGAGGGGGAATGGCACCCTCGTGGTTAGGGGCAGGGAAGAAGCCAAACAGCGGTTCCTCCGTCCCAGCATGACTCAGGGACATCATCACCTACAGCCCCATTCCCTCTACCAGCGCTGAGGGCGACGCCTCTGCGTCATATGAAAAGACGGCGACAGAAGCGCAAAAGTTAAATGAGCCAAGTTGGCAGAAGATACTCGACATAAAAAAACTGAAAGAAAAACTGGAGTTAAAGCGGGGAAAAGGGAAAAAATCGTCAGGGGCACCGGCCCTCTATCCTCTGCCCCGTCTTCCCCTTCTTCATCTAAATCTAAGGAAATTTCACCAAGCCTGCTCCGCCCAAATCCTTGTCAAACTCACCTAGCAAATCCATACATTCACCCAAACCTTCACCTGTAAGGACACCTACAGGGTGGACCCCATCAACCACTCCAAATCTCACACCTATGACAACTCCAGTGCATTCACCTCACAAAAAAAAAGAGTCAGAAGCCCTGACACACTAAACATCTCAGAAAAAAAAAAAAAAAAAAGTCAAACCTCCTTATTTCCCAGGGAAGACGTCTGCCGCGTTTCCGGGACCAGGCGGAGAGGGTTTTTGGCCAGACTCGAAATCCAAAGGATTTAAAAATCCTTTGGAATTTCCAAAATATCAACAACAAAGAGGTGGAAAGGCCCGAGAATTTCCCCTCCGCGAAAAGAGTGCTAACAGTTATTAGAACGGGCCCGGGAACGCGGGAGATTTGGGGCATGATAGAGGAGGCCCAGTCATCTCTAAAAATGGTGCCCCCTGCTGCATACCTATTGGATCCCGATTCTGACGAAGGAAACCAAAAACTAAAAGGGAGGGTCCCGGTTTTCGTTCACCCATCCCTTTACAGAGCTTTAAAACTCACTTACACTTCGGACATCGGCGGCTTGTCTCAGGACGATACCGTCGAAAATGAGATGGCGTCGGGATCCATGGGACGAGCTGTGGGTGTCCTCACCCCAGCCATGTTCTATCCTGAAGGGCAACCCTAATCGGCTTCACGATGGCTCTCTGGTTAGCAAGTTTGAATGCCCGGGGCCTGAGGTCCGAGTCTCGCAGGGCAAGGCTCTCTCGTGACCTTCAGCGCCTCAGGGGTGAATATATGTTGTTTGCAAGAGACCCGGTTTTTCTTCTCATGATCGTGAGGACATACTGTCTAGGGGTTCGCCCTTTATTCAGCATGTTTTGATGGTTGTTCGAGGGTGTCTCTTGGCTAGTTAGCAGGTCTTTGAAGGCTGCATGTACCCTTGTCTTCGCAGATCCGGCGGGCAGGCTTTGCGTGCTGGATGTTACCATAAAGGAGAAGCATCTTCGTCTCATTGGGGTTTATGCGCCCAATATCCATTCCGAGCGGCCTGCTTTGTTTCGGCAGATCGCGCCGTTCTTGACGACGTCTCGTCGGGTAGTTTTAGCGGGGATTGGAATGCCGTCCTTGACCCCGATATAGATCGGATAGGGCACAAAAAGGTACCATACAACCCGGATGTGAAACCATTTCGGGACTTTATCGATGGGTTTGATCTTGTCGATAAGTTCCGGAATGAACACCCTCGGGAGGTAGCATGGACTTGGACTACTAGTGGCAGCTCGGCTCCTGGCTCGCTTGCGAGCTACCTGGACCGAGTCTTAGTTAGGAGAGTCGATGTAGGGCTCTTAGGTTGTCCAAGTTTCCATTACATAGTTTATACGGACCATAGGCTTGTCCGGGTCCGTGTAAACTTAGATAAACCTAAAGGTTAAGTCGGCTGGTTACTGGAAATTGAACTGTTCGCTTTTCAGTGATCAGGGTTTCGGGACCAGCTGCTACTAACAATCCAGAGGGAATTGACGGGAGCGGTTGTGGGAAATGCCTGGTGGGGCAAATTAAAATCTAAGATTCGTTCGTTTGCTGCCGACTTTAGTCGTCGGCTCAATTTAGATAAATTAGCGGCGCAAACGGCGTTAGAAGAAAAAAGTTGATCGGGCCGTGAAATCCCGTGTTAGTGGGGACATAGTCTTAGCTAAGGCAGAGTTGGCCTCCTTGCTTATCAAGAAGGACCAAGCTCTGGTAGTTAGGGCTAGGTTAAAAAGAATGTCTTCTGAGGCAACGAATATGGCCGCTGAACTGCGTGTAGAGGAAAATCGAAACGCGGCCAGGCGACATATAGCGTGCGTCACATTACCGGATAAGCGGACTGTGACTACAAACGCGGGCATATGTGAGGTCTTTCGAGATTATTTTCAGGAGCTTTTCACCAGGGGCCCGGTCTGAGTTCTGCTCAGTTCGACGCCTATTTAGCTGACTTTCCCTGCCTCTCGGCAGCTGAAGTGGCTAGGTGCGAGGCCGCATAACAGAGTCGGAAATCTGGGAAGCGCTGAAGCAGGTTGGCCTGGATAAGTCTCCGGGATTAGATGGTCTGCCTTACGAAGTGTACTTGAGGTTGTCGCACGTTTTGTGCCTTTGCTGGAACTGATGTACAACCACTGGATGAGGCAGGGGTCTTTACCTCAACGCTTCACCAGGGGTGTCATCAAGTTGCTGCGTAAGGACAAGGACGGTGGGGATGGGTTAGGGAACTTTCGCCCTTTAACGATGTTAAACACTGACTTAAAGATTTTGGCGAAGATCTTGGCCAACCGTTTGCAGCTTGTCCTGTCTAGTCTGATTGGCCCTGAACAGACTTGTGCTGTGAAGGGCAGGACTATTCAGGATAACCTTCATATGGTACGCCTGATCTTAGAACAAGTCGACAGTGAAGCCGCGCTGATCAATTTAGATCAGTCCAAGGCCTTCGATAGGGTTGACCATCGATTTCTGGAGGCTGTCCTTTCGGCGGCCGGTTTCGGAGCCGACTTTCGCTCCTGGATCCGTCTCTTGTATGCGACCCCGGTGCGCTGGTGGAAGTGAATGGGGTAAGATCGAAGCCTTTCGTATTGTCTCGCTCCATTCGTCAAGGTTGTCCGCTATCGCCTCTGCTTTACGTTCTTGCGTTGGAGCCTTTCCTTCGCAAGTTAAAGGCGAATCCGGTCCTACGCGGTATTTCGCTGCCTGGTGCTAACACCTCGGCCAGGTATTCTGCCTATGCTGACGACGTTTCGGTTCTTGTGTCGAGCAGAGCCGAGATTAACGAAGTCAGTAAGCAGATCAGTGGGTATGAGATGGTGACAGGGGCCAAAATCAACCGCGATAAGTCTGTGGGCTTGCGGTTGGGTGCGTGGAAGGGAGTTTCTCTTCCCGGACCTTTCCTCTGGACGGATGGGCCGATCAAGATACTCGGCGTCTGGTTCGGTCCTGATCTCCAGTTGGAAAAGAATTGGTCGGAGGTACAGGGGGCGGGCCGAGGTCGCGGCTAGTCTGTGGTCTCGGAGGGACTTTCCCTGAAGGGAAGGGCGGAAGTTTGTGGTTCCCACATCTATCCGATACTCCTCTACCGTCTTTCTGTGCTTCCACTCCCGTATGCCCGACTAATGTCATTAGTCAAGGTCTTGTTCTCTTTCTTGTGGAGAGGCAAGGCCCATATGGTATCTCGCGAGATCTGTTGCCTTCATCCCTCTGAGGGCGGTCTGGGAATGCCTAGCATTGAGATTCGTCAATATATGCTACGCATTACCTTTCTCGACCGAATGTGTCGCGGTTTGGATGAGGTGGGCACCTTTTGGAAAGAAGATGTCCGTAAACATTTCCCATCCCTGAGAAGTGTGCACTCGTGCGAGGAGGAGGCCGGTCGTACTCCTCGTGGCGAATCTCCTTCTATCGTGAATGTCGTCGCGCTTTGAAGCTCCTCTTGCGGTCGTCGGTTGGCCTCTCCGACGCCCAAGCGTTGTCACGTAAGGCATTATATCGTGTGTTAGTTAGGGGGCCGTTCAAGATGATCTGATCGACGAGCTCGGTCTTACGAAGCAGGAGGCTCGCTCGGTTTGGCCTTGGGCGCCTGGGTTGAAATGTCTCAATAACGATGAGGCATCACTCACCTGGCTGATGATTCGCGGGGCCCTCTGGGTCGGCAAAAGACTTTGTTCAGCAGGCTTGGAGAAATATCAAACTGTCGTCGCTGTACTGGGAATGTCGAGACCATTGGTCACGCCTTTTTTCAGTGCAGTGCGGTAGTGCCGTTGTGCAAGTTTGTTGAAGGCCTCATGGTTCGCATGCTGCAGGGAAAGTTTTTTTGTCCTGGAAGCCAGTTCTGTTTGTAGCAATGTGGTATCGCAATTGACGAAGGCTGAACACTATGTGTTCTGTTGCTTACTAGGGGGTTATGCGAGTCGTGATTTGGACGACGCGACAGAAGGATTCTATGAAGGCGAGAAGTTCACCTCTTCCCAACTGATCTTGTACTTTAGGCATCAGCTTAAAGTCAAGATTAGGACGGAAAGGCGGCGGCTCCCATCATCAGAATTCGGCAAAAGGTGGGTGAATCTTGCGCGAATGTGTAGAGTGAAAGGGGCTGACCTTGAGTGGCATTTAGATGTCGGTTAGGCACAGAATATTGTCCTAACAGGGTTGAACTTTGGCAACCCACCCAAATATTAGGTTAGACTAGGTTTTTGTTATTGAATATTTAGTTTTTTCTTTTTTTTTCCCCCGTTTAACTTAGCTAGGGTATGTAAGCTCATTGGTCCCTTTTATTTCTGTCCCATTTTTTTTACTTTTGTTTAATTCCCCATCCCCTCCCTCGTTAGGTGGTTAGTGATGTCGGTTTTCTGGTGGATGCGGGTCGCCTTTCGTTTCGGGTGTGTGTTTTCGTATTTGTTGTTGTGTATGAATGAGTGAGTGTTTGTGTGAATGCTTGATGGTCTGAATGTGTATTCTTTCTCTTAGTCCCGCATCGATTTCGTCTAGTTAACTGACATTTCTGCCACATTCATAGTTTGTGGGGGGTTTTATTACTAACTCAGTTTTGTTTAGTTTTATTGTAAATATTTAGTCCATTCTGTAAATACACATTTGGGGATTTTTTTTAAAAGTTGTTAATTTTATGACCCTCCCCCCATGAACAATATTTGTATATATGGGGACTAGTTAGGACATCATAGAGAAACTGAGGTATTATGGTGGACGTAGTAAGAATGGTAGGAGTGAATGTGATGTTTTGGTGATTGGATTATTGTTGGCATGTTTGGGTCAGTGTCTGCGACTAGCTAAGTTTAGATTTAAGACAGATGAAGACCGTCATTCCCCATCCCCCTTTTCGGCCTTGTGCCAAATTTTGTATTTTAATACAAATAAATATTGTGACAGAGAGTGACAGTGAGAGTCTAGTACGACTACCAGTGTTGGACACTAACTTATAGTAAGCTCTGCTTACACTATCTCTGTAACCTGTTGTTAATATATCTTTCTTACATCTAATCCGTGTTCCGTGTTTTACTTCTGTGGTCCCAACTTTGGCCCCACATCAACATCTCAACTTGCAAATCTTTTGAAACTAAAATCTTACAATTCAATCACTTGTTTCAACTGCAAAAATATATTCTTCTTCTTCTTCTTCTTCTTCTTCTTCTTCTTCTTCTTCTTCTTCTTCTATATAAGAATACAATCCCTTACCAATACCTAAAAGTGAAAACTTTATTAACCAATGATGTATTCGGATGAGACTTTCCTGGTGTGCCTTGATTTTGAGCCTATTTGTGGCAACGCTTTATAAGAAAAAAGAACAATTCTTTTAGGAGAAATACTTTGAAAGCTTAATAATAACATTATTAACAACTATAAACACACGCCTAAAACATTATATTACATCGCTATCCTTCTTTGAATCCGTTCTTAAAAAAAATAACTTATATCTCTCTCATACAAAGAATTCGTATATAAAAACAGTCCCAGATTAATGGAGTGCCACCCCACTGCGCCAACTGACCGCACAAAGGTGAAAGCATTAGAATTCAACCTACTAGACATACACATGTACACAATTACAAATACTACCATCCGATACCCACTTAGAATTAGAATTTTTCAAGAACTTATATACATATAGAATTAATTACGTTTTTAATGAACTTCATACATGACTGACCAATGAGAATCGATCCAAACAAAATTGAAAATACCAAAGCTTTGTCTTTTGTCTGTTTTCTGAGGAAGTTTTAATAAACGTGAAACATGTTATATTGAGAAATGTTTCTTAAGGTGATGTGGTTGGGTTTTTTATATAATTTTTCATGTATCCATATATTTTTTTTTACTTTCAGGACATAAATTATATAAAAAAATTTCAAATGTTTTCCAAGCGCTTTCGGCTATACTTTTAACCATTATCAAAGATGAATTTTATTTTATTTATAACTGAATATATGTATTGTTAATGTATGTATCTGAAATCGTAGGAATGTTTAATTTTCCAAACACAGTCAGTACATTGTGACCGTGTTCATAGCTGATATTACTGAGAGTTAGCTTTTTTCTTTTTATTAATAATGTTTCCATTATTTTTAGCCTTTTTGTACATGTGGATGATGCTATTATATTTGTATTATCAACGATTATGTTACGGATAGAGTTTGGTATGTGTCCATGTGTATTTAAATGAGACTTAATTGAACTATGGCCTGAGAGATGTAACGTGAGTCTTCTTGTTAAACGTGTTGTAGTATATCCAATATAATTATTTACGAATTTGGATTGTTCAGGCACACAGCTTCTTAAGGTATATGCAAATTGATAAATAATATTGGTTCTCTGTAATTTAGATCTTGCAGACGAATTGTTATTTTTTGACGATAAGGTTAGCGGTTTTAAATTTGTTGCAATAAATAATCAAATTTTCTTGTCTTTATCGACTGGAAAAAGAAAATTAATTCGGTCGAGCACTGTCGAGAGAAGCGCGAATTTGTAAACCGTGACTATTACTGCTAATATTGCAAAACTCTCTCTGGGTCACTGGCGTGTTTATGGAAAAAATAAATACGCAAAAATTAGCCTTTCTCTCTGCCGGGCGCAGATAGACTAGGGGTTAGAATCTCAGACTGATGCCAAATCGGTCGGGTTTCGGTCCCGGTTTGAAGTGATCAGATGTCTAGTCAAACTGATGAGCTGTGATACAGTGAAACAGTCTGTCTCTGGATGACTACATATATATATATATATATATATATATATATATATATATATATATATATATATATATATGAAGAAAAAATATACTGAAAAAACAAACAAAAATCCTAATATGCGATTATGCTGTTTTAATGTTTCATGTCAACATCGGACGTTTCGATCTAATAGACCATCTTCAGGACATATTCATAAAACATAATTAACATAGATCATATACAATTCAACAAAGACGATGGACATAAAAGCAATACCAATCCAAAAAGATAACTGAAATCTTTTATAAGATCAGCGTTCCGTTTCAATATGATCACGTCGTCGTCACGTGGGCGATGTTGTGAAAACGTATTCCTAAAATTTGAGTATTTTGAATGAAAAACGAAAAGAATTTTATTTTGATCTAAAACTTATATGTACGTTTGTCGAGCATTAATCTTGCTAGAAAAGAGGAAATATTAAAGAAGCCAGGTCTAGCGTCCACCACGCGTGAGACAGACATCATACCCGCCCCATAAATCAGCCCAAGATTTTTATTACGAAAATACACCAAAACCCCCACAGAATCAAAATCGAAATTATGATCAGCTTTAGTTGTGTGTACAACTAAAGCATTAAAACATTAAAACAGCATAATCGCATATTAGGATTTTTGTTTGTTTTTTCAGTATATTTTTCTTCATACTGTCGGATCTATATCCATATATTTGCTTACACACACACACACACACACACACACATACATATATATATATATATATATATATATATATATATATATATATATATATATATAATTAAAACATTTTTATGTTTAACGCTCTTTTTATAGATACAAGTATTTAAGTAAATGCTCTGTTTATAATAAACAGTATTAAATAACATTTACCGGCCTGAATGTCCGAGAAATTTTCATAGAAAATATTCGTCTTTTGACAGGATATGAAAATTTTTCGGACATTCAGGCCGGTAAATGTTATTTAATACCGTTTATTATAAACAGAGCATTTACTTAAATACTTGTATGTATAAAAAGAACGTTAAACATAAAAATGTCTTTAATAAATAAATTGTCGGACTTTGTCCATTTCTTAATATATATATATTATATATATATATATTGCTCAGTAAACGCCGAATGCTTTGTGAACAAAACGGATTGGGAAAGAAAATTCTTGCACTGGGTTATTTTACTCCTGACTCCTCAGTGAATAGTCACGCAAACGTGTGGACAAGCATGTCAATTAACATTTTTAGATGAGAAGGAGAAAACCCCGAGAAGACACCGAAAAGACATGTCCAACAAAAAACTCTGGATGATATAACCAAAACTAAAAAAAAAAACAAACTTGAAAGCTTCGCAAACGAAGTCTTCCTATGAAAACACTTCTACCAAAATTCTACCTTTCCTCATAAAATAAAAATCGTTTTTTTTTTTTTTTTTATGAGGAAAGGTAGAATTTTGGTAAAAAACAAAAAACATTATTCGCTACTTCTACGAATGACTTCGTCATCCGGAGATTATAACGTTAAGGTTAAGAACAAAGTGTGAGCTTTCGCTGCATCCCTTTGCAAAATACCTTCTTCTTTTTTTTTTTTTTAAACCCTATCAAATTTATCGACATTTTTTAAATTTTATCAAGTTCCACTTTCGTAAACACTTTTTATCTATCCAGTTTAATTTTTATTAGGTACTCAAAAGAATATTTTGAGCAAACCATTATAACCTTATAACTTTTCAACTTAATTCTATTATAAAGAAACAATTTTTTCCATTCAATTTCACACTGAGTAACAGTCTTGTTTTTCTTGTGCACCGAATAACTACTAACTTTTTAATGTATTAATCCGCCATAGTACTTCCCCTTGACATCATATAAGCAATAATACGAGTTGATTCAATTGAAAATGATTCTTTTGTCCATCATAAAAGAAAATAAAGTATCTATATATAAAATTCTGTGACTTCCGTTAGTCCGTCGATCACATCCTCTAGAATAGCCGAAACCAAAATTGCACGAAAGGTGTAAACAGGTGAGGCGGTATATTATGGGGAAACACACCTATTCTATAGTTAATAGACTCTCCCGCCTAATATAAGTAGGAGTAGTAAGAGTCGATGTCGGACGACAGTTAGTCGAATACGAAAGTAGTCAGCGACCACAACAAGATAACTCTGCGTAATACCTATTATATCAAGTTCCTAACGTTTTGTACGTCGAACCTATTTTAGGACTGATTTAGTACAAATACAAGCCTCCACTGTGAAATCGCTCCACAACACGATATAAAGGACAGTTGGTTTTATTAGGGTGTGTAGCTTAGCACAATAAATTTTCATTATTTTTTTAAATATTTTTTTTATTATTATTCAAAATATAAAATATACCCACTATTTAAAAAAAAATAATTTAATTATCAAAATAACAAATACTTATTTAATAAAAATGCAATATCTTTTTAATATCTTTTCTTTAATTTTTTTTTATTTCTGCAAGAATCCAGTTTCCAGTTTGCCCTGCGTTTGCGAGAACTATAAACAAATCACAAGGCTAAACGGTTGAAAAAGATGGAATTTAGTTCCAGAAAGAAATATTTACGCGTGGCCTGTTGTATGTTGCATGCTCAAGAGTAAGAAATCCTAAGAATTTATTCTTCGCTGTTAAAGAGGAAAAAAAGGAATAAAGTAAATTTTCTTAAGAATATTTTTCACTACGAAGTCCTATTAAATTAAATTAAAGAAATTATTAAATCGTGAAGTATGCTTCTTTTTTTTTTTCCAAACAAATCAGCTTATTCAAATTTCATCGATTGTTATGCGAAAATGAACGAAACGTAGAATTTGTAAATCTTGACAAAAAATATTAGCGATAACTTCAACAATGCGACAGTTCCGATTTCCCGTTGGGTTCGTTATACGTCAGTATAACGAACCCAACGGCGTTAATTTTCAAGACTTGTATCATTAAATAATTATTATCTCCTATTAAAAAAAAATCCTTAACATCCAAAAATATTTTTCTGGTTTTAAATAACCTGAAAAAAAAGCCGATAAGCTGTAAAAAACGAATCAGCCAGTCAATCAAGCCAGGGGGATACTAAATGAGGCTTCTCCCCCCACGCAATAGGTTAATTTGTATGACTTGTATCACTAAATAATTATTATCTTCTCCCCACCACCAAAATTTTTTTTGAAATCTAAAAATATTTTTCTGGGTTTAAATAACCTGCAAAGGGTTGATAATCCGTAAAAAAGAAATCGATCAAATCAAAAATGAATTTTGAAGGAATAATCAGCTAATGATTACGCATAATATGCCAAGTAAATATTTGGCGCCATGAATAAGCTAGTTTAAAAGTAAAATATCTAAAAGACGCTAAAAGAAACATAAAAAAAACAAAAACAGATGTTAGTTAAGGAAAGAGAGAAGAAAAGGCTAAACATCTATTATAAGAAGACAGAATATATGGTTGTCATCAAATGGAATAGCCTAAAATACAAACTACGAAATGGAGACTCCAAAACCAAGCAAGTACAAAAATTTGAATACCTGGGAAGTGTTTTAACAGAGGACGGAAAATGTGACACCGAAATCCGAAGTACGCATTGGAAGAGCAAATGATACCCCCCAAAAGCTAGACAAAGTTTCAAGAAATAAGAAAATTTCTTTAAAAACAAAGAAAAGAGAATTGAACTGTTACGTAATATCGGTCCTCCTATCTGGCAGTGAATGCTGGTTAATCTCCTCAGATGGAAAAGAGACTTGAGTTAACAGAAAGTTGATTTTCTTTCATTTTCATCATCTTCTTTGTCATAAATAATTTCCGTTTTTGTTTATCAAATTTATTTTTCAAAAAGCACAATTACGCTTTATTCAATTATATATCCGCCATTATTTGCAGTCACTTATTGATCACATATCGGCTCCTCGGTAAAAAATTACGCAGGTTTTAACGTGAAAAGTTTTTCAACAAACTCTTGAATCTGGGTTCATTAGAGAAAATTTTCCCCATCAAAGAGTTTAGCACCGATCCTAAAAAGGTAATAATTGGTTGGTGCAAAGTCAGATAAATATGGCGGATGGTGTAGAACATACCATCCATGTTTCAAAATATTTTCATTGTTGTATGCGACATTGCGTTGTCATGGAGGAGAACAATATTTTATGCTACCACTGCTGCGAAAAAAAAAACAAACCTTAAGTAAATTAGTATACACCAATTTTTGTCCTTAACTGCTACGTCTGATTGGAAGTTTGAATGATACATTTGTTATATATCGGTTCCAAAAAGCGGAAATTACTTATGACGCATCCGAATAGAATTCGAACAAAATAAGTGGCCATCTTAAAAAAACAAATAACAGTAAATTTTCCACTCTGTTGATTTCACAAAACCAAAAGGGAAAATTGAGGGATAAAGACAATCAGGTATGTTAATTAGAGTCGGAGATAGGTAAATTTAAAAAAAAAATGATTGTATTTCAAAATTGATTTTCGTTTGATCATTGACTGGAAAATTCAATTTTAAGCAATTGACAAAAAAATTTCTAAAGCGAACAATATCCAAAAATATCAATTACAGCATCGAGAATAAAGACGGTTACAAATTTTACATGGATTTTACAAACAAAGCTTTCTATATCTTTTTTCCTTTTGTGCCTTATATGAAACAAGTTATATATGCGAAAACCTCTGAATGTGATTGGATCGGCAAAGGGATTTAAAAAAACGAAAATTTTCATATATATATATATATATATATATATATGACTAATCGTTTTTGATCGTTTTTTTGTTAGCATCAGTGTCCAAACTTCTTATCTTGGATATTAAGCAATATTACCTTATAAATATAGCATGTCTCAAAATATATGTTATCATCCAAATATATATATATATATATATATATATATATATATATATATATATATATGTGTGTGTGTGTGTGTGTGTGTGTATGTGTGTGTGTGTGTGTGTGTGTGCAACAGAGCAATATAATTAATAAACAAACAAATCCTTTTTACCTCATATGGGGGAAAAGGCTATTTCAACAGACGAAGAAAGTAGTCGTTTGTGTTTTCAACCCCGGTGTCCTCCTCCGAAATACCCTTCTTCCCATATGAGGTAAAAGGCTTTGTATGATTATTAATTACATATATATATATATATATATATATATATATATATATATATATATGTGTGTGTGTGCTTGTGCGCATGTGTGTGTCATAAACTTCATTTGTCTTTTTGATTTTAAACTTGTGCTCTTTTAGTTACTACTTTCTTTAAAATTAACTAGCCGGTTGCTTCTTATTATTGAAAGTATACACCATTCTCAACATCATTCTGTAGAAGCACATTTCTGTTGCTTCAAGTCTCGTCATCATCAGTGATGCAACTGTTCAACATTCACTGCCGAATAGGAAACTAGTGTGTGTTGATAGTTAATATGAACCTGTGGACCATATATATTTTTAAGAAGTGAAGACTAAGATATACCTTGTATTAGAACGTGTGTAAATATAAGAACACACCAAATGGCAATAGTTTGTTTCCTGCTTGACCATGAAAATTGCGTTCAAGCATGAAATAAACTGTGCCCAATTTACATACTTTCTAATCTTATAATATAGCATGACTTAAAACTATATTTTTCACACACACGCATATATATATATATATATATATATATATATATATATATATATATATATATGAACGATGTAAACAATTTCTTAACTGAAATATAATTCCTTTTAAATACTGTTTGTCGTTGATTTTGTTGAATACATTGCTCAGTAACCTGAGGATACACACACACACACAGATATATATATATATATATATATATATATATATATATATATATATATATATATATATATCGGATTAATACAAATATAAAAATTGTCACTTAGCTGATTGATGTTATTTTCAGCATCCCGATTCTTGACTTTCGTAAACGGACACTCCAGCAATCGCTCCGATCACTCGTCAGGAGATATTAGCAATCGACTGTTTATTTTCTCGTTTTTCTTATATATATATATATATATATATATATATATATATATATATATATATATATATATATATATGGGAGAATTGAGAAAATGACTCCCTCATCTAAAGGAATTTTTATGAAAACTAATCCGGTGTTTTCAGACCCTCTGACTCATCGATCAGAGCAAACAGTCAATCATTTTAGAAAATTTAACCAGCCCACCACTCCTGCACCGAACATAAGCAGATATTTACATACACTAAATCGAAGATGGGAAATGTATTTTATACACTGACGAATAGTGACATGGATTTCATATTAACGGTGAAGAACGAAAAGTTTGTGTCTCCCTTCAACCATAATAAGATAAGGAATATCACCTACCCAGCAACGCTGGAACTCTAACGTCGAACCAGCCGACTTTTACATTTAAGCCGTAGCTATTTAACTAACCGCCTTCACATACGGGTCAATCATTGACGATCGAATTCACTATACAAGGGATTGACTACATTGTTCATAGCGAAGTGCGATTTACATCGATGTGGTAGCATTTGAGTCACACAGCCAAATGCCAATAAAGAATCCATGTTCACATTTAATATATTCTTATCTACGAAGACGAGTTCTATGTATATGAAAAAAAAAATGCCGGGACGTTCGCCAGCCTTCTTAGTCTGTACGCTGAATTAAAAGCGAGGTTATTGATTTTATACGACTACTGTCATAACTAATTCTACTTGTATTGCTCTATTATTTATATGAAGTCTTGATTTGGCCGAGAACATCCACGATGATGTACGTGCAGTTACAGCTTCATGGTTAGAGGCAGAGTATTACAATCTATAAAGTTGAAGAAACCATATTTTTGCTGTTATTCTGCGGCTTGCGAGAAAAGTGGATGATTCAAGAATCGATTAAATGGTATTTCTTTGACATTCGTGAAAAGAGTTTTAAAATTTGTCAAAGTCTCTTGTTTAAAGTTAGTGAGAAGAAAGGACTAAAATGCAATCGTGTTAGTCATTCAACCACCAAGGGTGTTGCAGTATATTTTGCAACTATAGGGACATTATTATCATAAATAAATAAAAATATAAAATAATAATAATAATAATAATGAATATTATAAATAAAATAAAATGAAACAAATGACAAAAACTTGGCTTAAAATAAATTAAATAAAAAATGAAAATAATAAAAGTTATCCCAGCATGCAACAGAAACTGTTCCTGTCGGAAAATGGATATCCCGCCAAAAGACGATGAATTCAATATCTTCGCTAGGAACCTTTGGACAGTCCACACGTCCAATATCTCTCTCTCTCTCTCTCTCTCTCTCTCTCTCTCTCTCTCTCTCTCTCTCTCTCTCTCTCTCTCTCTCTCTCTCTCTCTCTCTCTCTCTCTCTCTCTCTCTCTCTCTCTCTCTCTCTCTCTCTCTCTCTCTCTCTCTCTCTCTCTCTCTCTCTCTCTCTCTCTCTCTCTCTCTCTCTCTCTCTCTCTCTCTGTGTGTGTGACATGGCGTATAATAATACGGGTGACTTCTCCCTTTTATTACATGCAACCACGAAACACTTGTAACCAAAAATACACACACCAGTACAAATAAAAAATAAATGAATTGTATGATATTATTATACAATTTTAACTTGCTTCGCTGTTATCTCTGTATGTTTTTATTTCATGTGAAGTATGTTTTTATACCCATGTGAACACGAGGGTATTTCTGCTGTCATGATGTGAGTGACCCCACATCATTTGGTGACACCCGACGTACACAAAAACCTTCCTATTCACCACATATCAGTAGTTGTCAAATAACAAATCTTATGCGATTTCTGATGAATTAAACCGGAAATTTCGATGAATTAGACCGGAAATAGGTCAATACAGATTCGTTAAAATCACTGGAACAAGGAACGCGATATTTGTGTTCAGAATGACATCAGAAAGAACAATAAAAATACTAAAGGACGTATACCTATGTTTTATAGTTTATGCAAAAACGTATGAACTGCTAGGTAACCTCGGGAAGGATATTAGAATAATTCAGAACCTATAATGGCAGCCAACCTCCTGCATTAGGATAGAAAACGAATTCAGTAAATATACAAAGGTAGAAAGGGATATAAGACAAGGATGTGTCTTCTCACCGGACTTATGAAACCTATACAATGAGGCGATTCTGAGAGAATTAAAAGTTCTACCAGCATTCATTATTAACAACATCAGACGTAAATATGATAGTCAGTGTTGTGGCGTCCTCCCGCCAATGAGTCGATTGTGAACTCTTCCACTAAATATAAGACTGGCTGGGGATTAAGTTTCGGGGGATCAGTGTACGTACAGATTCTCAAATCGTGTAATACTCTTCTGTTCATTTACTGTTCAAAATACTACTTATCTTATTCCGTAACCATTCATTTGGTCATAACAGTCAGTTAAGTGCCATGCGGGATACACGCTTAGGGACATAACTGACGAGGCAGATTTTTTCCCGCAGTAGGTTGCCAATTCTTTCTGTGGTAGACCAGTTGTCATCCAAGGCTATAGAAGAGGAGGATTCATACCAATGCGCGCATATAAGTGAATATAATAGATTCGACTAGGGTTCGAACTCGGCTCTCCGATTCCTCAATCCGAGTCGCTATCCATTACTCCACCTTGCCTCCTTGATAGATAATAGTAGACACAGAAAGGAAACTACGAGAATTCCTAAAGAAGGTAGTTAAGGAAGTCAAAATGCAAACGCCTTCCAAAATCTAAGCAAATTATTATGAAACACGAAAAATCATTAGAAACACAGAAAAGAATACTGAAGAGTAACGTAATATTTTCGCATGCCTTCCTCGTTCTGGGATTCTCTTGGACACTGCGCCAATTAATACAATGTTATATAGCCCCTTCTGAGGTTGGGTTGTTCTTGGGGTCGACGGAGTCGATTCGATAATAACGTTGCCTTCTCTCTCTCACAGCCGATGATAGCTAGTTTAGTGTAGTTGTAACAAAAGAATTTTAAACTTATCTTACTAATTTATTCAACACGTCGGTGCGTACATTTCTAAGTAGCCAGTGGGGTTGCTCTCTCACCCCACTAGGAAGCCGCTTCCCAGACACGAAAAGAACACTTCAACATTCTTCGACGTGTAAGTCTCGACACCGTGAAATACCTTTCTATATCTATCATACCCACGCTAGCTTTAACCAATCAAAATCGACTCCCTTTGTTTTCCTGTATCTGACCTCAAAGGTCAAACCGAGGCAGTTACAGCAGAGATACACTTCCTGTAAAAAAATAATAGTCCGTTAAACTATTATTTAACAATATCAGTCTTCCTATATGACAGTGAATTCTCACAGATGAAGAAGGAACTTGGAGCAACCGAAATTTGGTTCTAGCGAAAGATTCTATGAATATCATGGACTGAACATGTGAACCACGACGAACTTTTAGAGAAAATGGAAACAAGGGCACTTATACTTAACATCAGAGACAGTTGACTAGGCACAAAATGAAGAAAGAGGGCTTAGAAAATTCGATACTCACAGGACAGATTGAAAGCAAGAGGGACAGAGGAAACCAACGCATAACCTACCTAGGGAGCTTGAGTAAATGAATGGTGGAACAAAAAATAAAATTTATTAAGAGCTACAAAGGGCATGAAATTGTAGAGGGGTTGGAAAATTTGATACTCACAGGACAGATTGAAGGCAAGAGGGACAGAGGAAACCAACACATAACCTAACTAGCGAGCTTGAGTAAATGGATGGTGGAACAAAAGATAAATTATATTAAGAGATACAAAGAACATGAAATTGTATAGGGTTTGGAAAATTTGATACTCACAGGACAGATTGAAGGCAAGAGGGACAGAGGAAACCAACGCATAACCTACCTAGCGAGATTGAGTAAATGCATGGTGGAACAAAAGATAAATTTTATTAAGAGCTAAAAAGGGATGAAAATGTAGAGGGCTTGGAAAATTTGATAATCGCAGGACAGATTGAAGGCAAGAGGGACAGAGGAAACCAACGCATCACCTACCTAGCGAGATTGAGTAAATGGATGGTGGAACAAAAGATAAATTATATTAAGAGATACAAAGAACATGAAATTGTAGAGGGTTGGAAAATTTGATACTCACAGGACAGATTGAAGGCAAGAGGGACAGAGGAAACCAACACATAACCTACCTAGCGAGCTTGAGTAAATGGATGGTGGAACAAAAGATAAATTATATTAAGAGATACAAAGAACATGAAATTGTAGAGGGGTTGGAAAATTTGATACTCACAGGACAGATTGAAGGCAAGAGGGACAGAGGAAACCAACACATAACCTACCTAGCGAGCTTGAGTAAATGGATGGTGGAACAAAAGATAAATTATATTAAGAGATACAAAGAACATGAAATTGTATAGGGCTTGGAAAATTTGATACTCACAGGACAGATTGAAGGCAAGAGGGACAGAGGAAACCAACGCATAACCTACCTAGCGAGATTGAGTAAATGCATGGTGGAACAAAAGATAAATTTTATTAAGAGCTACAAAAGGGATGAAAATGTAGAGGGCTTGGAAAATTTGATAATCGCAGGACAGATTGAAGGCAAGAGGGACAGAGGAAACCAACGCATCACCTACCTAGCGAGATTGAGTAAATGGATGGTGGAACAAAAGATAAATTATATTAAGAGATACAAAGAACATGAAATTGTAGAGGGCTTGGAAAATTTGATACTCACAGGACAGATTGAAGGCAAGAGGGACAGAGGAAACCAACACATAACCTACCTAGCGAGCTTGAGTAAATGGATGGTGGAACAAAAGATAAATTATATTAAGAGATACAAAAGGGATGAAAATGTAGAGGGCTTGGAAAATTTGATAATCGCAGGACAGATTGAAGGCAAGAGGGACAGAGGAAACCAAAGCATCACCTACCTAGCGAGATTGAGTAAATGGATGGTGGAACAAAAGATAAATTATATTAAGAGATACAAAGAACATGAAATTGTAGAGGGCTTGGAAAATTTGATACTCACAGGACAGATTGAAGCCAAGAGGGACAGAGGAAACCAACACATAACCTACCTAGCGAGCTTGAGTAAATGGATGGTGGAACAAAAGATAAATTATATTAAGAGATACAAAGAACATGAAATTGTATAGGGCTTGGAAAATCTGATACTCACAGGACAGATTGAAGGCAAGAGGGACAGAGGAAACCAACGCATAACCTACCTAGCGAGATTGAGTAAATGCATGGTGGAACAAAAGATGAATTTTATTAAGAGCTACAAAAGGGATGAAAATGTAGAGGACTTGGAAAATTTGATAATCGCAGGACAGATTGAAGGCAAGAGGGACAGAGGAAACCAACGCATCACCTACCTAGCGAGATTGAGTAAATGGATGGTGGAACAAAAGATAAATTTTATTAAGAGCTACAAAAGGGATGAAATTGTAGAGGGCTTGGAAAATTTGATACTCACAGGACAGATTGAAGGCAAGAGGGACAGAGGAAACCAACGCATAACCTACCTAGGGAGCTTGAGTAAATGGATGGTGGAACAAAAGATAAATTATATTAAGAGATACAAAGAACATGAAATTGTAGAGGGCTTGGAAAATTTGATACTCACAGGACAGATTGAAGGCAAGAGGGACAGAGGAAACCAACACATAACCTACCTAGCGAGCTTGAGTAAATGGATGGTGGAACAAAAGATAAATTATATTAAGAGATACAAAGAACATGAAATTGTAGAGGGGTTGGAAAATTTGATACTCACAGGACAGATTGAAGGCAAGAGGGACAGAGGAAACCAACACATAACCTACCTAGCGAGCTTGAGTAAATGGATGGTGGAACAAAAGATAAAATTTATTAAGAGCTACAAAGGGCATGAAATTGTAGAGGGCTTGGAAAATTTGATACTCACAGGACAGATTGAAGGCAAGAGGGACAGAGGAAACCAACGCATAACCTACCTAGCGAGCTTGAGTAAATGGATGGTGGAACAAAAGATAAATTTTATTAAGAGCTACCTAGGGCATGAAATTGTAGAGGGCTTGGGAAATTTGATACTCACAGGACAGATTGAAGGCAAGAGGGACAGAGGAAACCAACGCATAACCTACCTAGGGAGCTTGAGTAAATGGATGGTGGAACAAAAGATAAAATTTTTTAAGAGCTACAAAGGACATGAAATTGTAGAGGGGTTGGAAAATTTTATACTCACAGGACAGATTGAAGGCAAGAGGGACAGAGGAAACCAACACATGACCTACCTAGCGAGCTTGAGTAAATGAATGGTGGAACAAAAGATAAATTATATTAAGAGCTACAAAGATCATGAAATTGTAGAGGGGTTGGAAAATTTGATACTCACAGGACAGATTGAAGGCAATAAGGACAGAGGGAACCAACGCATAACCTACCTAGCGAGTTTGAGTAAATGAATGGTGGAACAAAAGATAAATTTTATTAAGAGCTACCAAGGGCATGAAATTGTAGAGGGCTTGGAAAATTTGATACTCACAGGACAGATTGAAGGCAAGAGGGACAGAGGAAACCAACGCATAACCTACCTAGGGAGCTTGAGTAAATGAATGGTGGAACAAAAGATAAATTATATTAAGAGCTACAAAGAACATGAAATTGTAGAGGGGTTGGAAAATTTGATACTCACAGGACAGATTGAAGGCAAGAGGGACAGAGGAAACCAACGCATAACCTACCTAGCGAGCTTGAGTAAATGGATGGTGGAACAAAAGATAAATTTTATTAAGAGCTACAAAGGGCATGAAATTGTAGAGGGCTTGGGAAATTTGATACTCACAGGACAGATTGAAGGCAAGAGGGAGCGAGGAAACCAACGCATAACCTACCTAGCGAGCTTGAGTAAATGGATGGTGGAACAAAAGATAAATTTTATTAAGAGCTACAAAGGGCATAAAATTGTAGAGGGCTTGGAAAATTTGATACTCACAGGACAGATTGAAGGCAAGAGGGACAGAGGAAACCAACGCATAACCTACCTAGCGAGTTTGAGTAAATGGATGGTGGAACAAAAGATAAATTTTATTAAGAGCTACCAAGGGCATGAAATTGTAGAGGGCTTGGAAAATTTGATACTCACAGGACAGATTGAAGGCAATAAGGACAGAGGAAACCAACGCATAACCTACCTAGCGAGTTTGAGTAAATGAATGGTGGAACAAAAGATAAATTTTATTAAGAGCTACCAAGGGCATGAAATTGTAGAGGGCTTGGAAAATTTGATACTCACAGGACAGATTGAAGGCAAGAGGGACAGAGGAAACCAACGCATAACCTACCTAGGGAGCTTGAGTAAATGAATGGTGGAACAAAAGATAAATTATATTAAGAGCTACAAAGAACATGAAATTGTAGAGGGGTTGGAAAATTTGATACTCACAGGACATATTGAAGGCAAGAGGGACAGAGGAAACCAACGCATAACCTACCTAGCGAGCTTGAGTAAATGGATGGTGGAACAAAAGATAAATTTTATTAAGAGCTACAAAGGGCATGAAATTGTAGAGGGCTTGGGAAATTTGATACTCACAGGACAGATTGAAGGCAAGAGGGACAGAGGAAACCAACGCATAACCTACCTAGCGAGCTTGAGTAAATGGATGGTGGAACAAAAGATAAATTTTATTAAGAGCTACAAAGGGCATTAAATTGTAGAGGGCTTGGAAAATTTGATACTCACAGGACAGATTGAAGGCAAGAGGGACAGAGGAAACCAACGCATAACCTACCTAGCGAGTTTGAGTAAATGGATGGTGGAACAAAAGATAAATTTTATTAAGAGCTACCAAGGGCATGAAATTGTAGAGGGCTTGGAAAATTTGATACTCACAGGACAGATTGAAGGCAATAAGGACAGAGGAAACCAACGCATAACCTTCCTAGCGAGTTTGAGTAAATGAATCGTGGAACAAAAGATAAATTTTATTAAGAGCTACCAAGGGCATGAAATTGTAGAGGGCTTGGAAAATTTGATACTCACAGGACAGATTGAAGGCAAGAGGGACAGAGAAAACCAACGCATAACCTACCTAGGGAGCTTGAGTAAATGGATGGTGGAACAAAAGATAAATTTTATTAAGAGCTACCAAGGGCATGAAATTGTAGAGGGCTTGGAAAATTTGATACTCACAGGACAGATTGAAGGCAAGAGGGACAGAGGAAACCAACGCATAACCTACCTAGGGAGCTTGAGTAAATGGATGGTGGAACAAAAGATAAGATTTATTAAGAGCTACAAATGGCATGAAATTGTAGAGGGCTTGGAAAATTTGATACTCACAGGACAGATTGAAGGCAAGAAGGACAGAGGAAACCAACGCATAACCTACCTAGCGAGTTTGAGTAAATGGATGGTAGAACAAAAGATAAATTTTATTAAGAGCTACCAAGGGCATGAAATTGTAGAGGGCTTGGAAAATTTGATACTCACAGGACAGATTGAAGGCAAGAAGGACAGAGGAAACCAACGCATAACCTACCTAGCGAGTTTGAGTAAATGGATGGTGGAACAAAAGATAAATTTTATTAAGAGCTACCAAGGGCATGAAATTGTAGAGGGCTTGGAAAATTTGATACTCTCAGGACAGATTGAAGGCAAGAAGGACAGAGGAAACCAACGCATAACCTACCTAGGGAGCTTGAGTAAATGGATGACGGAACAAAAGATAAATTTTATTAAGAGCTACCAAGGGCATGAAATTGTAGAGGGCTTGGGAAATTTGATACTCACAGGACAGATTGAAGGCAAGAAGGACAGAGGAAACCAAAGCATAACCTACCTAGCGAGTTTGAGTAAATGGATGGTGGAACAAAAGATAAATTTTATTAAGAGCTACAAAGGGCATGAAATTGTAGAGCGCTTGGAAAATTTGATACTCACAGGACAGATTGAAGGCAAGAAGGACAGAGGAAACCAACGCATAACCTACCTAGCGAGTTTGAGTAAATGGATGGTGGAACAAAAGATAAATTTTATTAAGAGCTACCAAGGGCATGAAATTGTAGAGGGCTTGGAAAATTTGATACTCACAGGACAGATTGAAGGCAAGAAGGACAGAGGAAACCAACGCATAACCTACCTAGGGAGCTTGAGTAAATGGATGACGGAACAAAAGATAAATTTTATTAAGAGCTACCAAGGGCATGAAATTGTAGAGGGCTTGGGAAATTTGATACCACAGGACAGATTGAAGGCAAGAAGGACAGAGGAAACCAAAGCATAACCTACCTAGCGAGTTTGAGTAAATGGATGGTGGAACAAAAAGATAAATTTTATTAAGAGCTACCAAAGGCATGAAATTGTAGAGGGGTTGGAAAATTTGATACTCACAGGACAGATTGAAGGCAAGAGGGACAGAGGAAACCAACGCATAACCTACCTAGCGAGCTTGAGTAAATGGATGGTGGAACAAAAGATAAATTTTATTAAGAGCTACCAAGGGCATGAAATTGTAGAGGGCTTGGAAAATTTGATACTCACAGGACAGATTGAAGGCAAGAGGGACAGATGGAACCAACGCATAACCTAATTAGCGAGTTTGAGTAAATGGATGGTGGAACAAAAGATAAATATTATTAAGAGCTACCAAGGGCATGAAATTGTAGAGGGCTTGGAAAATTTGATACTCACAGGACAGATTGAAGGCAAGAGGGACAGAGGAAACCAACGCATAACCTACCTAGCGAGTTTGAGTAAATGGATGGTGGAACAAAAGATAAATTTTATTAAGAGCTACCAAGGGCATGAAATTGTAGAGGGCTTGGAAAATTTGATACTCACAGGACAGATTGAAGGCAAGAAGGACAGAGGAAACCAACGCATAACCTACCTAGCGAGCTTGAGTAAATGGATGGTGGAACAAAAGATAAAATTTATTAAGAGCTACAAAGGGCATGAAATTGTAGAGGGCTTGGAAAATTTGATACTCACAGGACAGATTGAAGGCAAGAGGGACAGATGAAACCAACGCATAACCTAATTGCTAAAGAGTTTGAGTAAATGGATGGTGGAACAAAAGATAAATTTTATTAAGAGCTACCAAGGGCATGAAATTGTAGAGGGCTTGGAAAATTTGATACTCACAGGACAGATTGAAGGCAAGAGGGACAGAGGAAACCAACGCATAACCTACCTAGGGAGCTTGAGTAAATGGATGGTGGAAATAAAAAGATAAAATTTATTAAGAGCTACAAAGGGCATGAAATTGTAGAGGGCTTGGAAAATTTGATACTCACAGGACAGATTGAAGGCAAGAGGGACAGATGGAACCAACGCATAACCTAATTAGCGAGTTTGAGTAAATGGATGGTGGAACAAAAGATAAATTTTATTAAGAGCTACCAAGGGCATGAAATTGTAGAGGGCTTGGAAAATTTGATACTCACAGGACAGATTGAAGGCAAGAAGGACAGAGGAAACCAACGCATAAACTACCTAGCGAGTTTGAGTAAATGGATGGTAGAACAAAAGATAAATTTTATTAAGAGCTACCAAGGGCATGAAATTGTAGAGGGCTTGGAAAATTTGATACTCACAGGACAGATTGAAGGCAAGAAGGACAGAGGAAACCAACGCATAACCTACCTAGCGAGTTTGAGTAAATGGATGTTGGAACAAAAAGATAAATTTTATTAAGAGCTACAAAGAACATGAAATTGTAGAGGGCTTGGAAAATTTGATACTCACAGGACAGATTGAAGGCAAGAAGGACAGAGGAAACCAACGCATAACCTACCTAGGAGCTTGAGTAAATGGATGGTGGAACAAAAGATAAATTTTATTAAGAGCTACAAAGGGCATGAAATTGTAGAGGGCTTGGAAAATTTGATACTCACAGGACAGATTGAAGGCAAGAGGGACAGAGAAACCAAAGCATAACCTACCTAGCGAGTTTGAGTAAATGGATGGTGGAACAAAAGATAAATTTTATTAAGAGCTACCAAGGGCATGAAATTGTAGAGGGCTTGGAAAATTTGATACTCACAGGACAGATTGAAGGCAAGAAGGACAGAGAAACCAACGCATAACCTACCTAGGGAGCTTGAGTAAATGGATGACGGAACAAAAGATAAATTTTATTAAGAGCTACAAAAGAACATGAAATTGTAGAGGGCTTGGAAAATTTGATACTCACAGGACAGATTGAAGGCAAGAGGACAGAGCAAACCAACGCATAACCTACCTAGCGAGTTTGATTAAATGGATGGTGGAACAAAAAAAGATAAATTTTATTAAGAGCTACAAAGAACATGAAATTGTAGAGGGGTTGGAAAATTTGATACTCACTGGACAGATTGAAGGCAAGAGGGACAGAGGAAACCAACGCATAACCTACCTAGCGAGCTTGAGTAAATGGATGGTGGAACAAAAGATAAATTTTATTAAGATCTACAAAGGACATGAAATTGTAGAGGGCTTGGAATATTTGATACTCACAGGTCAGATTGAAGGCAAGAGGGACAGAGGAAACCAACACATAACCTACCTACCGAGCTTGAGTAAATGGATGGTGGAACAAAAGATAAATTTTATTAAGAGCTACCAAGGGCATGAAATTGTAGAGGGCTTGGAAAATTTGATACTCACAGGACAGATTGAAGGCAAGAAGGACAGAGGAAACCAACGCATAACCTACCTAGGGAGCTTGAGTAAATGGATGACGGAACAAAAGATAAATTTTATTAAGAGCTACAAAGAACATGAAATTGTAGAGGGGTTGGAAAATTTGATACTCACAGGACAGATTGAAGGCAAGAAGGACAGAGGAAACCAACGCATAACCTACCTAGCGAGTTTGAGTAAATGGATGACGGAACAAAAGATAAATTTTATTAAGAGCTACCAAGGGCATGAAATTGTAGAGGGCTTGGGAAATTTGATACTCACAGGACAGATTGAAGGCAAGAAGGACAGAGGAAACCAAAGCATAACCTACCTAGCGAGTTTGAGTAAATGGATGGTGGAACAAAAGATAAATATTATTAAGAGCTACCAAGGGCATGAAATTGTAGAGGGCTTGGAAAATTTGATACTCACAGGACAGATTGAAGGCAAGAAGGACAGAGGAAACCAACGCATAACCTACCTAGGGAGCTTGAGTAAATGGATGACGGAACAAAAGATAAATTTTATTAAGAGCTACCAAGGGCATGAAATTGTAGAGGGCTTGGAAAATTTGATACTCACAGGACAGATTGAAGGCAAGAGGACAGAGCAAACCAACGCATAACCTACCTAGCGAGTTTGATTAAATGGATGGTGGAACAAAAGATAAATTTTATTAAGAGCTACAAAGGGCATGAAATTGTAGAGGGGTTGGAAAATTTGATACTCACTGGACAGATTGAAGGCAAGAGGGACAGAGGAAACCAACGCATAACCTACCTAGCGAGTTTGAGTAAATGGATGGTGGAACAAAAGATAAATTTTATTAAGAGCTACCAAGGGCATGAAATTGTAGAGGGCTTAGAAAATTTGATACTCACAGGACAGATTGAAGGCAAGAAGGACAGAGGAAACCAACGCATAACCTACCTAGGGAGCTTGAGTAAATGGATGACGGAACAAAAGATAAATTTTATTAAGAGCTACCAAGGGCATGAAATTGTAGAGGGCTTGGGAAATTTGATACTCACAGGACAGATTGAAGGCAAGAGGGACAGAGGAAACCAACGCATAACCTACCTAGCGAGTTTGAGTAAATGGATGGTGGAACAAAAGATAAATTTTATTAAGAGCTACCAAGGGCATGAAATTGTAGAGGGCTTGGAAAATTTGATACTCACAGGACAGATTGAAGGCAAGAAGGACAGAGGAAACCAACGCATAACCTACCTAGGGAGCTTGAGTAAATGGATGACGGAACAAAAGATAAATTTTATTAAGAGCTACCAAGGGCATGAAATTGTAGAGGGCTTGGGAAATTTGATACTCACAGGACAGATTGAAGGCAAAGAAGGACAGAGGAAACCAACGCATAACCTACCTAGGGAGCTTGAGTAAATGGATGACGGAACAAAAGATAAATTTTATTAAGAGCTACCAAGGGCATGAAATTGTAGAGGGCTTGGAAAATTTGATACTCACAGGACAGATTGAAGGCAAGAAGGACAGAGGAAACCAACGCATAACCTACCTAGGGAGCTTGAGTAAATGGATGACGGAAGAAAAGATAAATTTTATTAAGAGCTACCAAGGGCATGAAATTGTAGAGGGCTTGGAAATTTGATACTCACAGGACAGATTGAAGGCAAGAAGGACAGAGGAAACCAAAGCATAACCTACCTAGCGAGTTTGAGTAAATGGATGGTGGAACAAAAGATAAATTTTATTAAGAGCTACCAAGGGCATGAAATTGTAGAGGGCTTGGAAAATTTGATACTCACAGGACAGATTGAAGGCAAGAAGGACAGAGGAAACCAACATAACCTACCTAGGGAGCTTGAGTAAATGGATGACGGAACAAAAGATAAATTTTATTAAGAGCTACCAAGGGCATGAAATTGTAGAGGGCTTGGGAAATTTGATACTCACAGGACAGATTGAAGGCAAGAAGGACAGAGGAAACCAAAGCATAACCTACCTAGCGAGTTTGAGTAAATGGATGGTGGAACAAAAGATAAATTTTATTGAGAGCTACAAAAAACATGAAATTGTAGAGGGGTTGGAAAATTTGATACTCACAGGACAGATTGAAGGCAAGAGGGACAGAGGAAACCAACGCATAACCTACCTAGCGAGTTTGAGTAAATGGATGGTGGAACAAAAGATAAATTTTATTAAGAGCTACCAAGGGCATGAAATTGTAGAGGGGTTGGAAAATTTGATACTCACAGGACAGATTGAAGGCAAGAGGGACAGAGGAAACCAACGCATAACCTACCTAGCGAGTTTGAGTAAATGGATGGTGGAACAAAAGATAAATTTTATTGAGAGCTACCAAGGGCATGAAATTGTAGAGGGTTGGAAAAATTTGATACTCACAGGACAGATTGAAGGCAAGAGGGACAGAGGAAACCAACGCATAACCTACCTAGCGAGTTTGAGTAAATGGATGGTGGAACAAAAGATAAATTTTATTAAGAGCTACCAAGGGCATGAAATTGTAGAGGGGTTGGAAAATTTGATACTCACAGGACAGATTGAAGGCAAGAGGGACAGAGAAACCAACGCATAACCTACCTACCGAGTTTGAGTAAATGGATGGTGGAACAAAGATAAATTTTATTAAGAGCTACCAAGGGCATGAAATTGTAGAGGGCTTGGAAAATTTGATACTCACAGGACAGATTGAAGGCAAGAAGGACAGAGGAAACCAACGCATAACCTACCTAGGGAGCTTGAGTAAATGGATGACGGAACAAAAGATAAATTTTATTAAGAGCTACCAAGGGCATGAAATTGTAGAGGGCTTGGAATATTTGATACTCACAGGTCAGATTGAAGGCAAGAGGGACAGAGGAAACCAACACATAACCTACCTACCGAGCTTGAGTAAATGGATGACGGAACAAAAGATAAATTTTATTAAGAGCTACCAAGGGCATGAAATTGTAGAGGGCTTGGAAAATTTGATACTCACAGGACAGATTGAAGGCAAGAAGGACAGAGGAAACCAACGCATAACCTACCTAGGGAGTTTGAGTAAATGGATGGTGGAACAAAAGATAAATTTTATTAAGAGCTACCAAGGGCATGAAATTGTAGAGGGTTGGAAAATTTGATACTCACAGGACAGATTGAAGGCAAGAAGGACAGAGAAACCAACGCATAACCTACCTAGAGAGCTTGAGTAAATGGATGGTGGAACAAAAGATAAATTTTATTTAAGATCTACAAAGGGCATGAAATTGTAGAGGGCTTGGAATATTTGATACTCACAGGTCAGATTGAAGGCAAGAGGGACAGAGGAAACCAACACATAACCTACCTACCGAGCTTGAGTAAATGGATGGTGGAACAAAAGATAAATTTTATTAAGAGCTACCAAGGGCATGAAATTGTAGAGGGCTTGGAAAATTTGATACTCACAGGACAGATTGAAGGCAAGAAGGACAGAGGAAACCAACGCATAACCTACCTAGGGAGCTTGAGTAAATGGATGACGGAACAAAAGATAAATTTTATTAAGAGCTACCAAGGGCATGAAATTGTAGAGGGCTTGGGAAATTTGATACTCACAGGACAGATTGAAGGCAAGAAGGACAGAGGAAACCAAAGCATAACCTACCTAGCGAGTTTGAGTAAATGGATGGTGGAACAAAAGATAAATTTTATTAAGAGCTACAAAGAACATGAAATTGTAGAGGGGTTGGAATATTTGATACTCACAGGACAGATTGAACGCAAGAGGGACAGAGGAAACCAACACACAACCTACCTAGCGAGCTTGAGTAAATGGATGGTGGAACAAAAGATAAATTATATTAAGAGATACAAAGAACATGAAATTGTATAGGGCTTGGAAAATGTGATACTCACAGGACAGATTGAAGGCAAGAGGGACAGAGGAAACCAACACATAACCTACCTAGCGAGATTGAGTAAATGCATGGTGGAACAAAAGATAAATTTTATTAAGAGCTACAAAAGGGATGAAAATGTAGAGGGCTTGGAAAATTTGATACTCACAGGACAGATTGAAGGCAAGAGGGACAGAGGAACCCAACGCATAACATATCTAGCGATCTTGTGTAAAATGGATGCCAGAAAATGGTTTAGGAGAGATAACAAAAAGACAACATTTAGTAAGAGGTACAAAGGACAGGAAATTATGGAGTACCACGACCTGTAACGTCTTGGAGGGATCTGTCACACAGAAGAAAAATGCCGATTATGGCTTTTTCAGTGTAAGTGTCTGACAGTATACTTTCAAACACCTCTAAACACTAGTCATAAGTCAGATGTTGTATTACAATCTTTGCTAACTCAGCAAAATAATGAGAATGGAATTTTCAAATGACTAAATGGATCTTATTAATGTTTTCGTTTTTTTTTTAATCGAGATCACCCCCATCTAAGATCCAAAAGGTTACTAAGTGTGGAAGAATTAGTATCGCCCATACTTATAATATTACTGCCATATATGGTCCTTTGCTCCTGCTACTTACCTAGAGCCCCTTGATAAAATCCAAAGAAGTATCAGCAATATTATTGGCCCTGTTCCGGCGTCCCGACTTCAGCCTTTTTCCCACTGCCGTAAGGTTGCTTTTTCTATAAATACTTTCCTGGTAATTATTCGGGTGAGCTTTCGTTATGTTGCCTTTAAATTTAAGCGCAGTACTAGAGTGGCGATGAGGTCTCATCAATTTATATTTAAGTTGGCTAGATGTAACCATATATTCTATGCCAACAGTTTTTTTTTTCTCGCTTGTGGAAATCTCTTCCGGCTCCATGCTTCCAGCCAACTTTATTGTTCAAAAATTTAAATGCAATGCGAATCGCTATCTACTCTATTCCTTATTACTCTTATTTTGTTCTTGCTCCTTAGCAATGTTTTTGTTTCTAACTCTTCCACACCCAGTAACCCCTTGTGTCTCAGTGGCTTTACTGCCTTACTTGGGGTGAAATCAATTGAAATAAATAAAGAGAAAAAAAGTAAAAATAATGTAATCTTTACCTTTATTCTTTGTTTATGAATACAATTTCCTATATCTTGTGAAAAGCGTGAAATGATTAGCCAACATCCCCTGCCACGGAGGAAATTAGATATTAGATATATGCAACTCTCTTTTCATTATTTCTGGGGGCATCTTCCTTTGCTTAGTTTCTGAAATAGGATGGCATATATCAGTCACTTCTCCACCGCC
>CAHIKZ030005417.1:267500-292500 GCA_903632075.3 Acanthosepion pharaonis
TTGTGGGTGATTAATTATTTTCCACCCTACAACCCTTTTTGCACAGACGAAATTTCGCGAGCCTCTCACTGCTATATCGTCATTTCCATAGTATGTATACTAACAAGCTATATTCCTTGTCCGTACAACTTGCAACTGAGACCCAGTATGCCACGTGCACAAGGATATTCCTTTCATATCCCGTTAGTAAGTTCCACTCGGACAGCCTCTTCCCAAGAACTGATACTTTATGGAACAGACACCCCAGCACGATATTTTTCCTATGACTACAATGTTGATCTCTTCAAGTCTAGGGATAACCGATATCTTTCTTACGTTACCTCATAAAATGCACTTCTTGCCTTCACTTACGCTCATACAACACTACACAGTAACCATCTACTTTGAGTGGCTCTTGGGACTTGCATTTGGTGAACATTAGTATAAAAAAAACATTGCTAGGCCCATGCACATCCTTTTCTGAGACTGGTTCTAACCAAGGCTGTAGAAACCAGTCTGCCTTACTCTTTAACCCACAGCCGAGAGGAGAAGAAATAAATCCATACCTTTTCTAAGGGTATTTACAGGAAAGTGAATGAAACGAACGTGACTGGAATTCGAACTCGTTCCGAGCCGCTGGCTATTACACCACCTGCGTGCGCATCCACACACACACACATACGTATATAAAGTAAGAGAATTTAATTATCACTGAGGGTACACACACAGAAGTGTCCACACTTCTTATATTTACACACGTTCTAATTTTATAAAATAACATGCATTAAAACTATATTTTATCACACACACACACACACACACACACACATATATATAGATAGATAAAGATGTATTATCTATCTATCTATCTATCTATATATATATATATATATATATGAAGAAAGATATACGGAAAAAAACAAACAAAAATCCTAATATGCAATTATGCTGTTTTAATGTTAATATAATGTCAACGTCGGACGTTTCGGTCTAATAGACCATCTTCAGGACATATTCATAAAACATAATTAACATAGACAATATTCAATTCAACATGAAAAAGACGATGGACATAAGAGCAAGACCAATCCAAATAAATAAGTGAAAACTATTTTTCTTCATACTGTCGGATCTATATCCATATATTTTCTTACATATATATATATATATATATATATATATACACAGAGAGAGAGAGAGAGAGAGAAAGAGAGAGAGAGAAAGAGATGTATATATGAATATATGCTTATTATACATAAAGTATATATATATATATATATCATACTTATTACAAAACCTAGGTTGTGTGTGTGTGTGTGTGTGTGTGTGTGTGTGTGTGTGTGTGTGTGTGTGTGTGTGTGTGTGTGTGTGTGTGTTCCTTTATATATTGGATCGGATTTCCTCCATTTTCCAACCGATTTCAACAAAACTTTTTTTTTGGCAGGTAGTGTTTCTTATTGTCTTGCACACTTTTTTCTTTATTTTTACATTCAGA
This sequence comes from Acanthosepion pharaonis, assembly GCA_903632075.3. NCBI lineage: Eukaryota > Metazoa > Mollusca > Cephalopoda > Sepiida > Sepiidae > Acanthosepion > Acanthosepion pharaonis. The sequence continues at coordinate 268,975 of CAHIKZ030005417.1, forward strand.
ATGCTTTAAAAAATTCCATTTACAAGGTAATTGTTTATAATAAAATTCTATTCAATCAGTAGACTCATAACGATTGAAAACAATATTTTTGTTTGAGTTTGGGTTTGACCAATTCATAAAAAAAAACTAATTAAGACATGCGTGTCCGTCAACCTTAAACAATAATCTTTGTTAATTTTATTTTTTAGTTTTTATGATGGTCGATACTTGATCTATCTCTTACTGTTACATCCCCGGGCAACGCCGGGCTCTACTGCTAGTATATATATATATAAGTGCGTGTGTGTTGGATTGGTGGATTTTATACTTCACGCTTTATAGGCACTCACACAAATATATATATATATATATATATATATAAAGGAAAAATGTTATCTCATGTGAAATTATCTATCACTTTGTGTGTGCGTGCTTGTGTGCGTTTTCGCGCGCGCCTTCAGCGATATTTCAATGCAAACTCCGTAAGTCACACTCTCGTCCCTTTGTCGCAATGCGAAAGACAGTGGGATGCTTTTGTTTACGTGCACGTGTCATACGAGGTTCCCCTCATCGAATTCATACACAGTCACATTTTATTAGGCAAGTCAATGTGTTCCCAATAAGACTGACATTAACCAATCGATAATAACTTGCTTTAGACTATCAGGCCAACAAACATATAATTGATCACCACAATATCCCATATACCGGTATAAATTGTTTTATTATTATGACATGTTAATATAGGCTCCATAGAATCCTATAACCTTCCTCAACTTCTTGTGTTTCTGAACAACAAAAAAAAACTTTAAAAACCTGTATAAATTAGGTTTTGGTAAGATGAAGCATTTATACAAATTTAAGTTATAGCAGCCACATTATTAGAGAATATTTTGCTAATTACTTAGTTTCAAGCAAAATAAAAACATTTTAATGAAAATTATTAGTACTATACAACTTACCGTCTATACTTGCGTATCATGCAACTTTTGACAATCTAATTTTAAGGGCATTGCATCATACATGTGATATAAAATGAGTGTATCTACTGCTGGGCCTGGCTACGCAGTTGACAAAACTGCACATTCATTTACTGTAGTCAAATTAGTTTCAAAATTAGTTCTTCAAAAGTCGCATGATACGCGAGTATATACGGTAGACTTTTTTTTTTAACCATTTCACCCCAAACAAGGCGGGAGTGCCACTAGCACGCAAGGGGTTATAGAGAGTGAAAGTAAGAGAAAAGAGGGGTGTTTGAGAAGAGGATAAAGAGAAGGACGGGAATCAAGATCAAGGCATCAGAAGATGTCGATTGACATTGCATTTAAATTTTTGAAGATTATAGTTATCAGGGAAGCAAGTAAGAGGAAGGGAGTTCCACTGTCGGGAAGTGCAGGAGAGGAAGCTGTTTAAAACATGTATCAAATTAATAATCTCCAAAGTTTCAGCATTTAAGCGTGTATAAGAAGGAGGATCTGATGCTTACGGAACAGATTGAGAGAATGAGAGACAAAGGAAAACCGCGCATAACGGATGATAGAACGGGGTTTGGGAGAAATAACAAATAGACAATTATGAACTACAAGAGACAGGAAAATGTGGAGGGCTATGATTGCCTACGTCTTGAAAGGACACGACGTATAAAAGAAGTTATTAAGTTATTAGAAAAAGTATACTCTTCAAATAACATACAAATAGAGATGAGTATTTTTCTGTTAAATATCTACGCACATTTTGTGTCTGCTATTACTTCCTCGCGCTAGGCATAAATAAAAGGACAACGTCACGCGTAAGCAGTAAATGAGATTGCACATGATAATCTGAGTAGCAACCGGGGGCTATAGTCCGAGTTGAAGATATTAAGTCATCTTTCTGCGCCTAGTCTATTTTCTGTCCTACGAAAACTGTCTTTATAGACAGAAAACAAAAAAAAATGTAAAGCACCGCAGCTATTTCTGGAATATAAAAATCTTTTATTTGCACTTTACCTGCTTTCATCTGTTCCTTTCCATTTTCTTTGTGGATGAGTTGAATATTTTTTCAAGGTCAAAATTTTCACTTCCTCAATCTCCTCATTGATTTTGTTAACTTTCTACTGTTTTGATTTTAAAATTACTTGTAGCGGTTTTTATCGATTTCCAAAAATCTTCTTTTGTTGAATGTTATTTTCCATTCTTGTAGACATCTCTTTTAATGAGGAATTACAATTTTTCTCTTGGGTTAATATCGGGAAAGTCTGGATACCATTCCATTACATTGGTATCTTTGGAACTTTATTTGCCAAACTGTAAAGGAGTTTCTTCTTCTTCTTCTTCTTCTCTCTTCTTCTTCTTCTATCCCTCCTCCTCCTCCTTCTTCTTCTTCTTCTATCCCTCCTCCTCCTCCTCCTTCTTTTCTTCTTCTTCCTCTTCTATTCCTCCTCCCCCTCCTCCTTCTTTTCTTCTTCCTCTTCTTCTTCTTGGCGATCATGACTCTCCACAATTTTCTCTCCTTTGTAGATCTTAATAAATTTTGTCTTTTTGTTATCTCTCCTAAAGTTTGTTCCGCCATCCATTTACTCATTCTTCTTCTACTTGTATATACCCTCTCCCATCTGAACGTTGGTGATCATGGCTCTCCACAATTTCCTGTCCTTTTTAACTCTTTATAAATTTTCTCATTTTTTAAAATCTCTCCTAAACCCTATTCGACCTTCCATTTTCACAAGCTTTCTAGGTAGGCTATGCGCTATTTTCCTCTATACCTCTTGCCGTTAATTTGTCTTGGGAGTATCAAATTTTCCGTGGCCTCTTTCCTCAGCTGTCTCTTCTTTATGTTAAGTATACATGTCCTTTTTGTCGCCGCTATCTCTAGAATGTTGTTGTTGCTCCCATATTAGGTCATTTGTATTTTCAGCATCCTTCTATAGAACGACATTTCTGTTGCTTTAAGTCTCTTCTTCATTGTGAGAAGATTGCCCGGTATTCACTACCATATAAGAGAACTGATATTTCGTAACAGTTCAGTACTACTTTCTTTGATTTTAACGAAATTTTCCTGTTTCTTAATACTTTGCTTAACTTTTGGAAGGCGTCTTTCGCCATCCCAATGCACCTTCGGATGTTAGTGTCGTACTTTCTCTCGTCTGTTAGAACACTTCTCAGATATTTAAATTGTTATAATTGCTTGATTTTGGTATCTTCAATTTTTAATTTGCTTGATGGGCTTTTCTTCATGCTGGCATCCAGGCATTCTGTCTTCTTGCAATTAGTCCTTTCTTCTCGCTTTCTTTCACTACTTTTGCTAAACGATTCTTAGTCGTAACATACACGATTAAAAAAAAGACAAAACCTTCGAATGATTCTCAGCATTATTTTGATTATCATCAACCTTGAAAGGACCTAATATTACTGCCTACAATTATGTGCCGTGTTCCATCAGGACGTAGGCGATCACAGCACATTCCTGTCCGTTGTAGATCTTAATAAACATTGTTATTTTTTTTTATTTCTCCTAATCCCTGTTCCGTCATCCATTTACACAAACTCACCAACTATGTTATGTGTTGTTTTCCACTGTCCCGATATATGTCCCGTGAGTATCAGATTTTCCAAGCCGCCCTTCCTTATCATGTGCCTCAGAAACTTCAATCGTCTCTTCCTGATGTTAAGTATTAGTTTCTTTTTTGTTTCCATTTTCTCCAAAACTTTGTCGTTGCTCAGATGTTCGGCCCATGATATCCTCAGCATCCTTCTGTAGAACCACATTTCTGTTGCTTCAAGTCTCCTCTTCATCTTTGAGGAGATCGTCCCGCACTCACTGCCACACAGGAGAACAGATATCACGTAGCAGTTCAGGATTCTTTCCCTTGTTTCTAGCATTTTTTTTCCTCTTTCTTAATAATCTATTCCATCCACCCCACAACGTTCATCCGGTTTTCTTCTTCGTCAGGCTCACACGTTTCTCTGTGTGGTTTTAAAATCTGTTGCTGTGTTTCTTTATTTTCTACATTTTTTCGCTTTGTCTACATTTGCAACGTTATTTCATCAAATATTTTCTTTCAGTTTTTATTTCGCATCTCTTTCCGTAGTATTATTAAAAACAATTTTTTTCTTGTTCTTATTTTGCCATTTTTTTCCAGATAGTTTTTTTTATTGTTCTCTGTTCCATAGAGTTTTCAACATTGTCTTCCCGTCATTCAGTAAACTTTTCAAAAATCTTGTTTCTGTTTCGATATTATAGCTTTCCTACAACACATGGGAATTTTAATATATGCGAAATATTAAAATAGATATCAGTATATATACTATTAAATATATGAATGTAAAGATAGAATACATGAAAACCAGTTGATTTTATTTTTCAGGTTAACACTACTCTGCTTTACGCGAGCATTCAATTCGCTGATGGCGAGATGCTCAAATTCCAAATCTAAATTGCTGACTCGTTTAAAATAATGCATGTATTAAAAAAAAATATATATCTAAAAATATAGAAAATATCAATCTAGGAGTCATAAAAATGACTTCAAATATCCGTATATTTTCGCTTAATTTTTTCCTGTTACTCAGGCACTGTTGTCAGACAGAAAGTGCAATTAACCATCGAAACGCTAATGTTCATTTCAATTTCATTCAAATAGTGTATGTATATACATTTGCGTGGGCACGTTTATATTTAAATTCAATGAATACAGGGTGCGATGGGTAAATTGTCGCCATTTTATAGTTTTGATTTCACGCATGCGCGTTTTTTGTTTACGATTTTGTCGACTGAACATCATAGTAGAGTCAGTTGGGTATCGTCTGTGAGAAAAAGAGCACCATGATGTAATTCACTCCGCCAGAAATTAGGAAACGGCATTCCGTACTGCTTGGCATTCGCACCGGAATTTCCAGTACGAAGATTTCAGAGTGTTTGGGTGTCAATCTGAGGACAGTGCAGAGGATCAAGAGGGTAGCTGCTGGAAGACCCTATGTCTAGCAACAGGACTCTGCACCATGCCACACAAGCAGTCATGGCTGTTAAACAATTTCTGCGACCCCATCATCCCTTACGTCTGACCACCTACCTCTCCAAACTGTAACCCCTTAATTATTATGTTTAGCTCGCAGTTAAGCTAGAGACCAAAAAAAAAAAAAAAACTCCTTGTAATATCAAAGATGAACTGAAGGCATGGATAATATTAGTATTCTACCTCCTTAAGGCACTTGATCTAGGCTCCGTGTTGAGCCTGTGACTCTGTGGGAAGATGAATGGAGGCATAACGTCATTATCACTAGTGATCACTCCAAACAACTTCGTAATCACCATTAGACTCATCCAACTCTTTCCGAATCCTCTGCACTGTTCTCAGATTGACAACCAAACATTCTGAAATGTTCGTATTGGAGCTTCCGGTGCGAATGCCAAGCAGTACAGCATGCTGTTTCCAAATTTCTGGCGAAGTGAATTGCATCATGGTGCTCTTTTCTTTTTTTTTTTTCACAGACCCTACTATACTGTACAGTCGACAAAATCAAAAATAAACAACGCGCATGCGTGAAATTAAAAATATAAAATGGCGACAATTTACTCATCGCATCCTGTATATATTTTTAGTAAGAAAGAAGAAAAAGCAAAAAAGACAGTTTCTATATCATCAAATTTTTATGTTATGGGTGTTGTAGTCAATATGCAGTATTGTGGTATATACTGGATTGAATGGATGTCTTCTTACTGTAATTAAGTTAATTATAAGAATGGATAGGTCGTGAATCAGATTATCTAGGTGTTGGATAATCAGTAACGTCCAGCCTTTCCCCCTTTTTGGCCTTGTGTCACAAAATGTAATTTTATTTAAATAAATATTTCTATGCAGGATGGAACCAACAGTGCGCATGCGTTAGTTTGCATTTTAAATGGCGCAAGTACATGTAAGTCATCCACGTCCAGCACAGACATATGTATATAGATTACGTACGCTCTTGAAGATAGCGTGTGACGAACAGACAATCTGGTTAATTTCAATATAACCAGAATTTTTATATTGAAATTAACCAGAATTTTTTGCAACACGCTAATGCCTGCCATTTTTTGCAACAAACTAACACTGTGCCATGTGTCCTTAAGGACTCATGGCACAGTGGATAAAAGTGTTAGTTAGACCCACTGTACCAGTGGATAAAGGCGTTTGTTAGATCCAGTGACAGGACACAAAGAGTGTGAGTTCAATACCTGGTTAAGGCGGTGGAGAGGGAGATTAACAGGAGATAACTGATAACTGACATCCATTAGACTTGGCACGTAGATCTAGAACAGACTACCCCAGCAAGCGAAATAAAGGGTTCAGTTCGACATTCCAACCACCTGAAGAAGACCGGTGTGTACAACGGCCGAAACGTTGTGATAAATATAGCAACAAAGATGAGGACGAACAATGTAAATAGTGTATATAATACCTCATCTTAGAAATATAGACAGATACGCTAACACGTGTTCAAATGCTCACAATATTTAATATTGTTGAAGTTATCGCTAACATTTTTTTTATCTAGATTTACAAATTTTACGCTTCTTTTAATTTCGCAAACCAATCGTTGAAATTTGAATAAGCTGATTTGTTTAGGAAAATACTTTGACAAAAAAACCTACATTGCGATTTTAAAATTTCTTTAATTTAATTAAATTTTATAGGACTTTATAGCAAACAATATTTTTAAGAATATTTCTTTGTAACAGCGAAAAATAACTTCTTAGGATTTCTTACTCTTAAGCATGCAACATACAATTGCTCATGGGTAAATATTTCTTTCTGGAGCCAAATTCCAACTTATTGAAGCATTTGTCCTTGTTATTTGTCTATAGTTCTTGCAAACGCAGGGCGAACTGGAAACTGGATTCTGGTATATAAAACCTTAAAGAAAAGATATGCAATAAAACAATATTGCATTTTTATTAAATAAGCATTTGTTATTTTAATCATTAAATTGTTTTTAAAATAGTGGGAGTATTTTGTATGGTAAATAATAAAACTTAATTTTTCCAAAAAATTAATGAAAATTTATTGTACTAAGCTACGCACTCCAGTGAAACCAATTGTACTTTGTACCCCACCCCCCTTACCTGTTTGCATGTCTCCCCAAAATTTGGTTTCGATCGGTCAATGTATGGCTATTTTAGCGGGTGTGACAGACGGACAGACAGACTAATGGAAGTCACAGAACTTTATATATAGAGACAGATATAGATTTGTTTACAATATGATGAACAACTCTTCATTTGCATAATAAAATCTTACGCTACCGAATGCTATTTCTCTTTTAATGATAGACAGCATTTTTTCTTTTGGATTAAAATATGGAGAAACTGCAATTCATTCGTACATGTTTGGTTCGCCTACTGTCCGGTTCACACTCCTCCCCGGTCTTTTCAACAGAAGTATACGTTTATTCCTTGTTTCCTGTTTAGGATTTGGTTTCTGGTTGCTTCTAAATTCTACTTCAAGCCTATACTTCTAACGTCTCCGCCGTCGGATATTTTATTTACTGAAATTTTTATTTTACTAATTATTTACTATTTTATCTCTCCCCAACTGGAGTAGATAAGTTAGCCTATCGTCCGGTTCACTCTCCTCCCTGGCTTTTTGAACAGGAGTAAAAGTTCGCTGTTTGGGATTTGGTTTCCGGTTCCTTCTAAAGTTTGTTCGTTCTCTTGTGTTTTCCCAATCACAACAATCTTGACCCTTTTAGGTTTGGGTTAACCTTTTGTCATTCCTGCATAGCCCCATGAAATTCACTTCTTGCTCTTCCTTACACTCATGCAACTCCAAACATTAACCATATGCCTTGAGTGGCTCTTGGACCTTGTATTGGGTGAATATTAGTAAAAAAAAAACTAAAATGAGTTCATCGAGATTCACCAGTTTTTCTTTCATTGATTCCGATTGTTTGAGTTTAACATAGCAGTTTTCATTGCTTCTCGGAGATTTTCTTTGATTAGAATAGTTTTTCATTCTCATATACAACTCTTTTAATGATAGAAAGTTTTCTTAGTAATATCTGGAGAGTCTAGATGCCATTCAGTTTATTTGGTTTCTTTGAAACCTTTTTGGGGCAAAGTGGACAGTCGTCAGCTTCAGGACCAGCCAATATAGCTCTACATTCATCACTAAAAATACAGTTGAGAAATCTCTTTTCTCGTTGTAATGTTTCCTTAAACGTGGTAGTTTGATTACTTACATATCTTTTTTTTTTTTTTTGATGGGGGGAGCAATGTTATTGATATTCTCGATCTTTTCTCTTTTTGCATTCACAACAGCTTTGAATATTTTCTTGCTTATTCAGTCAGTTATGTGCTATGCATGGTATACGCTTAGGCGATCATGTATCTTTCAATACATGACTGGCGAGGCAGATTTTTTCCTGCAGTAGGTTGCCATTTCTTTCTACGGTAGACCAGTTGCTATCAAAGGCTATAGAACCCGGCCTGTCCTGCTATTTATCCATAGTTGGGGGAGGAGAGAAGAGGATTCATACCTTTCCCAAAGATATTAGCACGTAAGTGAATGTAATGGATGTATTTGACTGGAATTCGAACTCGGCTCTCCGATTCCTCAATCCGTGCCTTGCTTATTACCAATTTAATTTATCTTAAAACTGTATTCATGACATTTTTTTAAGCCAGATCTTTCTACTTGCCAACGATTTCAGGTTCTTTTTTATTCTTCTGTGACCCATGTTTTATTTTTTAATCACAATTTCCAACGCTGTGTTCCCGTCTCACAGTATTGTAATATCATGTTTCTCCTTTGAGGTTATATTTGTCCTATAACCCATGGGATGTTTATGTGTCTGAAATTAAAAAGTATATTAATAATACGATTATATCTATATTTGCAAATTTTTGTCCGCCTTATAAGTATTTTGTTAACTTTTTTTTTAATTCTTTTCACTTTTACCTTTAACATTAATTGCAACAGTTTTTGTTGCTTCTCAGAGATCTTTTATGATTTCTTTTTGTATTCATAAAAAGAAATGATAAACCACTTGGGCTCACATTCTTTGCTGATATGAAGTAGAAATACTATATTGAACCCATGGCTAGGTCAACTGCTAAGAAAGTCGGTTCATTATGTCGAGCGAGACAAGTTTTCTCTCCAGAATCTATCAATCATATCTGTACCATTCGTCCATGCTTAGAATATTGCTGTAACATATGGTACGCTTCTCTTGCTATTTACCTTGAGCTCCTTGATAAGATCCAAAGAAGAATCAGCAATATTATTGGTCGTGAACTGGCGCCTCCGCTCTAGTTACGTTCCCGCCGCCATGAGATTGCTTCTCTGTGTCTTTTCTATAAATACTTTCATGGTAATTATTCGGATGAGTCCTTCGCTATAGTTTTTTGTGTTCATATTGTAAATACTCATTGGGGCTAGTTTTTTAGAATTGTTGTTTTATCCCCCCCCCCACGGACAATGAATTGTAAATATGGGGACTAGTTAGTATTTTCATAGAGACAAAGAGGTATTATGGTGGTTGTAGTAAGAAAGGTACGTATGAATGTGTTGTTTTGGTGTAAGTATTATTGTTCGTACGATTGGGTCAGTGTTTGAGGCTAGCTAAGTTATAGTTAAAACAAGAAGACCGTCCTTTCCCCAATCCCCTTTTCGGCCTTGTGCCACATTTCTGTAAAAAACAGAATAAATATCGTTGTTCGCTATGGTACCTTTTTTTTTTTTTTTAATTAAAGCACGGTACTAGACTGGCGTCGAGATTTCATCAATTTACAATTGAGCTGGCTAGATGTACCCGTAAATTCTGTGCTAAAACAGTTTCTTCTCTCGCACTTCTCGCTTGTGGAACACCCTTCCGGCTCCATGCTTTCCAGCCAACTTTAATCTGCAAAAATTTAAATGCAATGTCAATCACTATCTACTGTCCTCCTGATAATTCTCTTCTCATTCTGCTCATCATTAATGTTTCTGTCCCTAATTCTTTCACACGCTGTAACTCCTTGCGTTTTAGTGGCATTACAGTCTTGCTTGAGGTGACACCGATTAAAAAAAAAACAAAAAAAAAGCGTTTGCTCAGTGTTCATTCATTTTAAATATAAAAAAAAACAACATTCTGCATCAACCACTACAAAACCAACTCTTTTACTTTTTAATATGGTAACTTTAAAAAAACTACACTCACTTGATGTATAACGATATCTACCAAATAGTTTTAAGTGGAAAAATATACTCGTATCAATGTGAAGATGACCATTGTGCCCACAATCTTTAGAGCACTGGGAACGTTTCAAAGACGTTACGATAAAAACTGGAACACTTCTAAATCCCGAGACGAAGTGAGATTATTTAAACCACGGCAGTTGGAGTGTGTTGAAAGTCTGAGTAGACCTGCTGCCACTTGACCCCACACCGGAAGTCATCATAAGAGTCTGATGTAAAGATAATCGTGTAATAATAATCAAATGTATTTCTCAAGCTAAAGTGATATATCAATCCGAACAAAAAGTCTCTATTAGGAGAGGGGAAAACGCAACAGAAATGAAAATACGTTGTAATGTAATCTTTAAATTAATAAACGTGGAATAATTGGCCATGGTTACATATCCGATAGAATACACTGTTCTTTTACCCTATCTCTATCTCTCTCTCTCTCTCTCTCTCTCTCTCTCTCACTCACTCACTCACTCACTCACTCACTCACTCACACACACACACACAAATTGGTTAAGGTCGATTATAGAGGCTACGAACTGGCATGTAGGCGTTTCGTTTTAGACTTTCACAACGTGGGTCTTCAATAAGCAAGTCAGTCCTTTCCTATGCATGTAAAATACACGCTAGTCAAGGACACTCATTTCTCAATGATTTCATCATGAAATAGGACAAAAAAAAGAAGAAGAAAAAAAGAATAATTTAATGAACGGAGAATCTAATTACAAAAACATAACAAAAAAAAACGTAACATCATTCTATGTACGTTATTATTTACATTAATAATTTAACAGAATTTATGTCAAGCTCTCGTTCTGAGAGATAAGTCACTGTCATAGCAAAGGACGAATAGTCACACACACACACACACACACACACACACATACACACATACACACACACACTAAAAAAAATACCCCGAAAAAGAGGAGACCAATAGTGAGAGAAAGAGACTGAAAGAAAGCTGTACCACAGATCCTTGCGAGAAATTTTCTAGAATGTCTGAAAGTGAATATTGAGGGAAAAAAAGCGATCATTCGAAAAAAAAAAAAAAAAAAACATTCTTTATTTCTGGAAAAAAAATTATAACTTATAAAATTATCTTTATTTCACTTTATTTTTTGACACATCGAGATCTTACTGATCCTGCGCAGTCAACTCACTGCCGTAGATTGACGGCCTAAATAAAGTTATGATAAAAAAAAATACAAAAGTTGATGATAGTAAGCCAGAGTTAAAAATGAATAATAATGCGTAAAATAAAATGTAAGAACTTTTCCTTCTTTCTTTCTTTTTTCTTTTTCTTTCTTTCTTTCTTTCTTTCTTTCTTTCACTCAGGAAAAGATGGAAAAATAATAAAGCGAATGGTTGGTAAGAGAAAAAATGTCCTAGTGATACACAGTACATTTTTATCTCTACTACATAAAACTTAAAAAAGAAAGAAAAAGAGAAAGAAAGGGATAAAGAAAGAAAGAGAGAATTATAACAAATTTCATTATCATTGTTATGTTGTTTTTTTATTTTCAGTTAACAAGAAGAGCAACAACCAAAAACCATGAGTGTAAGCGAGTGTCGTTGCTTCTATACTATCATTTGAAATTATCATCAGGATTATCTTAGCCCAAGAAACAAGAGTACCAGTAGCATCACCGGCCAGGTACCGCTATAAACTGACGATAGCAGTAGTAGTAGCAGTAGCTGCCTGTGCATTTTGCACAAAACCCACTGGCACAGTGGGTTTCCATCTCATCTTCCACGATCTCTCTTTTCGTCTCTCTTTCTCCTTCTTTCTCTCTCCTCCTCCCATTTTAGTATCAACCACCAGCATGATTGCCTCTCTCTTCTTAACCAGTGTTACTCATTGTATTCGATCACCTATACGTTTCTTTTATTCTCCCTGTCTCTCTCTTCAGTCACACTCATAACGAGTAAAGAAAGGGAAATAAAAGCTAAAGATAATAAAAAAAAATAAGATGTTAAAAACGAAGAGGGAGAGATATATTTGTCAAGATTTATTTATCGACAATTATTCATAATCCCCCACACCCCGCGGGTGTAAGTTTTTCTTTTAACGATTTACGCTGGACACTAAATTGACCAAGAAAGAGACGACGCGTACCTTTTCTTATTATGTCTCTTTTACTCTCTGAGAAAGTAACCTCCGCAGTTGCTCATGTCCAAGATGGTCACTGTTTCAGTGGTATGACCGTATGATATGATTTGTTTTTAAATGTTTTAAGTTTCATTTTAATTTAGTGTGAGAGAGAGTGTGAATGTTTTTAGCGATGGCAAAGCAAAACGCACGTCATTAGTGAAAAAGAAAGAAAGAAAGAAAGAAAGAAAGAAAGAAAGAAAGAAAGAAATCTGCGAAAAACTAAAAGAACGGAATCGGCGCCGAGATGATCGACAAAAGAAGAAAATCGTAACAAAAGAAAGAAAGAAAGAAAGAAAGAAAGAAAGAAAGAAAGAAAGAAAGAAAGAAAGAAGGAGCGGAACACCCCATCATAGTTGTGGGATATGACTTTGATGACAGTTTTCAAGACGGACCTGCTCTTTAATGAACACACGCGCCCCTGCTTAAAACAGCGCCAACCTAAACGCACTTTCATCTGTCGTACTACACACACTTACACGCTACTAAGAAGTGATACACTAACAGTTATGTAAGTAATAATATCCTATAGCAAAACGCATACACATTTATTTGACGCCAACATGCGTGGTCGGTGTTGTAGTAGTCCACAAGAAGAATTTACTCGAAGCACACCTCTTGAAATATCTCTCCCGGATGATGACAGAGGCAAAGGAAACAAAAAAACTGTTTCAATTTTCTTAAAAGTGGAAAATAATCTATAAATCAAAAAAAATAATCTAAAAAAAGATTAAATTAACAAAAAAACAAACAAACAAAGGAAGAAAAACGAATTGGATAAAAATAATTTTTAATAAACAGGGAAATGCAATTATTGGGTGTTCGTATTGTAAGGCAGCACCCTTAACAAAAAGAAACAAGTGCTCTTAGATATATTCAATTATACACGTATTTTTAAAAAAAAAATAGTACAAAAAAAAAAACAAAAAAAAACGAACGTGGGTTATTGTGTGTGCGCAAGTGTGTGTTGTGTGCACGCGTGTGTGTGAAGGAGAGAGAAAAAGAAAGAGCGAGTGAAAGATTACCAAGAATATAAGAGAGAGATAAGAGCAGGAAGGCGAAAAATATCACTACAAGCAAAACAGAAAGTAGGAACTATATACCAACGTGGTGTAATATTCAAAATAAAAATCATTTCGCCAAAGCAAAATGACAAGTGTACATAGGGATACACTTCTACCTTTTACATGAAACACAAGCACAAATGCGTATTCTTGTCAAATATTATATTTGTACATACAAAACAAATCCATTTATTTTTCATTCAGGGACAATTGTACCTTTGACGACAGCTAAAGATTACGACGAAGCAAAACGGGATACCACTGACTGATCTTGCATTTTGAAAATGCGGATTCTTTTTCTTCATACGGGAATTACTGTGAATTACTAACACTGTTGTTTTTTTTAAAAAAAAATCAACTGGAATTATCCAAAGAATTTAAAAATTTGGCTATTTTACGCTTCAGGAAAACGGGAAGAAATACGGCGTTATTTAGCCGCATCGAAAAAAAAATATTTAATTGGGATAGTACCTCTCTTTCTAAACACCAACGACGGCAGGATCGCAGCTTATTCATTTCAATTGCTTTTTAATTGCGATCATAGATGAGATATAATTCTTCTTCTATGATTTTTGTTGTTATTTTTCTTTCTTCCAATAACAAACAAGCCACGTTGTCTGCCCCCTTCGAGTGAAAAGAAAAAGAGTGAAACAGAAAAATAAAATCCTTTCTCGTCTCTTTACTTTCAAACTGCTACACACATATCAGTAACGCATTATTAAAATAAAAAAAACAAAACAAAACAAAAAGAATGAAAACACAATGAGAAAGCACACACACACACACACACACGCAATTTGAAACAAATTAAACAAGTTTAAATTTAAAAAGAAATAATTTGCCTTAAAATTCAGATATTGCAGATTTATTTTAGCTCTACGTTTGACACAGCTTTAAAAAATCATTCCATCTTATTTTATTTAAAAAATTAAAACTAAAAAAAGAAGAACCTATTCACCAGACAAAGCATCGATGAGGACGTATTTTATAGAATACAGCCCCAAGCAATAATTTTTTTCACAAAAAGAAAAGTGAAAGGGGGAAACCTTGATTCTTTTCTTGTTGAAATAGAATTTGCAAGAAGAGAATAATAATAATAAAAAAATAATAATAGTTATAAAGCTTTTTTTTTTTATCGTTGTTAAAATTTCTAGTTGTTGGTTGTTGCTGTTAATTTGAATATCAGTCCCGAGAGCCGATCAAACTGGTCTGATTAAAATTGTTCTCCTTTTCTTCATCTTTACAATTTTTTCACTTTTCTAAAAATCTTTCTTCTCGACTTCCCACATTCACAGGTTTTTAAATATTTTTATTATTCAATTGTTGACACATTTTAAACTATTTTCTGGTCCGGTTGTTTAAGAACCGGCTTAAAAAAAGAAAGAAAAAAGAAAGCAATAGTTAACTTAATTAAAACTTAAATAAATTATTTCAATCAATCCATAAATAAAGGAATCATTAATGTTATATTCTTTCTCCTAAAAATCTGTTTTGTTTTTATAATTCATTTTTTTTTATATAATTGCGACAATATAAATCGATCTTTTGTTTTCTCCAAGAGTGGATAAGATTTGATAGTTTTTGAAATGAATCTATTATTTAACTAAATTTGCCCCAAGTTATTTTTCTTCTGCACGCGAATTCCAATTTTTAAATAAAACTAAAAAAAAAAAAACCCAAAAAACTAACGTAATTTGTTACTATTATTAATATCATCATTATTATTATATTCTGTTAAAATATAATCAATAATTCCAATTTATCGATTTTATTTTTCTAGTCTTTCTTTCCGGACAACCTCAACAGTTTCTCTTTCCTTTCCCCCCCTCTCTCTCTCTCTCTCTCTCTCCCTCTCTTTGGGATTTTTTTTTCTTTCTTTTTTAATTGCTTCGGATAAACGTTCTCCCGGGTTAAATTATCATTAGTGTTATTTTCTTTGTTTTCTTTATTTATTTATAAATTAAATAATATTAACAAACCCATTTTTAGAATCGATTAGAAAAGACAGAACCCCGTGTGTGTGTGTGTGTGTGTATGCGTGTGTGTGTGCTTATTGTTATTCTCTTTCTTGCCAAGCAAAGAAGGAAGCCTTTGTTGTACATATTTTGGGAAGGAATGCATTGTATATGTTTAAAAAAAAAACAAATTCTCTCTTATTTGCTCGATAGATCGCGATGAAATAAAAATCTAGAGTCAAGCAGACACACACACGGCCATGGTTGTAATGACCAGAACAGTAGTCAATATTAGAAGCAGTAATATAATATTTGTAGTAAATTCGAATTCACATCTCGATTATTTGTGCTGTAGCTGACATGAACAGATAACGTTAAAACAAAAGTGATAATCGATCTATTTAAAGAAAATAAAAATGTATTAAAAATAGATATTGCTAGAAAAACTTGAAAATAAAATCAATGCAGTTTTTAGAATTATTTTATAAATTAATTGAAAATTAAAGCCTTTTTTTCGGTAATTGTTTTTCTGTAAAAAAAACATTAATTAACAAAAATCGTTAATTTTCCTTTTTTTTTTTAAATTTAAATTAAAATAATTATCTAAACGTAACAATAAAAAGAAATATTCTCACTCAAATCGCGTGTCTTAATTTATTTTAAAAATAAAAAAAAAACCTTTTTTATTACAATATTGCATAAAAAAACCAAAAGATTACTCACAAAAAAAAAAAAAAAAACAACCTTTCCTTATAAAGCTTTTTTGCCAGTGCTTTTTAATGAAATAGCAATAACAATTTGTTTAATTTTGTTAATAGATATTGAGACAATTTAACATCGTTAGTTTTGTTGTTATAATAGCTTGCAGGTCTAATTATTATAAACTTTGATCGGCGGCACCGTAGAGCCGGTCTTGTTATATTTTATTTTTGCTTTTTGTCCCTTCTTTCTCCCAACCAACAGTGTACACAAGCAGTCTCTCTCTCCCCCCCCCCCGTTTCAATGAGATATTTTTATTAAGTCTTTTTTTCTTTCGGTTTCTTTTTCATAACAGCATCAAATAAGTCCTCCGGAAAATTATTTTATATTCGCTGTTCTTTTCTCTAAATATTTATTTTTCAATTTTATTTTCTTAAAAATCCTATCCCGACAGAAAAAAAAAAAAAATAACGCGGCTCAAGCTGTCAAGATCTTTTACTTATTCGGATTAATCCAGCCAGCGCGAATATTCTTTTTATCTAGTCTGGCACAAGGTCGTTGTAGTGAGTCATCAGTGCGAAGTAAATTTACAACGCAAGCAAATTGGCCTGCGAGTCGAGCTTGCTAACAAACATCGCACTACGGTAAGCACACTTACTGCAACATAGTTTCATTGGGAAGAGGAAAATGAAATTACCCTCAGATTGATAAGGAGCAACTTAAAACCCTCATTTTTTATTCATCCTTACTGTGACTTTAAACTCATTGCAATTTATACTTTTATTCCCCGTTATCAAAGAGAGTTAGACTTAATTTAAACAAGCTGTGTAGTCACATCAGATACTCTCTAAAAGTACAACTTATTCAAGCAATTTCTACTAGCGACAACGAGAAAAAAACTGCAAAAATTCAAGGGTCAAAAGAGGAAGAAAGCAAACGTCGTCGGAAAAAACAAGAAACTATTTATCCAAGCAACAGCGAGAAAAAATGCCCATGTAGCTCTTGTTCAGCCCGAAGTAGTGGCCCTAGTTCATGCCGAGCGTGTGCCTGTGTATGGACAGTTTGGGGTACACGAAATAACATGTCGACTATACGCAGAGCTTATATGGAATTGTCGAATGGAATTCGGGGTTTAAGATTACACAGGGACCAGACAACCCCGGCTGCATCAACTGCCAGCTCGTCAACAAAAGACACGTCAACTATAACAACTCCGATTCCATCAACAATAAAGTCAGCAGCGGCCGCAAGTACTTTGCCCTCAACCACCGGTGTCGGAGGTAAAATCCTGCGTCTCTCTAAAACGAACCAGTCCGGCAACAACAATGTCGTCAATGCACCGTCTGCGACAACCTCTTCAACAATCTCTTCTTTGGCAGCGAAAAGAATGCGAATTATGAACGGCAGGTATTGTCCGACTTCCATCCAAGAACTGTTTCTGGATGAGAAATTTCTTTCTCGTTTTTTCGCCTATTTCTCGCCCGAAGAGAAAGGCGATTTGGCGCGAGTCTGCAAGCGATGGAAAAACATATTGTATAATGTCTGCTATTGGACAGACGTAATACCGGTAATATCGTGTCGCAAATGGTGTAATGATGTCGAGGGACGCAATAAATTCTTTGAGAGCCTCATATTGCGGGGTTTTGACTCTATCTGTCTGTTCGGGGCCACAGACGAAGACATTCAGGATTTTGTGAACAATTTCCCACCGTGTAGAAAACAAATAAGGTCGGTCAGTGTGCGTTGTTCGAATGTTACCGATGTCGGATTAGAGTTGATGTTTAAAAAAATGACATGTGTGTATCGCTTGGAACTTTCCGGTTGTAATGAAATCACTGAGACGGGTCTTTGGTCCTGTTTGAACCCCAAGATTGTCTCGTTATCTGTTAGTGATTGCATCAACGTAGCCGACGACACAGTGGGGGCCATTGCTCAGCTGCTCCCCGCCCTTTACGAGTTGAACCTGCAGGCTTATCATGTAACCGATGCCGCTCTTTCCTTCTTTAGTGCCAAACAGAGCTACACACTGTGCATTCTTCGCCTGCAATCATGTTGGGAAATCACAAACCATGGCATTGTTAACATTGTACATTCCTTGCCTAATCTCACCGTCCTCAGCCTGTCGGGCTGTAGTAAAATCACCGACGATGGGGTAGAGCTAATTGCGGAAAACCTTCGCAAGTTACGCCTTCTGGACTTATCTTGGTGTCCGAAAATTACGGATGCTTCCTTGGAATATATAGCCTGCGATTTAAGTCAGTTGCAGGAGCTTGTACTTGACAGGTAAATAATATTTGATTTATTAAAAACAAAAAAGCTTTGACAGTAACCACTGTTATTCTAATTTCTTTTGCAATGTTTGCATAATTTAATTGAACATTCTCTTTTTTGTCATTCGGCAATTTCACATGGTTCTGTTTAGTTTAAATGATGGTATTGTCTTAAAAATGGCGGCAGATATTTTTTGTTTTGTTTTGTTTTTTTTTAATGTTTTCTTCCTAGATCGCTTAATCACACATGATTTTTAATTTTTTTCTTATTTTCGGATGTCACGCATCCACACACCCACATGCAACAAAACAAAAGCAAAATAGTATTTTCTTTTTTGAATTTGACGATGGCCAGTTATTTAAAAAAAAAAAAAAAAATCCTTGAGAAAAAACATGAAAAATTGCTTCTTTTTTTTAGTGTTTTCTTTCCGGTTTATAATCTCTTTCTTGTACAGATCTACCTTAGTAAAACTAAAAGCGACTGGGAAATTCTTTACTTGCAACAAAAGAAACTGTGTTTAAGATGCACGACTTGATGAACTGTAGAGTAAGAAATATTCTTCATAGCGACTTATTGACTTACTTACTTAGCTTCATTCATTCTCAATGAACATATCGTTTTTAGATTAAAAATACATTCCTTATTTTCATGCGAGAAGTATTTTAAGAAGTTTTCCTCTAAGAGAAGAAGAAAAATGAAAAACAGGAATAGCTTGATATTGCCAGAGTTAATGAATTTCACATGGAGTTTCAGTTTATTAAAATAAAAACGAAAATACTTGGGAAATGCATGGCACATCTGTTGTTTTGAGAGAAATAATGAAGCGAAGGAATGCAACTCAACTGAAATTAAATTACAATTTGAATTTAGCCCAAAAAATGAAGAGTGTTTTCCTTATTAACATGAGTTGTAATTAATTTATGTGCTGAAAATGCGGACAAAGAGTGTCAAAAAACTTGATTTCTTTGATGAAGAAACATAAACCGAACGAAACTAACAAGCAGTCTTAGAATGTTGGTCAGTTCTTTTCTTTGTCTATGCCTTTCGATATGACGGACGGCTTCTTCATTCTTTAGGTAAAAATAATTAAAACTATTCCTGCCAGCCCTTCAAATTGTATTCTTTCATCTTGGATGTTTTTTTGTTTGTCTACTTGAAGAGGCATATGTTCCGTCTTCTTGCTGATATAAAAAAAATAATAAATTTGTTTATTGATAATTATAATGTTTGCGTTTTTTTACCCGTTCTTTTTTTTTTTTTTTTTCATTCATATTTCATTTCAAGAATCAAGATCAACGTTATTTACAGTTTATTTATTTTGTTTATTTTTGTTTATTTATTATTATTTGTAATTTATTATAGTAATAATTATAATAATAATTAATGATAATAATAAAAAATAATAATAATAATTATTATTATTGCTTTTATTTTTAACGTCACATACATTCAGTTTCTGTTTCTTTTGAACGTTTTCAGCGTTTTATTTTTATTTCTCTTATTTTATTCGCATATTTATTTTATTTATTATTTTATTATTATGTTTATTTATTATTTTCATATTATATATATATATACATAATATATCAACGATTTCTTTTTCATTCATTCAAATGTTACATTTTTAGTAGTTTTAGTTAATTTTATATCAATGAAAAATATACAAGTAATTTAAAAGTTATTATTTTAATATCTGAAACGAAATCAAATAATTTAAATCCGACTTTTGTTCGTATGAACAATAAAAAAGATAAAAACATTAAATTAAATGTCAGCCCATGTCACTGAGTAATTGCGGATATTGGCTTTTAGTTTCATTTGTGTATGTGTCGTCTGCCTTTTTTTTTTTAATATATTTGGTTGAGCTGATATCGTCAGATTAGATTGAGTATTTAAAATCTACCATCACCCAACAAGCAAGATTAATCAAATTACACACAGATAAGCCGTAGTAATCTTATACAGGTTCATTGTTTCGTTTCCGTTTTATAATTCTTTACAAGAAGAGTCAGCATCAGCAACGCGAATAGGCGTAACCCGGAATTTAACGATAGGAACATTTAAAAAAAAAAAATAACCGAAAAGAGTTAAAATAAAATAAACCCGACTTTGCACGTGAAGAGGGCTTCTTTGAATACACTCAAAGTGGGTTGTTTTTCTTTTCTTTTTATTACGGCATATCAACCATTTCCATGTTATTTAAATTAATGCTGAATCTTTGATAAACAAAACGGAAATATAGGGAAGCGGCAACAAACGTAATGATGATGATGCTAAAATCCTAATAAAACACTGAGATATAATGACATCTCATCCCGAAACTGATGATGGCTGTGAAGAGCAATAGCTGATTTACCAGAAAAAAAAGCAATATAGATGGGATAATGACCATATTCAAATTCAACCAATTATCAAGATTATAAAATATAAAAATGCAATCAGGATTTTAGACGATTGTTATAAAAACTGAACTCTGAGTATATTTACAAAGAGAGGTTTATATTGATAGTTCAGTGGCGAACTTGATTAGCCATCATGTGTGCGAGAGAGAATTGTGGATATAATCATGTCTTAAGTCGAAAGTTGTTCAGGGCTGTTTAATTCTTTTTCTTTTTCATGTCAATCATCCTAATTCCATATGTAATCTGTCTCGATTATTTGAGGCTTTATTACAGCTGTTTGGAAGGAGATTAAACAAACAATAAAAAACTGCCCTTCCTTGGCTTAAATCACAAGTGGAAAAACCTATTTGTTGCTGTTATTGTTAAAGCGCTTTTCAAGCACAAATATATATTCATCCGCTTTTTAAATCTGAGTCGAGGGGAAGTGTGGCTCAACAGGTCAAGATGATTTCTTTCAAATATTACAAACGGAATTGAAAGAATAAGCAACAGTGCTTCTGTTTTTAAATAAACGTACAAATTCAATGTGGTTTTGGTTTGTACGAGTGTCACCCCGAAAATATATTTTATTTATTCTACATTAAAAGCGGATATTGGTAGTATAGCAGTATCTCGACAATAATTTTTTTTTTTTTTTTTTACTTAGTCTTGTTACAAATAGCAATCTGGCAAAATGGCATCTGACACGAAAGTGTGTACGAAAAAGAGGTGTGCCTTTGAATTCCTGCATATGGAGAAATGCAATCATTGACATTCATTAGCACTTGCTGAACGTTTATGGAGAACAAACAGTGTATGTGAGCACAGTGGGTATACATGAAGATAACCTTGAAAATGCATAGCATGTGGTTGTGACTATGTGGGAAAATAGTGTTTAGTACCTGGAAACTTAGTCTAGATAACGGTGTTATCATATCCATTCTATCTCTTGTAGTTTCCATGAAAATAAATAAGAGGCGTTATATTTGGAGCGTCCCTTGTATTATTCTATATCACTAATATAACTTACTATATAATATGCCATCATGACAGGCATGTAGACTCTTGTTCATTAATTGTGAAAATGCATGGCCAATGGAAGTGACTATGTTGAAAAACAGTGCTTTGTAGGTGAAAGATTATTCTATCCAACAGTGTTATTGTGCTCCCTGTATCTGTTGTTGTTACCATAGAAATATGTAGGAGGCATTACTTTTGGAGCGTCCCTTGTATTATTCTATATCAGTAATATACCTTACAATATAATATGCCATCATGGCTGACATGTAAACTCTTACTCACATTATTTACATTATTCGAACTGCTATTCTCATCTTCATTGCCATTGTACATTCCAGTCTTCTTCAAGTGATTGGAATTTTGAACCAAACCCTTTATTTCATCCACTAGGGGTAGATTGTTCTACATGCCATGCCTTTTCCAGGTGTCTCAGTTATTTCCATTTAACTCAACTCTCTAAGTTTTTTGGTTCACCACTGCTGTAGCCTGGTATTGAACTCACAACTCTTTGAGTCTAGTCACTGGTTCTAACAAATCCATTGGGCCATGTGCCCTTGGTTTGGTTCAAAATTCCAATCACCTGAAGGCCAAAGTGTACAATGACTGAAATATTGTGAATATGACAATGAAGATGAGGATAACAATCTGAATAATGTAAGTAATCATAATAGCTCATCTCAGAAGATATAGACAGATATGTTAACTCTTGTTCATCCCTGGGAAAAAAAGCATGGCCAATGGAGGTGACTATGTTGAAAAATAGTGTTTTGTAGCTGCAAACTTGGTTTAGTCAATGGTGTTATCATGGTCCCTTGGAGACACAGTGGAGTAATGGATAGCGGCTTGGATTGATGAATCGGAGAGCAGAGTTCGAATTCCAGTCAAATCCATTACATTCACTTACGTGCTAACACCCTTGGGAAAGGTGTGAATCCTCTTTCTTCTCCCTCCAACTATGGGTAAATAGCAGGACAGACTGGGTTCTATAGCCTTGGATGGCAACTGGTCTAGGAGAAGGAAAACTCTGAATTCAAACCTGCTCTTAGAGGAGGGTGAATGGAGTCTCTCTGAGCCTTGGTTGGCAATCCATTTAGTGTTGGTGTCACGATAAAAACACCCTTAATAGCCCTAGCGAAGCATCAAGAATTCAGCTATTTGACAAGATTATGAACTACACCAATCAAAGTATTGGTGAGTTCAATCTCGGCCGAGGCCGCAAGATGATGATCATGGTCCCTATATCTATTGTAGTTTCTATAGAAATAATAACAAACCATTACTTTTGGAGTTTCCCCTTGTCTATTTATCACTAGGTTTGGTTTGGTTTGTTTTGTTTTATGGCATATCAACCTCAATGGGTTATTTAATGCCGACAAAATTTTTATTGCTGTTAATGTTTTTCTTCAAAAATCTATTGCTGAGAAGATTTTTCCTTGAAGAAATCTATAGCTGGTCATATTTTTTTCAAAGAATGTATTGCTGGTATTTTTTTTTAAGTATTGCTGATAATAATTTTTTCCTTCAAAAATTATTTTTGGTAATAATTTCTTTTTTATTACAAAGTATTTCTGGTATTAAAACCTGTTTTTACACAAGTTTGGGTGTTAACTATTTGCCCATAGCTGAAACCCTAACAAGTGCTACCACCCCGGGTCAGGGTGGACCTGGGAACACCAGTAATTAAGAGGTGGTTCCACGCTCCTCAAAACCTCCTGATCAAAGGCCTTGCTGTTGGATGTAGTTTGTCTTACCCAGACAATATTTGTCACTAAGTATGATTTTCCACTTATGATACCATGCTTGATTAACATGGTTATCA
>CAHIKZ030005417.1:297500-437500 GCA_903632075.3 Acanthosepion pharaonis
GTAATGTAGTTTGGAAAATTTCATATGTACGTGCATGTGTGAATATGTTTTCAGCATTCAACCGCAATGGGGTTGGATTGCAGTTTCTTTTAAGGTTACGTTTTCATAGGTGAATGAAATCAAAAAAGAAAAGAGAAAGAACAAATTTGTGTCTGATATTTATAATGTGATCACATAACAGGCTTCTGGAAAAGAAGTGGGAAAACTTGATTTGGTCACATACTGGAAAAAGATTTGTAGATGGGTGGATGCAATGCCCACTTGTGTATTTATTGACCAATTAGAAGTTGAGATTTCCTGAAAATATGTAAGAAGCTGGGTAAACTCTTTGATTCACTTTTTGCACAGATTTGTACAAAATTCAACATTGATAAGAAAGTGGTAGCAGGATGCTAAAATATCAAACAGAAAAGTATAATAAATTAATTAACACCATAAAATGTATTTCTGTTAAATAATAGTTTCAGACTATTATTTTTTAGTAGCAGTGTATTATTAATGATAATAAATTAAAATAATTATTAATTCTAAAATTAATTTTAATGCCTCCAAACTTCTATTAGAGAACCTTTTTTAGCATTTCATCATCATGGCTGAGGATAACTTCCAAGCGATTCACTCATTATACTTTCTGGGGCTAATGTTTTAACTGATATGAAGTGGAAAGATTATATTGAATCATTTAGAAAGTATATTGTTAGAAAAGTTGGTTCACTGTGTTGAGCTAGACAATTTTTCTCACCAGAATCTATCTTACACATTTATAAGTCTACTATGCATTGAATAGTGTTGCCACATCTGGTTCTGTGCTTCTGCTATGTATGGAGAGATTCTTGATAAAATCCAAAGAATAATCGGTAATGTTATCAGTTCTGACCTGGCAACTCAGCCTCAGTCACTTTTACAACTATGCCTTTTCTATAAATGTTTTCATGATAATTCTTATGATGAGTTTTTCTCTTTGATTTCTTGACTTTATGGAGTACAGATTTACAGCTAGGTTTGCAGCTAGGTCGCATCCTTTTACAGTTCAAATTTCTAGATGTAAGCTATGTTATATGCATGTTATATTCCTGCAATAATCTCAGTCAGTAACCCTCTGCCTTGAGTGGCTCTTTGGCCTTGTATTGGGTGAATAATACTCTAACAGGTTATGGCAATAAACCACAGGAATCTGTGTAGACCTATTATTGCTTATGTCCTTTCAGGACATGACATTTACACACACAAATAAATACACATATATATATATATATATATATATATATATATATATATATATAAGACAAAAGGAAAACTTATATTAGCTGACACATTTCATCCTCTGAGGGACTTCAAGTCAAATGCCTCTCAGAGGATGAAACACATTGGCTAAGATGAGTTTTCCTTTTGTCTTTATTCATATTATCTATTAACAGATCTATTCTATCTGAAATTTTACATATATATTTTACATATATATATATATATATATATATATATATACACACAGACATATGAAGAAATATAGTCTTAAGATGTGCTATATTTATGGGATAAAGTGCTTAATATCAGAGATAGAGCAAGTGTAAATATAAGAGTGAACATAGAAGTCAACACTTAGAGGCGACAGTCTGTTTCATGCTATATGCAATCTTCAATCTACGTGGCCTGACGATTGCATATAGCATGAAACACTGTCACATCTAAGTGTTGACTTCTATGCTCACTTATATATATATATATATATATATATATATATATATATATATGTGTGTATAAACATCATTTAAAGCGATGCCCATTAGCACCAAATACAGGCCTGGATCCTTATTTTGTTTCTGAACAATGCTATAAGTTGCTCATTTGAAATAGACTGAATGCTGCTATCAAGTCATCTAGTGCATTATGTAGTCTCGATACACTAGAGATTTTGCTGTTCCCTTTAGATAAAAGTCTGCTGGATTTAAATTTGATTAGCGTAGGGGCTACACATCTTTGGAAATAATGCAGTCTTCAAAGATTTGTGAGATGTGTGGCCAGTAGCACCGTCCTTTCAGAACCATGAGCAATTGATGTCCTCACTTGTCATCTAATTGATGAAGGTGGGAAGATAGCACTCAACAGTTTAATGTATTCATAAAGAAAACAGGGGCCAACCATTCGACATCTGGAAATTGCAACCCACACCCGAACCATGAAATCATGTAAGGGTGTTTCATGCAAACTGTGAGGATTATTGGAGGAACACAATCTTGTGTTTTACAAATTAGCATAACCCCAAAAATGGAACCAGGCTTCATCTCTAAAAAATATCACATCCAGTACATTAGCAGTGCTCTCTTTGATAATTTAGTTAAACCATCTGCAATAGCGCAGATGCTTTTTATGATCAGTTGATTTCATTTCTTTTACCGCCATTATTCTGTATAGGATGAGTTTTAATTTTTTCTGTTGACCTTCTGAACTGTTTCAAGACCAATATCTTACCACTGTGCTAACTTTCGTAATGATTTTCTTGGAATCTGCTGCATATTGTTAGAAATATCCAACAGTTTTTTCTCTGATAGCTTTGCTGGCCTTCTACAGTGTTTAGCATTGTCCACTGATACTGTATCCTGAAATTTATCAACAAGATTACAAACTGCATTGTGATATGGACTAGTTATATCTAAAAATTTATCAGCTTCTTGAAATATGAGTTTGATGATAAATACACATTCTCCATTCAACATTCCAACCACCTGAAGGAGGCCAGAGCGTACAACGGCCGAAATGTTGTAATAAATATGGCGACAAAGATGAGGACAATAGTCCGAATAATGTAAATAATGTACACATTCTCCAGTTATTAAAAACATATTGGGGTGAAAACCTGAAATAAAAATGATTAGAAAAGTGCACAATAACTTTTCAAATACCCTGTATGTATGTATGTATGTATATATATATATATATATATATATATATATATATATATATATATCTCACTTGTATATCCTTGCTTGAACTGGCTTCTAATGTTCTGGATGGAGCAGCTTGGGGATAGTAAATGTGGCTCTCGGGGGTACAGTCCTTATGTGTAAGGGAAACTCAGATGACTTCCACTAAGGAATTATGTGAACGAGTGGTGCAATATCAATTCTAATTCATTACCTCTTTGTCCCCAAGGCCTGTTGGTACAGTTGGTATGACGTTTGCCTAATATTGTAACTGTCCAGGTTTCAATTCTCAGTAGTGGATGCACACTGCTGATGAGTCCTCAATATAGGACGAAATGGCCATCCAGTGTTTTCTGCAGTCTGTTGAGGTTTCTTCTACACTCGATGGATTACTAAATTATGATTATCTCAAATCCTCCTAATAATTTCTATATATATATATATATATATATATATATATATATATATATATACACACATATATATATATATATATATATATATATATATATATATATATATATATATATATAAAATTTATATATATATATATTATTTATATATATATTCATATTCATGTACAATGCAACCACCAGATGTTGATTGGCTACTGACTGTTGCAAAATTTGAATATTGATATCTATACTGTACTGTAATCATAGTGGACCAGTCTATTATTTATTGCGGATGGGAAAAAAATATATATTAATAACTGTACAGTATAAATACCAATATTTAAATCTTGCAACCATCAGTTTTCAATTAACACCTCAGTTAGTAAAAAAAAGTATATATATATATATATATATATATATATATACCTATAGTGAGCCAGACAAACCTACCTAGGTTTTTAAACGGATCGTCAGGAAAGTTTGGCCAAACTTTCCCTGATGATCCGTTTAGGTGAAACCTAGGTAGGTTTGTCTGGCTCACTAGGTGTATCTAGGTCTGCTCTACGGTTGTATTGAGCTCTTTTGTTAGTTAGTTGTTACTCGTATCGGGGTTTTTTCTTTGGGCTTCAGACCTGCATCTATGCGATTTTTTTTTTGTCGGCAGAAGTCCATGTTTGTAGCTCTTTCTTTTTAAAAACCTTTTTTTCCCTCGAGATTGATTTGATTAGCAAATCAAAAATTTGAGGGTTTTTCGAAACGAGTCTAGTTTTCTATATTTATATTTATATATATATATATATATATATATATATATATATATATATATATATACCCAAGTAAAGGATTGGTGTATACAGAATAAATTCCAATAACCAAAAATACTATTCTTAAAAAAGTGCTCAATACAGAGTAGAGCAAATATAATTTATTCGAAAATTAAACATAAATATGTTATAAAATCATTACAAAATAGCCACTTTGTTTCAATATTACTGGTGTCTTATCAGGTGATGGTATTGAATGTAGAATAAAGAGTTTATTCAACATTCAACACCATCACTTGATATGACACCAGAAGTGTTGAAACAAAATGGCTATTTTTGTAATGATTTTATAACATATCTATGTCATAATTTTCGAATAAATTATATATATATATATATATATATATATATATATATATATATATATTGTATTTAGGCAGCAATCCCTCTTTTATACATGTTTCATTAAAGATGACTGACAAGGTACTACTGTGATTTCATTTAATTTTTCTTGTATTCATACAAGTGTTTTCTTTTCTGGACACAGTATATGTAAAAACTCTGCAAAAGTTTGGCATAATCAAGCATTTTTGCCTATTCTTTTAGCCATTATCAAGGACAGTTTATTTTTTTTTTTTTTTCATTAAATATGTGTTTTTTTATGTATGTCGCCTTATACACAGAAATATATATAGTGTGTGTGTGTGTTTGGGTGTGTGTGTGCATATATACACTGTATATTTCCGTGTATATGGTGACCTATAGATAAGATGAGATCAGAAAATATATCAAATTTTCATCCTATACCTGTAGTACAAGATGAATGCTTATTGATTATATAAAGATGATGTTATTGGAAATGTTACTGTATCCTTAGAAATTCAAAATAAATGGAATAATACAAAACAATTCTATATTATGTTTTTCCTACACACATCGTATAAAAGAGAAACTATTTCATCATGTGATCTCTTGCAAATACAAGTCTGGTGTACTAATGGCCATTTACTTAAACTTCATCGTCAGTCACAAAATACCACTAATAAAAGTACAATAATGTATGATAATAGTACATTCCATTGCTGTGAACGCAGCCATAACTCAATGTTTACATTTTCTCAGCTGATCTTGCATGGATGCAAGTTGATTGCATTGATATGGAATTATTCTTCAAATAGGAAATTTATTATGAAGTTATGCCAATAATATATCAGGTAGAAATGGTTTTATTACTTTTATTATCAGTTTATTTGATAATGTGAATCTTTTCATGTATGTTATTGATTCTCGCACTGAGGCTGAGGTTAGCCTACTGACAAACATTACTCAGAATTTAAGGTCTCTTTTTTAGAATTACAGTATAAGATGACCCCTAATTTTTTAGGGTGATTTTGGGATTTAAAGGTTGTCTTATATTCTTATATAAGGAAATATATGGCATATATATTGTATTTAGGCAGCAATCCCTCTTTTATACATGTTTCGTTAAAGATGACTGACAAAGGATATATATATATATATATATATATATATATATATATATATATATAAAAGGCTCGAACACTAATATTCCATGGTTATGATTTATTACATTGGAATCGTAATCACGATCCAAATCATCAGACTTACAAATTAAAAAAAGCGACATATACTACTAGTAATACTTAGCACAACTTGTAAGTCTATCAAAGCAAATTGGTACCCAAGGAAAAAATTGAAAGAACTAGAAACATCCAAACAGGGTGAAATAAATCATCCAGTGCCTTAAGTTTTTAGTCCAAAGAAAAAAAAAACCAAGCAAGTAATAAAGCTGAGACATAGAGTGCTCAATGCACTAAGTACAGCAGCCTGTCTATATATATATATATGGAATATTAAACAGAAAGATGGTACTGACCCCATTTTAAAATGGGAAATACTAAAACAAAATGCCATAAGTATAAAGCAGGGGATCAGTATTGCTTATGTATGGAGGAAAAATTAGCAATAACCACCTCCGATGAACCTAATAATTTATTAAATCAAAGACCTGAAATTTTAAATAGGTGTAGGCATAGTAAATCCTAGTTATTGGAATAGAGGCTCTGGCCTTTTTTTCTTTTTATCTTTTTCTGTCACAAGGTTTTATGCTAATTACTTTTTAGTGGTTTTATCAATAAATACTGTTTCATGTCATTTCCTCTTTAGTCAGCTTATCCTGAAGATCCATTTAGGTGAAACCTAGTTAGGTTGTTCCTTACTCTTTAGAATTTATTTCATTTATATATATATATGAGGAGGCACGGTAGAGCAGTGGATAGCGGCTTGGATTGAGAAATCGCAGAGCCGAGTTCGAATTCCAGTCGAATCCATTACATTCACTTACGTGCTAATACCCTTGGGAAAGGTATGTATCCTCTTCATCTCCCTCCAGCTATGGGTAAAATAGCAGGACAGACTGGGTTCTATAGCCTTGGATGGCAACTGGTCTAGGAGAAGGACAACTCTGAATTCAAAACCTGCGGAGGGTCGTTTGGGAACCTTGTGGCATGCATTCGGTGCACCAGGTTTCTGTATTCGTCCCTCCAAAAAGTGTGGCTGGTCCTGCACGAGGCCTTCACCACTATAATCAAATCTCATGTGCCGGTGTCGGGATGTCGGTTTCCTGGGGACTTATTGGCCTGACCCTCATACGTTGAACGCGACGGGAGAGTCGATTATATATATATAAGTCTACAACATAAATTTAATCTATATATGTGTATACCAAAATGACTTCTAAAAATATATTTTCACTCTGTTATATAGTGTCTAGGAAGTTCTTTTAATATATGAATGATGAGAAAAACCAGTCTTGCTTCAAATCAAACTCACTCTCACCTAGCCAATCTTAACAGATACGGAATCAAGAAAAACAATGCATGTTATTTATAGACATGCATAACACAAGGCAAAACTTTGAATAGCCTAACCTGAAGTCAACCAGGAATTTACTACTCTATTAATGGGACCCTGCTTTCTAATATCATTGCAGGTTAATATTAGTTTGTCACACATGAAATGACACACTTTATAGGAAATGAATAAAATGCTTCTGAAATGTTAAATAACTAATTTATTTAGTTGAAATAGGCACCATATTGATGAATGACTGTTCTCCAACATTCCTCTAAGTTCTTGATCCTATCTTTAAAAAAAGGTCCATCCTTTGAACAGTTCAAATGTTTCAATTACTTCTTCCTTATTTGAGAATGTTTTATTGTACATAAAAAGATCAAAATGTTTAAATAAGTGATAATCAGTAGGAGAGATATCAGAAGAATATGGAGGATGAAGCAAAATTTCATAATTCAGGCTATGCAACCTTTGGACAGTTGATTGAGAAGTCTGTGGCCATGCATTGTCATGTAGCAAATTTGGGCTATCCCTATTCATAAGTCTAGAATGTTTCTTTACAATTTTTCATGCATACACTCAATTTCTCCACAATATGAGGTTGCTGTTATTGTTTTCCCTTGAGGCAAGAATGAATAATGAATAACCCCTTTGAAAGACCACCATACAGTAACCATTAACATTTTAGGATGCAGTGGAGGTTTTGGGTATTGTTTTGGTGGTTTACTTGCATCTAACCACTGGCGTATGCTCTTACAGTTAAAGAGTATCTATTTCTCATCACATGTGATGATTCGAGAGAAAAATATTTCTTTTTTCCAAGTTTGATTATTCAACATCATTTCATTGTAATCATTTTCAATGGGTTTATGAGTCCCAATATATTGAAAGAAAAAATGATCTGGAAAGAAAAAGAATTGGTAATAAGTCAAGATTTGTTTCTATACTAAGGAGGTTATTTTGTTAGATAAACAACCAACCACAAAAAGGATCATTTCATGTCACACACTAATATATAAACACCAACTCTGGAGACAGCAAGGCAGAGTCTCTTGCACCCTTGCAAGAAGAAGAATCCGTGTATGATGAAAGCCTCAAAAACACACACATTCAATCACTAATATTAAACTGAGTTGAATAAACTATTGTATGAGAGTTTTTGTCTCATGTTATCATTAGCCAGCACAATGATTTCATTATAGATGCTATCAGGGAATGAGTAAGAAAATTTCTAAATATTTGCATTAAGAGATTACTTAAAAAAAATCAGACAAAAGTACAAGATCGTAATCCTAACAGAATATTTCAGTTGTGAATGTATATTACAAGAAATACTTATATTTTGTTAAACAATTGCTTTGGATTCTATTTCTTTGTCCTACAATCTCCTTTTCTCCCTTTCATTTCTTTATCATCCTTCATTATGCATCCTTGTTCCTTTTCTTTTCCTAATTTTTCTAGCTTCTTCCAATATTTCAAAATTTTTCTTCATCGAAATTTTCCAAATTCTTCTTCATTATCTAATTTTTCTAAATTCTTCTTCTTCATCTAATTTTTCATCTCCTTCATCTAATTTTTCATCTCCTTCATCTAATTTTTCTTCTTCATCTAATTTTTCTTCTTCATCTAATTTTTCTTTTTCATCTAATTTTTCAAAATTATTCTTTTTTCATCTAATTTTTCAAAATTATTCTTTTTTCATCTAATTTTTCAAAATTATTCTTTCTTCATCTAATTTTTCAAAATTATTCTTCTTCATCTAATTTTTCAAAATTATTCTTTTTCATCTAATTTTTCAAAATTTTTAATTTCATCTTTTTTAAGACTAAATATCTCATATGTAAAACTATTGTTTATTTAATTCTGGATTTTGTCAATTAATATTGATGAGTAGGTGTGTAGCTTTAGGGGTTTTCCAAACATGGATTATTCTACTTGCAAGGAGGTGAGAGATTATCTTCCCTCTTGGGTGGGGTGCTTATATGTATCATCCTGTCATCTAGTTGTCCCATGTGCACATCCTAAGCACAGCTGGATCAACCACCTGCTTACATGTTTGGGCAGACACTGACTTCCTATGAGGCATAGGGTCAACCCACTGTTGCACCTGGTTTCTGTAATACTCTGATCTAAAACTGAGAGCAAAATCTATTTTTGTATAATCTGTGTTGAATCCTGTGCGATCGTCGTAGATCAACTTCACTTAAAACAAAGGTTCTTTATTGACATTAAATTTTAATCACATATTATATAAGTACCATTTTAAGCACTACGGATTTATAGAAATACAAACAAGTCATTAATATGGGTAAAATAAACTTTTGATAAAGGTTAATCGGATTAACACATTCAGTAGCAGTGTTAAAGTGTGTATTTTTTAAATTTGTACCATGTCTTCTTTTTTCGCCTCTGTACACTGCAGTAACTAATATCAGCTTTCTATTCTTGCCTTTTTTTTCACATTAGTGAAAACTTTAAGGAAAGTGTGAAGAAAAGATTAAATATAAACTGCGAAAAGACAAAACGTATAGTTATGAGCAAAAGGATGAGCCCAAAATGCAAATTACAAATTGGAGATACCAAAATCAAATAAGTACATAAATTTAAATATCTGAGGAGTGTTCTCTAACAAGGGATCGAAAGTGCAACACTGAAGTCTGAAAACATATTCGGATGGCCAAAGCTGCCTTCCAAAAGCTAAGCAGAGTATTAAGAGACAGAAAAATCTCGTTAGAAACAAAAGAGTATTGAACTCTTATGTGATATCTGTCCTCCTGTATGACATCAAATGCTGAACAATCTCCTCAAAAGAGAACTTGAAGCAACAGAAATTTAGTTCTACAGAAGGATGCTGAGGATATCATGGACCAAACATGTAAGCAACAGTTAGGTTTTAGAGTAAATAGAAACAAAAAGGAAACTTATACTTAACATCAGGAAGGGGCAGTTGAAATTTCTGGGACATTTAATGAGGAAGGCAGGCTTGGAAAACTTGATATTCATGGGACATGAGCAAATGGATGGTAGAAGAGGGTTTGGTAGAAATAACAAAAAGACAAAACTTATTAAGAGCTAAAAGGGACATGAAGGTGTGGAGGGCCATGTTTGCTTACTTCCTAAAGGGACACAGCACATAAAAGAAGAAAAAAACTTTGTTAATAATAAAGTTAATAATGGCATCCCAAATTTCCAGGAACTGATTCCATAAATTCAGGGAATTCTTAGGAAACTATTCTGTTTATTTTCTTTTCAATCTGAGAAGAGAAACAAATCAGTTTATAGTATCAAAAAGAATTCATCCATTTTGATAATCTAATAGAAAGCATTTATTTATTAAGATGTTTCCAGATTGAAATTCTGTTTTCATCATACAAGAAGTATGATGTTTTTTGACTGTAGTGTTATGGTTTCTTACCTACATTTGAACTGAATTGCTGCAGTCCCAAAAATCTAATGGAAGACCTATCAAATTTCTGATTAGATGATTTGCTACATTTTTAATTTCAAAATGATTTCTTTTGTCAGAATAAATTATGTTCATCACAGAAAACTCTCTTTCAGCCTCTGCAGAACTTACAGCAATGGTATTAATTATATTTTTAGCTATTAATATAAGAGATTATTTTTGGATAATCCAACAAGTGGTTCACTAAGCTTCTATAATTTTAAGAATCAGTTTCTGCAAATGGGTGCAAACCAATAGGATGCCACCACTGAGTAAAGGTGTTAACTTGCTGGTTGGTTGATTTATTTTTTACGGCTTTGCAGTTTATTTAAAGCCAGAATATATTTCTAGATTGTAAAAAAATATAAATTTTCATTGGAGTGAGGGTGGGATAATGATAATAATGACATTTACAGATGCTAGTTTTTATTAATTAACTCATACTGGTGGGGAGAAGAAGGCAAATTCATTTTTTTCCACTGAAGCATTGTGTGACTTTTCAGAAATACCAGACACTGGGATTGAACTCAAATTGCCAGGGAACCAGAATTGTTTTAACCAAATGATCTATCGTTATTTTCTTGGCAGATGTTCAGATGAGCTATATTCCTTCTTTCCACCAGTTCAGACCTTCACAACAAGGACTGCCCATATCCACCTAAACAAGGTTAACTTATCCTCATTCCCTTCATATTCTATTGGTAAGGAGGAAGCTCCTTTGGGGCAGCAACTTCCCCAGAACGGTTACTTTGTGAAACACTCCCAAGAAGATCTTAATCTCTTCAAAGTTCACCTCTCATTCAGTTTGCACTTTGCCCTGGTCTTTTGAACAGGAGTAGAGGTTTATCCCATGTTTCCTGTTTAGGATTGGGATTACGGCCTCTTCTAAAGTTTTTCCATTCTCTTTCACTTCCAGTAGCCCCTTGCATCTTAGTGGCATTATCACTTTGCTTGAGGCGAACTGATTACAAAACAGTCCCAGGTCAACTAGTTATCTATAATCTATGCTTCTTGCTTCCTCTTCTTATATCCATAAAACAACCTCATTTAGTAATCCTCTACATTGAGTGGCTCTTGGGCCTTGTATTGCATGAATAATAGTTTAAAAAAAACATTTGAATCCACTAGTCCCTGGATCTAGTGTGTATTAACAGATATGAGTTATCTCCCCTAGGCATGGAAAGCAGAATGAGAACAATTTCGTTCCTGGGTTCTGAGTTCAATTCCTGGTTCTGGTATTGCTTCAGTTGAAGAAATGGACAAGCCACACAAAGATGAATAAGACTGGTGTGTATGAACTGACATGAGTTATCTCCCCCTAGGCATGCAAAGCAGGAGAATAGCTGATTCCAGTGGGTTGAATAAAGAGTTCCATTCAAAACTCCAAGAAGTGGAACAAACACGTGACAAAGGCTGGAGGTTACAATAGCTGAAATATTGCAAGTATAACAAGCAGGTTGAGCATGCAGGTTCGAATAATAATGCATATAATTGTCTAAGAATATATTAACCACAATGTTAGAATCTATAACGATGACAACTAGACAACTTCACATGTGCAAATGGTGTGACTGTCTTACATCATTTGCATTGGATTACTGCTAATTTTAGGTTGTTATTTTCTGACCAATGGCAGATAACTTCCTGTTTTTTATACTTGTCTTTGATTCATCTCATTTTGTGGTTGGAGAATTCTCATGTAAGTAAAAGTGATCTTTTGTTATTTTTAATGATGCCTAATTGAAGCTTGTTTGGTGGAATGGGGATTTATTTTTGGAAATGACGCTAGGAATTGGAGAAAAAAACATGGCCTGTTTTTGACAGCTTGAAATAAAACAGAAATAGTTTGAAATATGTTTTTAAAAAAAAACATTTTCACATTTATGAACTTAGTCCAAAATAAATTATGATCTTATTACAAGTTATTCATTGAGTGTGCACACAGCAAGTCTCTTCAAAGTTCTCACCTGCTTCATTGCTTTGATCTTCAAAAATGCAATGTCAGTCATTATCTTTTGTCGTCTTAACTTCAGTTCTTTTACAGTTCTCTCTCCTTAATAATGTTTTCTTTTCTCATTCTTTCACACTTCTTGTGTCTTAGTGGCTTTATTGCTTTGCTTGGGTGAAAGGAAAAGATGCTGACAGAAGCCTCCATTTATAGAAGATAATTACACAGCACTTGCATAATACCATTCACAATTATTTTTGCATGCTATCTTAAAATATCAATACAATTTTTTAACCCTGACATAGCATCATGACTTCAGTCATTTTCTCAACACCGTAATGTAGCCTCTCTGTGTCTTTTCTATAAATACTTTCATGGTAATTGTTCTAATGAACTCTCCTCTGTGGTACTTAGACGTTATGAATTTAAGAGCAATACTAGATTGGCAGCTAGGTCTCATCATTTTACGGTTGAAATAGCAAGATGTAACCTAACAGTTTTTTTTCTTATTTCTGTAAATTTTTCAGC
Source organism: Acanthosepion pharaonis (assembly GCA_903632075.3). Classification (NCBI taxonomy): domain Eukaryota; kingdom Metazoa; phylum Mollusca; class Cephalopoda; order Sepiida; family Sepiidae; genus Acanthosepion; species Acanthosepion pharaonis. The sequence goes on from CAHIKZ030005417.1 coordinate 310,376, forward strand.
TTCTTGCTTTCCAGTCAAGTTTGATTTTTTAAAATTTGAATGCAAAGTCAATTGTCATCTTCTGTCTTCTTAACTTCTCTTCTTACTCCTTAATAATGTTTTTGTTATATTCTTTCACACACAGTAACCCCCTGCATGTTAGTGGCTTTGTTACCTTGTTTGGGGTGAAAAGATTATAAAAAAATAAAAAAAATATATCTTTATTTACTTTCATTTCTGACATTCAACTTCATGATTTATAAACTTTTTCCAAATGAAAGTGTTCTCCATGTGATTAGAATACTGTGCTTTTTTTTTTTTGCTTTTCGCTTGCAAGGGTAATTGACAGCAAAAGAGATGTTATTTTTGGTATAAGCACCATCAGTGTATAATAAATAATAATGATCTGGTGATGCAAAACAATTCAGATCAGTTATATGCCATGTATGATAATTGCTCAGGCAATCATGTATCTTTCAGAACATGACTGACGAGGCAGATCTTTTCCCGTAGTATTTTGCTATTTCTTTCTGTGGTAGACCAGTTGACATCCAGGACTATAAACCCTGGTCTGTCCTGCTATTTATCCATAGCTGTGGTGGTGGTGGTAGGGGGGGGGGATTCATATCTTATTTATCATATATAATTGGTTTTCTGTTTCATACTAGACAATTTTTCTCGTCTGAATCTATCTTGCATATTTACAAGTCTACCATTCATCCAGGCTTAGAATATTGCTGTCATTTATGGTCTGGAGATTCTGCTGTATATTTAGTGTTCCTTGTTAAAATCCAAAGAAGAATCTGCAATGTTATTGGTCCTGACATCTTGGCTTCAGTCATTTTCTCACCACTGTAATGTAGCTTCCCTGTGCCTTTTTTTATAAATGTTTTCATGGTAATTGTTCTAATGAACTCTCCTCTATGATACTTAGACTTTATGAATTTAACAGCAGTACTAGATTGGCAGCTAGGTCTCATCATTTTACAATTAAAATGGCTAGATGTAACTGTAAGTTTTACGTATCTTCTTTCTCACTTCTTGTTTGTGGAACTCTCTTCTGGTTTCATGCTTTGCAATGAACTTTGATCTTCAAAAATTTAAATGCCATGTCAATCATTATCTTTTGTCTTCTTAATTCCTGTTCATTTATTTTTCTCTCTCCTTAATAATGTTTTATTTTCTCTTATTCTTTAACACTTCCTTGTGTCTTACTGACTACAAAAGAAAAATCCACCCCCGGCAGGAATGAAACTTAAAAATAATGTTTATTGTAATAAGAAATAATTACTTACCACCTTGCTTAAGGTGAAATGACTACAAAAAAGATTGATTTTATTATGTAAGACAATGTTTGTGTAATAAAATGAGTATTAAGCAACAGACATTGGTAAAATTTTCAGCATGTATTTTTATTTATATGAGCAATAAATCTATTCTGAGGATACAACCATTTACTTCTCTCTAGATAGTCATTTGATCAGTCCATTACAGTCAAATTGGCAGCTGATGTCAAAAATGACCTTCAGCTTGGGCAAATGATGGTTTGTTAATTTTCATACCTCTGAAATGAAACTGCTCTCTATTAATCATCTGAGAGACTACTTTCTGCTTTTCATCAACATGGCTGATGCTAACCTCCAGGAGAGTTATGCATTGTACCTTCTCAGACTAACATTTTCAGCTTACATAAAATGGAAAGATTATATTGAATTCATTGCTAGGTCAGCTGCTAAGAAAGTTGGTTAACTGTGTTGTGCTAGACTATTTTCTTCTCCAGAATCTATCTATACATATGTATAAATCTACCATTCATCCAGGCTTAGAATATTACTGCCATATATGGTTTGGTGCTCCTTTTATATATCTAGAGATCCTTGATAAAATCCAAAGAATTGGCAATATTATTGGTCTTGACTGGCATCATGGATTCATTTACTTGCCTATTGACATAAAGTTGTCTCTTTGAGCCTTTTCTATAAATATTTTCAAGGTAATTGTTCAGACGTGCTCTTTGCTGTGGTACCTAGACTTTATATATAAATAGACTAGACTTACTACAAGGTCTTATCAGTTTAGTGTTGAGTTGGCGAGCTGTGACCATAAGTTCTATGCTATCAGTTTCTTTTCTCACATTCTCACTTGTGGAACTCCCTTCTGTCTCCATGCTTCCCAGCCAACTTTAATCTTCAAAAGTTTAAATGCAACACCAATCGTTATCTGCTGTCCTCCTGATTACTCTTCTTTTGTTCTCACTTCTTAGAAATGTTTCTGTTTTCTAATACTTCCACATCCAGTAAATCCCTTGTGTTTTAGAGGCTTTATTTACACTATTTACATGTGGACTATTGTTCTCATCTTTATTGTTGGTATCACAATTTTTTGTCTGTTGTGTCATCCAGCCTTCATCAGGTGTATAACAATCCAGGTAGACTACTCAAAATTCTGAAATGAACCCTTTATTTAATCTACAGAAGTAGATTGTTTTTGTTCCACTGCTCATGTCTAGGGATATCTGAACTAGTTCTTATTTCTAGTACTGCTTTGTTATTGCTCGCCCTGCTTCCCCTGAGTCCAAGTACACACTTCAGTTTCATATATGCTAACATATTCTGTTCCTTTCTCACTGCCAGAAGATACCTGTGATATCACCTCAAAATCATGTTTGAATACCAGTAGTGAGATTGGTAAAAATCATATGAAGTACATATTTTTTTATATTGTATATGTTGCTCTGAATTTCTTATATTTTGCATTGAGCACTGTTTTTACTTTTTTGTGTCTTTGACATAATTTCTTTGATTGTTATAAAAGTAATATATATGTATATCTATCACTCTATGTGTGTGTGTGTGTGTGTGTGTGTGTGTGTGTGTGTGTGTGTGTGTGTGTGTGTGTATATATATATATATAACTCTATGTGTGTGTGTGTGTGTGTGTGTATATATATATATATATATATATATATATATATATATATATATATAAGCAAATATATGGCTATAGATCCGACAGTATGAAGAAAATATACAGAAAAAACAAAAAAAAAACTTAATATGCAATTATTGCTGTTTTAATGTTAATATAATGTCAACGTCGGACGTTTCAGTTTAGTTTAGTAGACCATCTTCAGGACATATTCATAACGTTGAACGCTGATCTTATAAAAGATTTCAGTTATCTGTTTGGATTGGTATTGCTTTTATGTCCATTATTTTTTTCATATATGAATTGAATATATATCTGTTAATATATAATTTTTATGAATATGTCCTGAAGATGGCTATATTAAAGACCAATACAAAACGTCAGATATAATTATTTTATATTAACATTAAAAACAGTTATAAAACTTTTTTTATATTATGTTATAAATTTTTTTGTTTAAATCACTTTTTTTTTATGTTATAAATACTTTTTTCTTAAGTATATATTTTTATATAAAATATATATATATATATATATATATATATATGGAAAAAAAAGACAATTGGAAAATATTTTTTGTCATTGTGGACATGTTTTGTCAATTCAATTTTATAAAGGCAAGTTTAAAAGTGAAATGTTTTTTAGTTATTCAGTTTTCTTTCTCCTAGACTGGTTGTCAGCCAAGGCTAGAGAGCTCAGCCTTGCTATTAACTCATGGCCGTGGGAGAGAAGAGTTGGAATCTTACCATTCCAGGGATATTTCTGTGAAAGTGAATGCAACTGCTGGCATTTGAACTCAACACGCTAATTCCATTTTCTTTCCCAATAACCTTTATGCCAGGCACACATCAATCTAGACAGCAGCCGTCCTGTGTTTATCATGCTGGGATTGAGAAGAATTCTCAAATAAAAGATTAAGTACTTTGTTCTGGTTTTTCATCTTGTTTTCCATTCAATTTGCTTTCATTAACAAATTACACTCATGGTTATAATAATGGAAATTACACCCTCTAGATCCCCAGTCAATCAAGGAGTCCTCTCATTATTTTTCTGCTTTCCTTTCTCTTCCTTCATCTGTCTTACTTTCCCTCTCATTCTCTCTCTTATGTCTTTCTTGCTTTACAGTTAATTTCCATTCTCCTTCTCTCCTTCTCTATGACTCTCTCTTTTTTTTTTTTTGCCCTCTCTATCTTCTTCTGTCACCCACTCTCTTCCTCATCCTCTCTCTTTCTCTGTCATAGTCTCTCTTTCATTTTCGCCCTCTCTTTCATCATCTATCTTCTGTCACCCATTCTCTTCCTCATCCTTTCTCTCTTGCTCTTTCATCCTCTCTTTCTCTGTCACCCTCTCTTTCCTCCTCTCTTTCTCTTTCCTCCTCTCTCTTTCTCTTTCCTCCTCTCTCTTTCTCTTTCCTCCTCTCTTTTTATCTTTCATCCTCTATCTTCCTCTGTTACCCACTCTCTTCTGCGCCCCTGCTTTTGCATTCTCTCTCTTTCCCTTTCATCATCTCTCTTACATCCTCTCTTTTCCTTTCTTCCCCTGTCACCCTCTTTTTCTTCTTCTCCCCTTTCTTTCTCTGTCACTTTCTCTCTTTCTCTGTCACACACTCTTTCTCATCCCCCTTTCTTTATCTCACCACTTTTTCTCTCTTCCCCCTCATTATCTTTCCCTCACCCTCTCTCTTTGCCTTTTTTCTTCTCTTTCTTGTCTCTTACCTTTTATTATTTTTTGCTTTTATCTCTTCATCCTGATCTCTTACTTGTCTCCTCTCAGTCTTTCTTTTATGCTGTTATTTTTTCGCTTAATTCTTTCTTCTTTCCCATCTAATATCTATACCTCTTCCATACTTTATTCCATTTTTTTTCACTTTTATTTTCCCACCTCATTTCCTTGACAAGTTGATCCCATTTTGCCCCACCTCCTTACCCCTGTATGATCCAAGGCTCAACATTAAGATACGAATGAAGAATTATAACAAGGTTAACCAAACCCAGTTCTTACACTGTTATATCAACCATTTTTTTTTTTTTTTTCAAGACTGCTGCCAAATAAAGCCAAAAGTGTCAAGGCCTGGTAAAAAATGGTTTGCTCCTTACTGACATCTGTTCACAAAGTGAATCTTTTTATCTTTCACATCTGGAGTGAATTCTGCTCTTGTTCCTTCTTAGCTGTAAACATTTCACAATATTTTCATTCTAGTATTTTTTTTTACGAAAAGAAACTTTCAGCTATTTGAATTTATATAAATCACTATTTACATTGTTCAAAGTGTTTGTCCTCATCTTTATTGCTATATTCACAATGTTTCGGCCATTGTATGCTCTGACCTTCTTCAGGTGATATACATTGGAATTTCAAACCAAACCCTTTATTTAGTCCAGGACAGTAGATTGTTCTCATTCCACATGCCATGCCTTTTTCGGATAACTCTATTTCAGTTAATTCTCTTTTAGTAATGCTTTTATCCACTGGAATAAAAGCAATGGCTGAAGTAATCGAGTGACTTGACCCAAATAGTTGTGAGTTCAATACCTGACCACAGCAAAGGTGAACGAAACTTGGACAGTTGAGTTACTAAAGGGAAATAATTAGAGAAAAAGTCACTAATATAACTTGTGATCATGGTTCTCCACAACTTCCCATCACTTGTAGCTCTAATGTTTGTTACCTTACTGTCCCCCTAGTTCCTGCTCTGCCATTCATTTATACAACCTCATTAAGTAGGTTACTTTCTATTCACCCCCCCACACACACACACTTGACTTCAATATGTCCTGTGAGTGTCAAATTCTCCAAGTATGCTTTCCTCATAATCCATCCTAGACATTTCAACTGTCTGATTCTAAGTACAATTGTTCTTTTAGTTTCCATTTTCCTTAAAATTTCCTCATTGCTCACATAGCTACATCTCTGTTGTCTAAAATCTTGTCTTCAACTGTGAGGGAATTGTCCAGCATTCACTGCTCTATACATGAATTGAGAAATCAGAGCACTGGGCTCAAATTCCAGTTGGGTTAGTTGCATTAATTTACATGCTAAAAGGAAAATGGGAAAGTTATGAATCATCACTCCCCAGCTATGGATTAAATAGTAAGACTTGTATCTGGAAAGATCATTGCTGCTCACAAATAATTAATAATGCAATATGCACTCACAAAAATAAAACAATTATTCTTACAATCCAAAATCTCTTTTGGCTTTAAGTAGCCTCCAAAGAGTTGATAATTTATAAAAAATAAATCAATTACTTCCATATCAAAGGATTGATTGCAGGATGTTCTTTTTTTTTTGTTTTTAATGAAATTTTCCTGTTTCTTAATATCTTGTTTAGCTTTTGGAAGGCATTTTTTGCTATTCCAGTGCAACTTTAACTTTTTGCATCACATTTTCTGTTGTCTACTAAAACATCTAAGAAATTTCTGTACTTGTTTGAAATTTGACTTTTCCAATTTGTAGCTTTCATCTTTGGCTGTCCAACTTGCTAATGACTATATACATGGCTGATGCTAACCTCCAGGAAAGCAACACTCTATGCCTTCTTTGCCTCATATTTTCCACTAACATGAAGTGGAGCAACTATGTTTAATCAATAACTTCTTCTGCAGCAAGAAAAGTTGGGTCACTGTGTCGTGCCAGGAAAATTTTCTCATTAGAATTCATTTTGCACACTTACAAATCTACCATTTGTCAATACATTGATTACTATTGCTATATATTTGGTCTGGTGCTTCTACTGTACATCTAGAGATTCTTGACAAAATCCAAAGAAGGATCTGTAATATAATCAATCCTGATGAGGCATCTTGACTTCAGTCACTTTCTCACTGACATGTTGTGGCTTCCCTCTGTCTTTTCTATAAATATTTTCATGACAACTGCTCTGAAGAGCTTTTTACCCTGGTGCCCTGACTACATGAATTTAAGTGTGCTACTTGATTGGCATGTAAGTCCAACCCTTTTACTGTTGAAATAGTTAAATGCAACCCCCACTTCTACTCCAAAAGTTTCTTTTCTCGCACTTCCTATCTCCTTTCCAATTACTTGCTTTCCTGATAATTACAGTCTTCAAAAATTTAAATGCAATGTCATTCACCATCTTACGTCTTCTTAAACCCTGTTCATCTTTTGTCTTCTCCTCAATCCTCCCTATCCTCAGTCTTCTCTTTCACTTTCATTTCCTATCACCCCCTGCATATTAGTGGCACTAGCGCCTTGCTCGGGGTGAAACGATTAAAAAAAAATTATATTCTTACAATTCATGGTTAGTCCTTTCTTCCCACTTTCTTTTATTACCTCATGTTGAAGTTCCTGCAGTTTTCTGTGTGTGAAAAAAAAAAGAATGTAGAATTACAAATATCCACTCTGTCTGTTTAAATTCCCAACCATTTCTGTTTAAGATTAGTTTTGTGCATGCAATGATTAGTCAAAATTTTTCTTTTTGCTTTCCTTTTATTTTTATTTAGTTCTAAATTAAATGTTTTATTTGTAAAAGAAAAATAACAAAAGCCCCATTTTCTTCCTGACGCCAGCCATGTGCAAATAAGTTTACATATGTGTTTGGTAAATTGAATCTGCCTCCAAATTCCACCAAACAATCTTTGCAATGGTCTGAATATATGTCCATTCGTACTTAGATGCATCTCTTCAGCTTTAGCTGTGGTACCTTAATTCTAAACTTTCAAGAGATTTGGCATGAGACTTTCCATTAAATATGGTTTTCTATTGCAAAAAGATAGAACCAAGGTTTATGCGTGTTAGGTCTACAGTTAAAGTAATGGGCCAACACTGTACTATTTATGATACTGAGGACAAAATATTGGCTGGGTTGGATCGTGTAATGGTTAACAATTCAGAAAGAGAAATCGGTGAGCTAAGTTCGAATTCCATTTGAGTCTGTTCTGTTCCCTTTTGAAATTGAAATCCATCTTTTCTCCCAATCTATGGGTTAAATTGCAGAGGTAATTGGGCTCTCTTGCCTTGAGCTGGCAACCAGCCTAGAAGAAGGAAAACTTTGAATTGAAAACCAGTCTGAGGAGGAGGTGGGATCTCTCTGTCAGATTCTGTTGCACTAGACAACACTTTCCTTACAGTTGCATTACTTATTACAATGGGATCATATGTGCACCTTATGGTGCACATATGATCCCATTGAGTACACAAGACTCTATGATACAACATTGTCTGAAATGTCAGTATATAGAATATTGATATGAGGACTTGGAGGATTAGAAGTTATTGGTTATCCAAATATAAAGCCTTTTATACATACACACACACACACACACACACACACACATACATATATATATATATATATATATATATATATATATATATATATATATATGGTGGTGGACTCTCCTGTTGTATTTGATGCATAAGAGTCAAGCAGCTCAGTTCCTAGAAACTGACAGCCCAGACACCAGTACATATGATTTGATTAGAGTGGTGAAGGCTTTGTACAGAAACAACCACACTTTTTGAAGGGCCGAATACAGTTACCTGGTGCACTACGTGCCACAAGGTCACCAAACGACCCTCCTCAAGTTTTGAATTCAGAGTTGTCCTTCTCTTAGACCAGTAGCCATCCAAGGCTATAGAACCCAGTCTGTCCTGCGATTTACCTATAGCTGGAGGGTGAAGAAGAAGATTAATACCTTTCCCAAGGGTATTAGCATGTAAATGAATGCAATGGATTTGACTGGAATTCGAACTCTCCTCTTCAATTCCTCAATCTGAGCTGCTATCCACTAGTCCACTATGCCTCTCTCTCTCTATATATATATATATATATATATATATATATATATATATATATATATATATATATATATATATATATATATGAGAGAAAAACAAGAACAACATCTATTCTATACCTGAAGATGTCTGTAGGAACAGACGAAAGCGTGTAGTAAAAATAACTAATGCAGCAGAAATTTATAGAAACTAGGATCTTTTCATTCATAACAGGTTCAGAGGTTTTTGTATATTATTTAAATTGTTTGCGACGATGGATATCTCGCCAATTAAATCATTAACCTTTGCATTTGTTTTTGTGTGAATAATTCATGAATTTGTAAATTGATTGCACGTTTATCGAAATTAAAATAACTGATCCAAGTGCGACTTTTGGATAATAAGTGCGACATTACTGTAATTATTGAACAATATAGTTCATGCCACTTTGACAGAAAATTTACCAGTAAAAAATTCGCTTATCACCATATTTGTACAAGAACGCACAACTGTAAAAATTTAAAATCAAACTCAGCATTGCTACTGCACGCTCCAATAACAATAACTCATTTCCAATAGCATTTTCGGATACAATACATATATTTTCGTTGTCCTCTTATTACTGAGAGAAAAAACAAGAACAACATCTATTCCATACCTGAAGATGTCTGTAGGAACAGACAAAAGCTTGTAGTAAAAATAAGAACTAATGCAGCAGAAATTTATAGAAACAAGGATCTTTTCATTCATAACAGGTTCGGAGGTTTTTGTATATTATTTGAATTGTTTGCGACGATGGATATCTCGCCAATTAAATCATTAACCTTTGCATTTGTTTTTGTGTGAATAATTCATGAATATATATATATATATATATATATATATATATATAGAGGCATGGTGGAGTAATGGATAGTGACTCATATTGAGGAATCAGAGAGCTAAGTTTGAATTCCAGTTAAGACTGTTACATTCACTTACATGCTAATAGTCTTGGAAAAGGTATTAATCCATCTCTTCTTTTTCCTCCTTGCCAGCGATAAGTAAATAGAAGGACAGACTGGATCTAATCTCCTTGGGTGGTAAACAGTCTAGGAGAACCAACACTCTGAATACAAACCTGAGGAATGTTATTTGGAGGCCTTTGTTGGATACACTGCAAAATTTCTCTGTATTACTATCACCTTCTGTGGGGAGGCTGACCTAGTATGATGAGCCTGTGACTCTGTATTCTTCAAGGATGTCTATGGGGCTAATATCGATAAGATTCTTTGTGTATACACACAATACAAAATTGTGCAGAATCATGCTTACAAAACATTTTCAAACTACATCTGGCAGCAAGGCCTCTGATTGTGAGATTTTGAGGAGCATGGAACCATCTCTTAATTGGTGTTGTTCCCATGTCTATCCTTATCCAGGGTGGTAGCACCTGTTAGGGTCCCAGCTATGAGCAGATTATAAACCCAGAAATTGGGGTTAAAACATTACAAAAGTATAAAGATACATTTTTGTCATAAGAATACCAGCAATACATAGTAAAAAAAAATTACCAGTAGTATATTATAGGAACTGGAAGAGAAAAATTATCTATGAAAGGCAGGATATGTGTGTGTGTGTGTGTGTGTGTGTGTAACGAATGCATGGCCGCAATTTTCGATGGATTTGCACCAAAATTTACATGCACATGCTCCAAGTTAGCAGGAAGGCCAAGACTGACTTTGCATTTCCCAACTCCCATCGATAGTGGAAATAATCGATTTTTTCATGCTTCTACGGCAGTTTTCCTGTAGTTTGCGGCCATTTTGTACTGGCCAGAGTGAGAGCCTATAGCTGGCTGCCATGAATAGGCAGGAAGATTCTATTGGCCAGCGTGAGAGCCAACAGCTGACTGACACGAATATTAACTAGCATGCTAGCATGCAAAAAAAATTGATAGCTGCATTCGTCACAAGTGGGAAAAATTTAAATCTGCATGGCACTTTACTCCAATTGGCTCATTTGCTTGCTTAAACTCAACGTTGATTCTGATTCCGCAGAACTGGGTTGGGTGTGAAAAGGTATTTGTTGATAACATTCTTTTTTCATTTGGTTTTTCCAGTTACAAGTCCTTTTTTAAAGCTGATCATTTTGTGTTAATTTTGTTTCGTTCTTTTTTCGTAACAGATTTAATGTTTAGTATAGAGCTTCGAAAAAATTCACAGTGTGAGACAGGCAAGAAGTAAGGCATGTAGCAACATCAGCATGGCAAAGGGCACTTCTTTAAAGGCAAGGAAGGACAAAAATATTTTAAGTCAAGTGATAGCGATTGCTGTATGAGTCGTATGATTTTTGAATTGAGCACGGGCAACGCCAGGCCATGCTGCTAGTCAGCAATATATTTTTGAAAAACAAAATTACCAAAGCTTCCAAGAAAATTAAATTTCAGCATTAAATGACCCATATGGGGTTGATATGCTGTTAAACAAACTAAACCAGACAAACAATTTTACAAATGTTAAGATAGCTTTAATTCAGTCAGTTATGTGCCATGCGTGATACACACTTAAGCAATCATGTATCTTTTGATACATGACTGACAAAGCAGATTTTTTCCTGCAGTAGGTTGCCATTTCTTTCTGCAGTAGACCAGTTGTCATCCAAGGCTATAGAACCCAGTCTGTTCTGCTATTTACCCATAGCTGGGGGGGGGGAGAATAAGAAGATTCATACCTTTTGCAAGGGTATTAGCATATAAGTGAATGTAATGGATTTGAATGGAATTTGAACTTGGCTCATCAATTCCCCAATACAAGCCACTATTCATTACTCCACCATGCCTCCTAGCTTTAATTACATGTTATTAATATATTTATGTACTTGTGTGTTCATATCTTTGTATAAGTTTGTGTATTCAGTTGTGTATGCATATGTATTGTATCACTATACTTTTGTCAAGTTGGCTTGACTAAACGAAAAAGACATTTGTAACTTTCTTTTTTTTTTTTTTTTTACATTTCTTTTTTTCTTCTCTTTGTTTTGATAATTTAGTAAATTACATTTTGTATTACAGTCATTATGTCCCTGGGCAAACATTTTCATTTTCTTTCTTTCTTCTCTTTTCATTTTATTTAATTGTTGCACATTGAACTAAAGTAATAAAGTCCATTCTGTAATCAAAGCAAATAAAAAGAATTTTTCTCTCTCTCTCTCCTGTTCTGGGTATGATGATGAACTACATCCGGCAGCAAGGCCTTTGATTGGGCAGTTTTGAGAAGCATGGAACTACCTCTTAATTGCACTTGTTCACAGGTTCACCCTGATCTGGGGTGATAGCATCTGTCAAGGTCCCAATTATGAGCAAATAGATAACTCACTAAGAAAAACAAAACACTATGAAAGAATAAAAATCCTTTTTTTATAGTAAAAATACCAGCAATACATAGTATGTATAGTCGACTACTTGTATTTGAGGATACCCATCTACTAGGAGGACTAGCTAGTCCCTATCAGAGACGCTTGCTCAGGCACATTTGTGCTTATTCAACAGTCACAGAGCACACCTGTGGTTTATACTGCAACTATGCTGAGAGGACCTTAATTACAGTTTCTGGGAGAGAGCGTGTTATCTAGCATGATCAACAATTTGAACAAGGCCAGCACATTCAAGCCCTCAGTCACGATGACTTGTGACTTTGTGCTAGCACAGCTATCAATGGCCCCCTAGGGTTCCGTCTACCCAATTTCACTCACAAGGCTTGGGTTAACCCATGTATGATTTTTCAGCCACTTTCCAAAGATGCTACATGCTGGGATTGACCCCTCCAGTCTGATAACATCAGGTAGTCTCCTTCCTGACAAATTGACCATGGTGAACCCGGGTCTCATTGTCAGAATGCGAATGTTCTAACCACTTGGCCACAAGCCCATAACAGTACATATTTATAGTAAAATTACCAACAATACACACATACTAATAAATGGTAGTGACTTCACCCAAATTCATTTAAAATACCATCAATCAATCAGCATGAAATAACTTTCATGACATTAAGCCATTTAATATTTTACAATTTCTTCAATCAAACTTTATTCCAAAATATAACTTCAATGTAAAACACACATGTCACCACCTCTAGTAATTATGTCCACACAAACATGTATATACACAAAAGCTGAGTATCATCTACCATGTATTCAATTGTGAAAGCAGAATAACAAAATTACAACATAAAACACACATATCAACGCCTCTAGTAATTATATCCACACAAATATGTTTATGCATAAAAGCTGAGTATCATCTACCATCTATTCAATTGTGATATCTTTTATTGCTCCCAAGTTATTTAAATTTTGGCATTAAATGACCCATAAGGAGTTGATATGCCATTTAACAGACAAATCACTCTCTCTCTCTATCTCTTCCTTTCTTTCTTCTCTCTACTTATCATCTGCAACTTCTTGTTAAGGTTCTCTTTAAAATCTTTAAAATCATATCTCCTCCCTTATCTTTTTCTCTCTTTCCCTCTTTTAAAGGAAATCATTGGCCTTGTTTCTCTCTCTCTCTTTTTCTTTTGTTTTGTCTTTTAAATCATCCTTATTTCCCACGCTAATCTTTCTCTCCTTCTTGCTCTCCCCACTTTTACTTCTTCACTCTTTTTATCTCTTCTTATCTCTTGCTCTTCGCTTCTCTTCTCTGTTTTACTCATATTCCTCTCCCCTCAACTCTCTTTATTCACTATCTCGTTCTTCGTATGAAGTGATACTGAAAACTTGAGTAGTTCTTGACCTGACACCCTTCTCAAAATCTGACTACATTTCAGAGATTGTTTTGTTTTTTTTTGCTTTTTTTTTTTGCAGGGGCTCGGAGCTATGGATAAGGGCTTCTTGGTTGGACTAAAAACTTTTCTTCACCTTTTTGCATATTTCTTTTGCAATCTCTTTTTCAGCTCTTGGTCTTTTTTTCATTTCTCTCTCCTTCTTGATTCTCAACGTCACCTACATTCTCTTTCCCATTATTTATATGATCAGGTGTTGAAAAATTTGTGGCCTGACCCTCACTTGTTTTGTGAGGAAGTATTACTTGGTTGCGATAAGAACTTTTCAGCACTCTCCTTGTACAATTCATTTGAAGCTTTATTTTTTACATCTGTTGGTCTCTCTTTTTTTATTTCTCTCTCTCCCTCCCTTCCCCACTCTCTCTTTTTATCAATACCTCTTCTGATCTTTCTCTTTTTTGTTCTTTTTCTCTTGATGGTCTGTCCATTCCTCTAATGTAATCCCTTCCCTGTGCCTGCAGAACACATGTATCAAATCTACATCGCCCAAGCTGAAGTCCTTGCTTATCTAATTAATAAAATTGTTTTGATGTGCTTTTTCTATACACACTTGCTCATTTAAAAGAACTTTTACAAGGGTCTGTATGATTAACAATGTCTGTCAAGGTTAACAATAGAAGTAACAGCTCTTTCTTTTTCTTTTCTTTTTTTTTTTTGTAACTACATGGATTTCAAAGTACAAAACCATGAAGCTAGAGCACTTACCAGACATTTTATCAAGATATTTGTAGCTGCTTTCTTAGATCAGTGTTTAAAAATAGCTTTGAATGAATGAAGCTTATGAGTCTTGTTGAAGGCCAGACAAACCTTGTAGACTGGTGCTACACAATCAAAAACAAAGAACTGTACCATTTGAGGACTTACAACAGCTAAAATGGATACCACATGTAACTTGAAGAGAAAATAATGACATAATCAAGATGTTGACATTCCACATCACTTTAAATAAAAAGTTAGGAAGGAAACTTCCATCAGTAATGGATAGAGCTATAACAGCTACTGAGCTTGAAAAAACTTTTTCTCTGAAAAATTAGGTGACCACTTTTGGAATACCAGGTGTTGTATGCTTGGAGGTGCAGGTGGTATAATAGATAATGGCTTGGAATTCTTAATCAGATAGCCGAGTTCCAGTTGTCATTGTGTCTGTTATATTCACTTGCACAAAAATATCCTTGGGAAAAAGTATGAATCCGCCTATTCTCTCTGCAGTTATCAGTTAATTAGTAAGCTTATCACAACTCTCTATTTCCATGATAAATGTTCAGACCAGTTCAGACCTTTAAGGTGGGATTCACTATGCTATGTCCACAAAGTATTCCAATTGTAAGGAGGAAGTTCACCTTGGACAGCTTTTTACCAAGAATTGCTACTTTGTGAAATAAATGGGTGCTTTCTTGAATCCACCTCTTCTCTCCCCAACCACGAGTAAGATGTGTATCACTAAATCATTATTTACTAAAAAAAAAAAATCAGTCATTCAGTGACCCTCTAGCATGAATGGCTCTTGAGCCTTTGATGAACTTTAACATGAAAAAAAAATAAGCATGCATACATATCATTGCTATTTATATTGTTAGGAAACCTGTGCTGTTATTAGGATGTGGCTCACTTTGCAAAACTCCATGAAGAATATTTCATCAACCATGGTCAAAGGTACCTGACTGAAATGTGTCTATAACAACATCTTTAAAAATTAAGATTAGAACAATACTTCAAAATAATTAAAATACCTACATGTGTTATACTATGTATGATGGAATATGTGAAAATCACTTGGCTGTATTTTTTTTGTTTTTTTTAATCATTTCACCCCTAAGCAAGGCAATAAAGCCACTAACACACAAGGGGGTTACTGTGTGTGAGAGAATATTAGAAAAGAGAGAGAACAATAAATGAACAGTAAATAAAAAAGACAAGATAATGTCTGACATTGCATTTAAATTTTTGAAGATCAAAGTTGGCTGGGAAGCAAGAAGCTAGAAGAGAATCCAGAAGTGTGAAGAAAAACAAGCATGCGTATATATAATTGCTATTTATATTGTCGTTAGGAAACTTGTACTTTTATTATATGGCCCACTTTACACAATGATGCAAAACTCCATGAAGAATATTTCATCAACCTTGGTCTTAAGAAACCATGAAGTTTTTTTTTTTTTTTATATTGTTTAAACAGTATGAATGTTTTCAGAATATTGACTTTTTTTTTTCGTGGTCAGTTGACCAAAGCAATCTAATGTCTAATGTAGTGAAAGATGAAAAAATGCATTCCATTTTCAGGAGCAATTTCTCATCAAGATTTATGAGAATCTACTTGAAATAAGTCTGCTTTCTGGAAGTCTTCAGGTATCACACTATTTTGACATGTTGCAGTTCGTTAAGATGAATAAATTAATGAAAACATCAAACAGCCAAAAAGTGTTTTCTGAAGTGAACGCTTTCCCTCGTTTCCCAGGAAGCTTTTGCTTTTATGTTTTTATTATTGTTTTCCTTTTGCATTATGTTTAATGCTGTCACCATTTTTATCTGATTTTAGTGTTTTATTTAATTACACTAAAACAATTTACAGCATAAAGAGAAAATTTTCCTCCATAGAGCTGATTTGACCTGACCTAATTTGAAATGATCCATTTGATTAAAAGGGAGATAATTTCAATAGTTATGCTAATTTTACTGAGTCAGATGTTAGTTGGTTGATCTTGTTTAGTGGCATATAAACATCTCTATGGGTTATGTAATGCTGAAATCTAAATATTTTGAATGCATTTGTATGCCTTCAACTACAGATAAAATGTATTGTTGGTCATTTTGCTATAAAATGTATTGTTGGTCATTTTGCTATAAAATGTATTGTTGGTCATTTTGCTATAAAATGTATTGTTGGTCATTTTGCTATAAAATGTATTGTTGGTCATTTTGCTATAAAATGTATTGTAGGTCATTTTGCTATAAAATGTATTGTTGGTCATTTTGCTATAAAATGTATTGTTGGTCATTTTGCTATAAAATGTATTGTTGGTCATTTTGCTATAAAATGTATTGTAGGTCATTTTGCTATAAAATGTATTGTAGGTCATTTTGCTATAAAATCTATTGTTGGTCATTTTGCTATAAAATGTATTGTAGGTCATTTTGCTATAAAATGTATTTGTAATTCTACTATAAAATGTATTGTTGGTAATTTTACTGTGAATAGGTATTGTTGGTAACTATATAAAATGTACTGCTGTTTTTTTTCTATAAAAATGTATTTTTATACTGTCATAGTGGTTATTTTTTGTGGGGTTAAGGGTCACTAGCTGGGAACAACAGCAATTAAGTGGTGGTTCCAGACTCTAATCTCCTGATCAGAGGCCTTGCTGCCAGATGTAGTTTACCGTCATACCCAAGACTATACTGTGTTGGAACAAAAGTATATGGCATTTTTCAATAGGTGACATTTGAACAAATGATTTCATTTCAGACATGACTAAAATTTATGGCATATGTGCATATTCTGAAAGGTGATATTTCAATGACTTTCCATGTGATTCATATGTAGATTGTCAATTTTATGTTTTTACATTAAAAATGGAAACCGAGGAAAATGGCATGTGTTTTCATCATTTGATACGCTTTTATTTCTGGAAAGGAAAAATCACTGTAGAAAAAGCAAAAAAGATATGTGCCATTTATGGAGTTGGTGTCATAGCTGGGAGTACTCTTAGCATAGAACTTACAGTTACATCTAGCCATTTCAAGTGTAAAATGATGAGACCATCCTGCCAATCTAGTACTGTACTAGAGTCTAGGTGCCATAGAGGAAAGTAATATTTATTTTGAAAATACAAAAATTTGGCACAAGGCCAAAAGTGGGGATGGAGAGGAGCTGCTCTGCATTCTATCTTATCTCAAACATAGCTTGCCACAATTACTGACCCAAACATACCACAGTATTTCTTATGCCAAAATAACACATTTTTACTTACCATTCTTACTACAGCCACCATAATACCTCAAAGTCTCTATAAGAGGAAGGTTCATCAGAACGGTAACCATGATAGTATTTATAGAAAAAGCACAGGGAAGCTAAGTGTAGTGCTGAGAAAGTGACTGGAGCTGAGATATAGATTCTTGTTGTATTTTATCAAGAATACCTGAATATATAAAAGCAACACAAGACCAGACAAGGTTGCAATATTTAAAGCATGGATGAATGGTAGACTTATAAATATGTAAGATAGATTCTGGCAAGAAAAAGTGTCTAGCACAACACAGGCAACCAACTTTAAAATTTTAATTTGTTATCAACATTTTTGCTCAGTAAGAACATCATCCAAACAACTGAAAAACTAAGAAAAAAACCTATTACCATGGCAACCTTGCTACTTAGAGACACTGCAGTTAAATTGAATTTTTTTTAAAAATTTAACAGTTAATAAAATTGAAAATAAATATCTGCAAGCAAATTAATGAGATTTGTATGTCGGAAGATTATTATTTTTAATACTAAAGTGGACTCAATACAAGGCTCAAGAGCCACTCATGGTAGATAGTTACTGAATGCGGTGTGTGATATGAATGTAATTGAAGGTGAAGATTATGAGGATAAGGAGGATAGCATTTAATCTTTGACTTGAAATTTTATTTTTAAAAAGTTTAGATTTCTTTTTTAGTTAATAATGA
This sequence comes from Acanthosepion pharaonis, assembly GCA_903632075.3. NCBI lineage: Eukaryota > Metazoa > Mollusca > Cephalopoda > Sepiida > Sepiidae > Acanthosepion > Acanthosepion pharaonis. Next base: position 328,504 of record CAHIKZ030005417.1, read on the forward strand.
TATTTAAAAAAAAAAATAAAATGCGAAACTTATTCCGTCTGACATACTTTGTTCAGATATTTCATATCAGTCGTTTTAGGATGTGTAAAATCTGTGATGCCATTCTAACGGATAAAAACGGAATCCCTCAAGAACTTTAGGTAATAAAAACACTTTCCTTTGGCTCTTAAATTCCATCTCTTAACATTTACAGAATCACAATTCTACCTTTTATTTGTTTCTTTCATTTGGATTCTGCTTCAGTAGGTTCTGTCTTTTTCTGGTAAAAAAAGGTTTTCAAGGCCCATATCTAGAAAATTCTGCTTAAAGCTGTAAAAAAACATGCTTGATGTGCAAGACTGCACACACAAGGGCTTAAATGCAGGTAGGAATAAGGAAATCATCCAGACTGTTTTGTTAATGTTCAGGCAACAAATGGATTTGCTTGGAGCATTTTGATTCTCAATGAATATATTTCAATTACAGAGATGGAAAAGTATGAGAGAGGAATATTGATTCTGACCTGAAACGACTTTCGAGAAGTATAGAGAATGATTTTTGACAAACATTCAGCTCAAATCTAACAATACGGATAGGGTATTTAATCTTCTTCTGCCTATGAATGAAATGCCAAATGCAAAATTCTGAAAAAACCTTGACAATTTTACAGGAAACTCAAAAAACATGCTTGTAGCTAATCAATATTTCAAAATTTATTCACATCATTCTCACAGTGTATCCTTTTCTACCAAATGTTGTCTGGGATAGTCATGGGGGTGGGAATTTTTCAACTTAAAAATAAGCACACTGGTTCGAATAAATGTTCTATAGGGAATTTTTATATAAGTTTAATAAATATGGAAAATGATTTGAAAAATAATAAGCATGTAACAAATAAGCACCATGCTTGTAGGTGGTGGGGGGGATTTGAATAAAATAAATTAATTGTGCCGTTACTTGTAGTTGGTAAACAAATATACCTTTTGCATATGGCTTTGACTGTTGTGACTCTTAATGAATCTAATGAGTCTATTGTGGACTCTTCCACTTACTATAAACTTAGTATGAGAGTAAGCCTCGAGGGAACAGTGATATAGACTGAACGCTGGTCAGCTAACACACACTCCCAAGTCGTGTAACACATTTCAGTTGTATTTGCTGTTCAATACACTATTTATCTGCAACCTCTTGTTTTGTTATTTCTTAACTATTACTTGGTCACAACAATGACGTGTACTGTTGGTTCAGCAATTCAATCTCATTTGCTGTGTAGACATATGTTAGAAGAAATTTAATAAATAAAATGAACAACTTAATTTAATAAGCAAAGGTCATCTTTTTATGATTCCATTGCAAAGAGAGATTAATCTTTTATTTTTAATAAATTTTTCTATTTATTTAAATCTCATTTTAGATGCAACTTAAGAATTATTATCCCTAATTGTTTTTACGCATACCATTTTGTACTAAATACAAATGCCGTCTGGAATAGTCGTGTTGGTGAGAATTTTTTAACTTATAAAATAAGCATACCATTTCAAATAAACATTCTAATGGGAATTTTTATATAAGTTTAACAAATTTGGAATGAAGTAATCATGTTGCAGAGAAAATGATTTGAAAAATAATGAATGCTGTACTAAATAAACTCTATGTTTGGGGAGGGGAATTGAAAGAAATAATCCAATTGTATCAGCATTTTTATTTGGTACACAAATTCAAAAGTAAATGTGCTGGTTCAAATAAACATCCTGGAATTTTTATATAAGTTTAATGAACATGCAACAAAAATTGTATCAAAGAGAAAATTATTTGAAGAGTATCATGCCATACCAAATAAACTTTGTGCTGAAGGTGAGTGCGGGGGGGGGGAGATTGAAGCAAATAATGGTCAGTGGAATTTGAACAATTTACCCTATAGATTAAATCTGTGGTTCTCAAACTTTTTGAAGGTTGGGGCACACTTGAAATCTTTCCAATAATTGTAGGAACACTATATACAAATTTTGGAAAAATACGTTATAATGAAGTCAAATATTGCAGAAAAGAAATAATGCAATAAAAAATATATAAAATGAAACATACCTTAAGTTTATTCATTCTTGTGTTTATGAGAAACTGTAATAGAAGTGACAGTGACTTACAATGAGCAAAGCGAATTCGCTGCCTCACGTGTTGAACCATTCTCTGAGAGTCGGTCGCGCGTGCGCCTACTGCCATTTTTATGCAGCAGACTTATTTGCATAAGAGAACCACGCTACCGAGTGGACGTGGGAGGCCACTGCTCTTCTAGGCTTCGGCAAGACTAGAAGGATTGCAGACAGAAAGCGACAGCAATTTCTGGACATATGACAGAAACATGAGTCTGATGAGTCTTAGAAATTTCTTCAATGTTTGGGTGTATATTTGGTAGACAAACTCTCATTTACTTGTCAATACATTGAAAAGTTCCTCTCTTTTTGCACTTAATTGTGGTGAGAGCAGAAAAGCCTATTAACATAAATATGAACAAGGCGGGTACTGCATTATAATAAAGTAAATATATTTATTTCTTATATCTGGATACATATTTCTCTGGAATGCCAAGGCACACCTAGACATCTTCCGGGGTGCACCAGTGCACCTAGGCATGCCATTTGAGAACCACTGGATTAAATGAAGGGTTCAGTTCAAAATTCCCTGAAGATTACCTGGATCAACTAGTACATGATGAAGGCTGGAGGTTTGCAATAACCGAAACATTGTGATAACAACAACAAAGATAATGACAATAATCCATAGGTAAATAATATAAACTCTTTATCCTAGAGTATCAGATTTTAATGCCTGTAATTTTATTCCAAAAGGTACCACCTTAAACACAAGAAGAGGTGGAAAAGGCGGGGAAATGGACTGAGATTTTGCACTGAGTGAACTGGAAGATACTTTACAGAGACTTGGGCATTGAGAAAACCAAAACATTTTTTATTTTTATATCGGATTCACCTCAAGCAAGGCAGTAAAGCCACTAAGACACAAGAGGGTTACTGGGTGTGGAAGAATTAAAAAACAGAAACATTACTAAGGAGTGAGAACAAAAGAGTAATCAGGAGGACAGTAAATAGTGATTGACATTGCATTTAAATTTTTGAAGATCAAAGTTGGCTGGAAAGCATGGAGCCAGAAGGGAGTTCCTCAAGCAAGAAGTCCAAGAAAATAAACTGTTACCATAGAATTTATGGCTACATCTATACAATATCTGTTTACATTTCTGCGATAAGATATTGTAATTATTTACACTATTTACATTGTTTGAACTGGTGTCCTCGTCTTAATTGGCATATTCATGATGTTTCAGCCGTTGTACACACTAGCCTTCTTCAGGTGATTGTAATTTCGAACTGAACCCTTTATTTCATCCACCAGGGTAGATTGTTCTAGTTTCACATGCCATGCCTCTTCTGGATGTTTCAGTATCAGTTATCTCCCTTTTAACTCAACTCTCCAGGTTTTTGTTCCCCTCTGCTTTAGCCAGGTATTGAACTCACAACTCTTTGTGTCAAGTCACTGAATTCAGCCAACACTTTTATCCAATGGGCCATATGTCCTCAAGAACAACAGTCTGAACAATGCAAATAATTACATCTAGCCAACTCAGCTGTAAATTGATTAGATATGGATGACAGTCTAGTACTGTACTTAAATTAAAAAAAACGTCTAGCTACCATAGCAAAGAGCTTATTCATTAAAGTATTTATAGAAAAGGCACAGGGAGGCAACATGCCTAGAGTTACTTTCTCCAATTTAAAATAAGTTCTTAGTGATGACATTGATGGATCTCAAATATATTCAACTTTGGACTGGAATTTCCAAGATCCACCAATGTAAATGTTTATTCCATCTTCAGATAAGAATTAAAATTTCTTCTGGCTTCAGTACTTTTCTATCTCCTCTTGGACTTTTATAAAAGAAAACTCATGCTTATTTCACAGACAATGCTTTTTTCAAGACTGAGATGAAATAAATAAAACAGTCTATAATGAATGGGCCTGTCCTGGTGTTATACTAGAACATTACATATTCTATTGTAATAGACTCTCGCACACATAATAAGTAGTCGTAGTCGTAGCAGTCGCCAGTTGGACTCAGTGGAGTTGAGTGAGTCAGTCGATGTCGGACATTGAAGTATCAACCACCCCAACTAGATTGCTGCATCATTAACTATTATTTTCAAGTGTTTTGTACAGCGGACCCTTTTAGGACCGACTTAGCAAAATACAAGCCTCCACTGTGAAAACTACTCTACAACACCTGGGTATGATGATAAACTACATCCAGCAGCAAAGACTCTGATCAGGAGGTTTTGAGGAGCATGAAACCATCTCTTAATTGCTGTTGTTCCCATGTCTATCCTTATCAAGGGTGGTAGCACCTGTTAGGGTCCCAGCTATGGGCAAATAGTTAACACCTAGATTGGGGTCAAAACACTATGAAAATATAAAAATATATTTTTGTAGTTAAAGTACCAGCAATACATTTTCATAGTAAAGGAATTACCAACAAAACATTTTCGTAAGGAAAATACCAGCAATACAATTTTATAAAAGAAATTACTTATGCTCTCGTGAAAGTTAAATGATATAATAGATGCCAACTTAAGTTCCTCTTCATAACAGCAAGTCATTAATCATTATAAATCTAACCTTTTATCATGAGTTTTCTAAACGTAGCTTAGATTTAGCACAAGGTCGAAATTATGGGGTAACCAGTGAGGATTGCTAACCATTACACCATGTCGAGCTGCCCAATCTGACCACTAGGCTATTATTCTGTGAAAAAATCCCAAACCTAGAATTTAGGTCTTTAAGCCAAATCTATCTGCTGCAGATGCTGTTACTTCTGTTGCACTTGACTGCATTCTTTGCAACATAGACAGTGGAATAAGAACAGTCTACTCCATAGGGTTCCTTTAAAATTTCCTTGAATGTTACCCAGCTTGACAGCTACCTGAAGAAAAAGTATGAATCCATCTCTTCTCCCCCCCCCCCACAGCTATGGGTAAATAGCAGGACAGACTGGCTCTTATAGACTTGGTTGGCAACTAGTCGAGGAGAAGCAAAATTCTGAATTCAAACCAGCCTATACAAGATTGGTCTTCATCAAGCTGTCTTGCCCAAGACACCCAACTGCTGCTATGGCTGCAGTACATATGCTCCCTCCCCCTATACAGCCCTAAGGGGTTACAGGACTCATGATTTGGATCTAAGTTTGGTGAGAATTGAACCTGCTCCTCAGTAGTCATGGTCAACCAGAGAAGATCACTATCAATAGTCCATGCCAGGATGCCAGTTTGAGGTGAAATGGTACCAGTACAAAAACAAAATCAGTTGATTTATGGCTGAGGTTGCACTAAAGTTACTATGGGAAAGGCATGAAATGGTCTCTCCCTGTGCTCTATCACTCCCCTACATGTCTTGACCAAATTCTCATCTCAAGATAGTAAAAAAGAAGATCCAGGATTTTCCCCTGTTACTAATACAATTTTTCATGTTGTTTAGTGAGGAGACTGACAACACCTACTACCATCCACTCCCACACACACATTGCTGTAAAGTTGTCTTGAAGGTCTCAGGATGATACCTTCAGGAAATGGAATTAATAAATTATCATTTTAGAAAAGATGATTAAATTGGAGAATAATATTGTTCTGTAGAATGTAAGCAAAGAATTAACAAAAGACAAAAATAGAATTTATACTGTTTTTGCTCAAGTAAAAATTGTCATAACAAGCAAGACTATTTGCAGAGGGTGTGAATAAAAATGCACAAAAGACTACAAAATAAATCTATAATTGCTATTTTGAGTGGTTCCATTCAAGAAAACAGCTGTCAGATTTCTGTGAAACTTCTAAAAGGTCAAAAATTATAGTCAGTGCATGAAGACCTCAGTGCTATTTCTCTTTGAAGCTTCCAAAAATAATTTGCAGACTAAAAACAACACCACCAATGACACACACACACACACACACACACACACACACAAAAAAAAATGTGCTGAATGAAGAAATCAGGAACATAGAAAATATAGTTAATTTTCTTCTCTGTAGGAACGAAATATCTGCTGTCTGTCTGCTCTCTACCTGGTGCCTCATGGTGCATAAGACCTCTTGGTGATGTTTCAGTAATTGAACTGTACCTCAAGGGGCGGGGGGTAATTGACACCCCCCCACACCCCAACCAACCCCAAACTCTGTACTCTGAGAAGGGCTGTTTTTCTGTCAGGGTTTTCCTTCCTTTAGATGACCATATGTTTTCACGCTGAGTTCCATTTAACCGGGTTTGGGAATTTTCCTTCTCCTTGACTGGTTGCCAAAAAATGCTGAAGAGCCTATTGTACCCTACTATTTAGCATATAGGTAGAGAAGGGTGGTATTTGCACAAAAGTGAATGTAACTGTTGTATTGTCGAGGTGAATGATACACAGAGCAGAATGATTGCTTAATATATTTATTCAGCACCAGTATCCGGTGCTAACGGATACATACAAAAAACATAGAACAATAAGTTACAAAACAATTAACAAGACAACTTACAAGGAATGCAAGGTGGTAAAGAAACTAAGACTAAAGGTTACAGGGTGTGGAAGAATTAGGAACAGAAATATTAATAACGAGCTGGAATCGAGAAGAGAAAAGAGTAATCAGAAAGACAGTAGATAGCAATTGACACTGCATTTAAATTTTTGCAGATTAAAGTTGGCTAGAAAGCATGGAGCCAGAAGGAAGTTCCACAAGTGAGAAGTGCAAGAAAAGAAACTGTTAGCATAGAATTTACAGTTACCTCTAGCCTGCTCAAATGTAAATTGATGAGATCTTAATGCCAATCTAGTACTACACTTAAATTCAAAAACTCAAAGTACCATAGCAAAGAGCTCATTCAAACAATTACCATGAAAGTATTTATAGAAAAGGCACAAAGAGGTAACCTTATGGTGGTCAGAAAGTAGCTGAAGCCGAGCTGCTAGATTATGACCGATAATAATGCTGATCCTTCTTTGAATTTTATCAAGGAGCTCAAGATAGATAGCAGGGGCACTGGACCATATGTGACAGCAATATTCTAAGCATGGATGAATGGTAGACTTATAGATATGTAAGATAGATTCTGGAGCAAAAAATTGTCTTGCCTGACATAGTGAACCAACTTTCTTAGCAGCTGACATAGCAATAGATTCAATATAGTCTTTCCAATTCATGTCACCTGAGACTGTTAGCTCCAGAAGGTGCAATGAGTCACTTTCCTGTAGGTTAGCATCAGCCATGGAAAATTCATTGCAAATTGATACCCTATGAAAATCAAAACAAATACGCTTATATAGCATGATTTCTTAAAATGAAAAAAAAAAATTTCTAAATTTTGAAATTCATAATCTGGAATTTTTTTTTTCATACTCTACTGTTAATTATGAACTCCAAGTTATGAATTTCAAACATATTTTTTTTTGCATTTCAAGAAAACACTTACAGCATGTTTTTTTTTGCTTGCATAGTTGGATCAGTTTACAACAAATTTACATAACAAACATACATAACTTTTTAAAACAATAAAAATTGCTGAATGAGTATATAGTAATAGCAATGTCAAGGGAGAAATTGTCCATTTTTGTTTTTTACAGGCACATTTATTAAATGTTGCCAAAATTTTAAACCCTTTCAAAATCAAAATGTTTTTTTCATTTTGTAATCATTTATAGTAATTAGTAGCATAATAAAAACATTGTTAAAATATTTAAGAAGTTATTTATTTTGAGCTATTAAATTTTTAAACTGTGGTCTCTCTGCCCTGCAGCCAGTACTCCACAATTTGGTCACTGCTTTCCTTGGGTCATATTGCTGAGCAGGAGGACTGTGAATGAAAATTTGCTAGCAGATTTCAATTTAGTTTATGATAAACAGAAAACAACACAAAAATGTTGTTAATATTTTATTCAAATTTTTTAATCAAAAACCAACAGAAATAATATATATTTCTTGCTTTATTAAAGCAAAATTAGCTATTACAGTTAGATTCTAATGGCTTCCATATTTAAAGATAAATAATAGAATTATCAAAATTGGAGTCTTTCAACCTTTATTTTTTTATTTGGATTTCAGTCAGCAGTTTAAAAAGAAATGCTTAAGCTTTGTTTATTTGTTGTGTTTGTTTTTGTACACTACATTTATTAATAGACAAATGCATTTTTATTACTTATATTATTTGCATCATTCGGATCCTCAATTCATCAGGCCTTCTTCAGGTGATTGGAATTTGAACCCTTTATTTCATCCACTTGGGGTAGATTGTTCTAGTTCCACGAGCCATTATTTTTTTAACTCTCAAAGTTTTTGTTTCACCACTGTTGTAGCCTGTTATTGAATCAACAATTCTTTGGGTCTAGTCACTTGATCTAGCCAATGCCTTTATCCACTTGGGTGCATGGAACTATAACAGTCTATGCCGGCGGACAAAATAAAGGGTTTGGTTTGAAATCCCAGTAACCTGAAGAAGGCTGGAATGTACAATGGCTGAAATGTGAATATGGCAATGAAGATGAGGATAACAGTCTGAAGCTTCATCTATTTTTTAATATTTTAAGAGAATTTTTAATTAAAATATTTGTATCATCCCAGCATTGCACCGCACCACCCACCAAAAAAAAAAAACTAACAAGTCATCCTATACTAATATTCTATCATCCACAGGATGACGAGACGAGGTTAATCTCAAGAACTGCCCTTGAAGATAATCTATCTATTTGCATTGATCACTTTGGATTTTCTTAACCTTGTGTTAGTCACATTGGGTGTTTTGTTACACCAAAATTTATAAAGTACTCATAGTTGACAGCTCATTTCTTTTGCTCTTTCTCAATACTCTCCTGACATAGTTGTAGTAGGGGCAGACATCAGGGGACTATCCATTTTCGGAAATCTAAGGTGATTAACACCGGGTTAATCACTTATGATGCTGACTGATCAAGAAGTAAAAGTTGTTGATTATAAAAAAAATGCAGTATGATTTCTCCCTTGTTTCTTTTGCTTTCATTATGTCCAGTGAGTGTTAACATCAATTGACCCTCTTATTAAAATTATTCAGCATTCACTGTCATATAGTAGTTGAGCATTCTTCTTTGCTTTTGATTGAAATTTTTGACTGTTTCTTAATACTTTGCTTCGCTTTGAGATGACATCTTTGGCTGTTCCAACGTAACTTTGGATTTCTGAGCCACATTTTCCAACGGATGTTAAAACGCTTCCCACATAGTTCCAGATCTGCACTTGCTTGGTTTTCATGCCTCTAGTTCATAGCTCTCACGTCTTGGACTGTTCCTGAAAAAAAAAAAATTGATTTGTTTGCTTTTTCTTTAATTTTTTTTTTTAATTAATTTTTTTTTTTCAAAGAAGAAATATTGTCAAAAATAACAAAAGAAACAAAAAAACAAAGAAAAATCAATTTGAATAAAAAATCTTTGAATAAAAATCTGATAGATCTTCAACTCTCACATTAAAGAAGTAACTTTGGACTAATGTGTTTCACTGCTAATTTAATTACTCTGGAACCTGCTGCAAAGTCATTGATTATTAATTTTTCTTTTCTTTTTTAAATATACATTTTTTTTTACTGTTTGGTCGAACATCATTCATCTTTTAGTTTGTTCAGTACGTTCAATAATATAAAAATCAAAATAGTCAGAAAATTTGCATCAGAACCAATGAAAAATGAACGACTGCTGCCATATCAGTACTGGAACTGCCCTATTCTCGCTTTTTAGCTTTGACAGAATTTGAAAGCAATTACACAGCCTTGTGGGTAATGAATTATTTTCCAGAGCCCCTTTTCCACAGATGAAATTTTGCTAACCTCTCCCTACTCTGTCGCTCTTTTCATGGCAAATCTCCAGATGAACTACATTTTTTAATTCCACCAGTTCTGAGCCTTACAGCTAAAACTCACCACGCCATGTAAACAGGATCAGCTTATTCTCATTTCTTTAATATTCCATTAGTAAGGAAGAAGTTAGCTTTTTCCTCAGAACTTTTATTTTGACTCCCAAGGGAATGCTTCCCCAATCACTAAAATCTTATCTCTTCCAGTCTAGTGTTAACCATTATGTATCTTATATATCCTCATAATATGGACTTTTTACTTCCTCCCTTCATGCCCTTACAACAACCTCATCAGTAGCCTTCTATCTTGATTGAGTGATTGACTTGTTTTATGGCTTATCAACCCTTTGCAGGTTATTTAAAGCCAGAAAATATTTTTAAAATGTAAGAATTATACAATTACTACAAATTAACCCATAGCTGGGAGGAGAAGAGTCGGATTCATACCTTACCCTAGGGTATTTGTGCATAAGTTAATATAATAACCCAACTTGAATTGGAACTCAGCTTTCTGATTAAGCCATTATCCCCGATATCACCCAAACATCAAAGCTTACAGTACCTGGCATTTCCAAGTGGTCACCCATCAAAGTACTGACCATGTTCAATCTTGCTTAAGTTTGATGAATGTATGTGAACTAATGTTTTAATACAATATGGCCATAAGTTTCGTCTATCTCAAGTGACTGTTGGTTTTTGTATTGGGTGAATAATTGTAATAATATAAACAAATCTCAAAGCAAATATCTTTCTGGTCAATTCTTAAGTGTAAATAATAATTTTATTTTAGCCTCAAATCTATAAGCACCAACATAAATATGAAGGCGTTTTCTAAACATGAATTTATAAAAGTTTATTGAATATATATATATTAAAATGTCTGTTTTTAAATCCATTTTAGAAATGGTTTTATAAATATGTGTATCTGTGTGTGTGGCATCCACCAGTCTCAAGAAACCTTGAATCTGAAGTCAAAGGGTTATGCCTCAGCTGCTGATGGCAGTGCAGCACCAGTTGTGGCTATACAGGCCCACATGGGAGTGATAGTCTCGATTGCAATGAATGTATGTGAATACACTCTCCTCTGATGTCACCTTGTTATTTTCTTTCTGTTGAGCACACTTCTCCCCAGTGGCAAGCCTTCGTTCCTCCCCTCTTCTCTTTTCAGCATGAGTGATTGTCAACATCTTCCCACCTCTCAATGTCCATCACACTCTTTTGCAAAGGTCCTGGAAGCGAAGATGAAGTCACCCTCATGCCAGTGGCAAGTTCCCTGTACAGAAGGACTACGTGCTTATAATTTGTGGTATTTCAGTGCAACAAATGCATGCAGAAAATACTCTTTTATAAATCTACAAATGAAATTTCTACCGCTGTGAGTTGTGAATTACAAGTCTATACAAACAGAATTTTGTTCTATTTATTTACATAGGTGAAAGTGCTAATTTTGAATTCTCCTCTTCTTGGGAATCTACGGGAGACTCGCTTGATATCCAAACACTCAGTAGATGATCTTTGTCAGCCTTAAAACACAATGCATACTTTTTCACAAAAGAAGATGACTGATCAGAATACAAAGCACTTTCTAAGAGGAAACTGTTTTACCAATACACTGTCTTACAAATGTCCACTTTGCTTCTTGGATAAATGTATATAAGTATCAAAGTGGTGAGAGCTTAAGGGTTAGAATATCTGACTGAGTTTTACAAGTCTAATGTTCAATTTCTGATCCTATTGTGCTTGTTCTTCTCTTCATCAGTTCACATGGCCATTACGGCCTGCCAATGCCTCATAAATAATGGACTATTCCATTTTGATCACATGGAAAGGAGGGAAAAAATTAGTCGGCTTCAGTAAAAAAAAATGAAAGAAAGAAACAAGGGAAGATAGAAGTGTTTAACGGCTGTTTCAGGGTAATGTAAAAAGTTTTCAATTTTAAATCTTTTCATTTGTACCCACTTCTTAAAATAATGATCAACATTCACATGCATGATTGTTATTGTAATATTTTGTTAATCTCAAATATTTAATGATGCAATAAGGGAATTTCTATGGATATTTTATTGCCATAGAACTCACCATGAGTATACTGAATCATTAACTTAAGAATTAAGATACATCAGAAATTTCAAATAGGAAAACTGAAATTTTCATTCTAGTTTAAAGTGAAGGCCATATTGTCTGCCTTTAATTTTAAACAGGTGGAAAATTATATTTCTCAATAAGAAATTGGTACTCCATTATTTTAATCATTTCACCTCAAGCAAGGCACTAAAGCCACTAAGATGCAAGGGCTTACTGAGACTGAAGGAAACAGAGAAAAATGTTATTGAAGAGAAAGAACAGAAAATTCAGAGGAGATAAATGATGATGATTGATGTTACATTTAAATTTTTGAAGATTGTAGTCAGATGGATCTGTTTATATTTCTGAGATGAGGTATTGTAATTATTTACATTGTTTGGACTGTTGTCCTCATCTTCATTGCCATATTCATAACATTTCAGCCATTGTACACTACAGTCTTCTTCCAGTGATTGGAATTTCAAACTGAACCCTTTATTTCATCCACCAGAGAAGGTCAGAGCATACTATGGCCGAAACGTTATGAATATGGCTACAAAGATGAGGAGAACAGCCCAAAGAATGTAAATAATTATAATACCTCATCTTAGAACTATAGACTGGTACTATCTACTTGAAACCTTATGCTGAATTCTACGGCTATGTATGTAAAGTTTAGAAATCTTTATAACATTGTCACTTTGTGTTCTTGCATTTAGAGAGTCTCTTTCCTGATTAGATTGTGAAAATGGTAACCCAAAATTTATTAGTACAGCCTCATACCTATACAGGAAAGTACTTTTTTTTTTTTTTTTTTTTTTTAAGCGTTTCACCCCAAGCAAGGCGGGAAGCCACTAGGACACAAGGGGTTACAGAAGATTTGGAACAAGATCAGATAGGAGTGATAGAAGAAAGGATGAGGAGAAGGATAGTGGTTAGATCAAGACAACTGGAGATATTGATTGACATTACATTTGAATAGTTGGAGATTATAGCTCTCAGGGAAACTGGAATAGGGAAGGGAGTTCCACAGGCGAGAGGTGCAAGAGATGAAGCTATTGGAGTAGAAGAGACAGCTACATTTAGGAGTTTCGACAGTGAAGGGGTGAGAGCAGGATGTCAGCCTCATAGGGCGCTTGAACTCATGAAGTCTGGGAACCAGCGAATGCAGCTCCTCGAAGCAATTGCCATGAAAGTATTTGTAAAACAGACAGAGAGACAACGACGTGTCTGTGAGAAAGTGACTGTAGACGAGATGCCAGAACAGGGCCAATTACATTGCATATCTGTCTCTGGATCTTATCAAGAACCCCGAGGCAAACAGAAGGGGCTCCAGACCATATATGGCAGCAATACTCCATGCAAGGGCAAATTGTTGATTTGTAGATCTGGAGGATCGATTCCGGGGAGAAAAATTTCTTAGTTAAGAATAATAGCACAATGGAGCATATATAATCAATATGCGTCATTATTAGGCAGCATTTAAGCTAGTTCTTGCAGAGGGCTCTTTATTAGACTATCATCACAGTAGGTAGGAAACAGTAGATGCAATAGGCATCAATAAACTACTGAGAACTCAAAATTGATTGCTGCATTTAAATATTGCCATAATATCCAAGCTTACTTTTTAGAAATTCAACGATAATTCTTCTGCTGCCTCTTAATTTAAAGACAATTTGATGTACATAGGTCCTTACTTTCTGTACAAACAATTATTTTTATTTCATGGGTGATTTTTGCTGGATTTTGCGATTAATTTCAATTATTCCCAAATTTATTTCCAATTTATAAAAATTCTTATCATACAAAAATATTTGTTGCAAAAAAATCACATAAAAAAACTGCCGAAAAAAATCATAATAACAGTCATATTGTCTAATCTAAAGTGCAACAATGTATATAAATGCTGAAATTAATTTCAGGATATAACAGCCAGAAAATTCATTTTGATGAGGAATAATGTAAAAAAAAAAAAAAAAAAAATTAAATTAAAATTCAATTAACAGAATGGTTATTTCTATGGAAGAAATACTATTTATTTACTGTAATTAGAAAGATAATGGTAATCCCAAAATATGGAGCATCTTCTGTTTTGCTTCAATCTTGAAGATCCTTGCATACTTAACAACCTTGAAACCTTAACACTTCAGGCAAGGCTCTATGTGCAACACTGGATGCTGATGAAGTGGGTCAAGTTCTTAGATGCTTGGCATCAAATGATACCCAATGCAGAAAAACTTCTACAGCAAGATGGATGTCAAAATGTCACACCTTATGAAAAATAACACAGACTTATAAAAAATGTTTTTTTTGAAATGGCATATGGAGTGTTTCGGTTAATTCTTAATTATTTGGGGGTGCTGAATCCATTGCCCACTATTAGCTTTAGTTTTCTTGTTCCACAATACCATATCTTATGTAAAAATGGGTCATGATTTGGTAGGATTACTGTAAAGTTGAAGAAAAAAATGCTCATTTTTTAGTATGAAGTAAATTTTAGTATGAAATAAAACACAACTTTTGAAATAGAAAAGAAAACAAGGTGCAGCAGAAATAACATTCACATATACCTTTCAGAAATGCCTCCCACATCATGGTAAGACATTTCCTGTTTAAAATTGGGTTACCAGTTCCTTATAAAGTCAGCTTCAGTTCTGTATGCCTAACATCTGTGCCTGAACTCTGAAATTTTATTCACTAATTATTTTATTCTATTTTTTCTTTCTTCCACCAATAGGAGAAGATAGGTTCACCTATAGTCCGGTTCACACTTCTCCCCAGTTTTTTGAACAGGAGTATAGGTTTATCCCTTGTTTCCTGTTTGGGTTTCCCAAACAGGAAACAAGTCCTTCTAAAATCTTTTTTCAATTGTATACTTCTAATGCTTGTCCCTTCTTATACTAATTCAACACCACATAGTAACTCTCTAAATTGAGTGGCTCTAAGGCCTTGTTTTGGATGAACATTAGCAAAAAAACAAAATAATAAAAAAATGATAGATGAAGACACTATTGCCAATAATGTCTTACCATTATGTGGGAGGTATTTCTGGGAGGTATATATGTGGGAGATATTTCTGCCGCACACTATATAATGTGAGAAATGATTAAAGTTCGAATACTGATTGCAATTGATAGTCATGGTAAGAAATTTATCTTATTTGATGCTCATAAATGCTCAGAAGGTTCATTCCATTTTAAGTTCCAGCAGTTGTCAGCCATCATTCTTTTATCCCAACTTCCTTGATATCGTTCTTCCATAACTTTAATGTCCTGGTAGAATCTTTCACTTTGCTCATTGCTAACATCAACCAAATCAAATTATATCACTGACAAATTTTCGCTTCTCCCACAAATGTTTGGTGCAGACAGTAATTATATCCAAGGACTTGGTATTGTTCCCATTCATTATTAAGAACAATACAATGTTGTCATTATCATCATGTATTATCATAAGGCTGGCCATATCCCATTCAAACACTGTTTCTTATACAATCACCAGTTAAGCAATGTCAAGTCTGGTCAGTAACTAGATTGGAGACTGCTTAGAAATACCAGGTGCAGCAAGCTAGGATGTACAGGTACTGTAAATGATAATGGCTCGGAATTGGAGAGCTGATTCCAATTCCAGTCAAAATCATTATATTTACTTAGGTGAAAATAACCCTGGGAATCCACTTCTTATTCCCCCCAGCTATGGGTTAATTAGTACTTTTTGTATCAGTAAATCTTTATCTCCAAAGAATTCTTACAATCTAAAAATATTTTCTGGCTTTAAATAACTTGCAAAGGTTGATAAGCCATAAAATCAAATAAGTCAATCAAAAAGCTTTATCATAAGATAAAAACCAGGTATTTCAGCAATCATTGATTGATTGATTCATTTTCTATGGCTTAACAACCCTTTGCAGGTTATTTAAAGACAGAAAATATTTTTTAGATTATGAGAATTGTTTCTTTTTATATTTTTTAGATACTAATGATTTAGTGATACAAGACTTACTAATTAATCTATAGCTGGGGGAAAGAGATAGCTTCATATCTTTTTCATTATCCATTACACCACTTGAACATCCAAGCTTACAGCAACTGGTATTTTCAAGCAGTCACCTATCAAAGTACTGACCAGGTTCGACATTGCTTAACTTCGGTGATTGTATGGGAAATAGTGTTTAAACATGATATAGCCATAAGCTCTTGAGTAATCAGAAATTCAGGTTGTTTTTTTTCTTGCAGGAGGCATTTAGAATTAATTTGAACATTATGGGAAATCTCTATCTATAAAAGGCAGGATATGTGTGTGTGTAACGAATGCACAGCCGCAATTTTTGATGGATTTGCACCAAAATTTACATGCACATACTCCAAGTTAGCGGGAAGGCGAAGACCAACTTTGCATTTCCCAACTCCCATCGATAGTGGGAATAATCGATTTTTTTCATACCTCTACGGCAGTTTTCATGTGACTTGTGGCCATTTTGTACTGGCCAGAGTGAGAGCCTATAGCTGGCTGCCACGAATAGGCAGGCAGATTCTATTGGCCAGCGTGAGAGCCAACAGCTGACTGACACAAATGTTAACTAGCATGCTAGCATGCAAAAAAAATCGATAGCTGCATTCTTCACAAGTGGGAAAAATCTAAATCTGCATGGCACTTTACTCCAATTGGCTCATTCGCTTGCTTAAACTCAACGTTGATTCTGATTCCGCAGAACTGGGTTGGGTGTGAAAAAGTATTTGTTGTTACCATTCTTTTTTCATTTGGTTTTTCCAGTTACGAGTCCTTTTTTTAAAGCTGATTGTTTTGTGTTCATTTTGTTTAGTTCTTTTTTCATAACAGATTTAATGTTCAGTATAGAGCTTCAAAAAAATTTGCAGTGTGAGATAGGCAAGAAGTAAGGCATGTAGCAACATCAGCACAGCAAAGGGCACTCCTTTAAAGGCAAGGAAGGGCAAAAATATTTTAAGTCAAGTGATAGTGATTGCTGTATGAGTCGTATGATTTTTGAATCAAGCACGGGCAATGCTGGGCCATGCTGCTAGTTTGGTTATAAATGGTCATTTTTAATAAAGTTGAGTACGAAGAAATGTGGACCTGAGCAGTAACAGTAAAGAGAAAAAATATATTGGCTTGTGCTAAAATATGTGTAGGCCAGTATAATTTTCAAATCTATCTTTTCTTTTATTCTTAGCATGATGGGATGGGATTGGATGTAAAATTAGCCTTTGATCAAATTAACTTCTATAAGGAAAATGTCAGAAACCACAATTATTTTTATATGCATAATTTTTTCTAATATTTTGGTGAATGCATTTCAAGAAGGAAAGTAAGGCAACCATAATAATTGGCACAGACAAGACAAAGGATGATAAAAATGCGTGTGGCATCCATTTGTCTCAAGAAACCTTTGAAAACCTGCATGAATACGGTCTGTTATGGTTATTTTAAACTTTTTAATTTATCTGATGTAGTTATGGAATTTTTAGCAAAACAAGTGTTTCTAGATAAGGGAGCTGACTATTCTTGCATGTTTTCAAAAATCACCATCACAACTGAATGTAGATTTTGTTACAGGTACAATAAATTTATCTTTGTAATTTACCCCTGAAGATGATTTTGGAAAAGGTCGAAAGTACTTGGGTTAAAAAAAAATTATCTTACCTTCCTTGATGAATTTCATCTTAATATCAAGAAACTGATTAGACAACTGGAAAGAATCAATATAAAAATAAGTAGAGAAAATATGTCTATATTATTCAATGAGATATATATATATATATATATATATATATATATATATATATATATTATAAGCTGTTATATTGTTATTGCTATATGCTTGTATTGAGCTCTGTTCTGCATTAATTTTATGAATGTTTGAATTTATATTCTTTTTGTTCTTTTACATTTGTATATATATATATATATATATATATATATATAATGGACTCTCTTGTCGGTTTCAACGTAAGAGAATCTGACAGCTTACTTGATTCAGTTATGAAATGTTGCGCGATAATCTTAAGTGGCGCTTAAGACCCGCTAGTGATTTACAAGGGAGGCCACATATGGAGAAAGTGTGAGGATTGTGAGATGAGATCACTGTTAGATTGGCTGACCTTTTAGATCTTGCTCTCGCTCCTTGAAGATGATTCAGACAAGCAAATATATATATATATATATATATATATATATATATATGTGCAAGAAGGATTTCATCTGGTTTGGTTTATGACATATCAACCCTTTCCAGGTTATTTAATGTAATGTTGAATTCTGTCATTCAACAAAGGCCAAATGAAAAAAATATCAAATCACAAGACTGATCAATTAAAAGTCACGGAATAGAAATCTGGAACTAAAGGAGCGTAAACCTAACTTTTAATTATATGACAATACAAGCGGATGAGTCATGATTGATTTCAAATATTCAAGATCAGATCATCATCCTAAAATATTCCCAAATAGTCCGACTAGTGTTAATGTCATTCCTGGCTTAATTATTTATTGCCAGACACATTCTCACCATTCCCAAGACAGAAGAATTGTCACAAGACAATCAGGAACTTATTATCTCACTACGCAGAAACAAATTGGTATTTAGAGAAAACTCTAATCAAGCACATAAACTCCATCTGGAGCTATCCAATCTTCATTTTTCAGCCTTGAGTTCAAAATTGTTTATATAGCCTTGTGGCTGATGAATAATTTCCCACCCTACAACCATTTTCCCACAGAAAAAAACGTTGCTAGCTTCTTGCTACTCTCTTGCTATTTCAGATGTTCTGATAAGCTTTATTCTTTAGTTCCACCACTTGAGACCTTTACAGTCAACTCATCCTCATTCCCTTCATATTCCATAGGTAAGGAAGAAGTTTCACCTTGGGCAGCTTCTTCCTAAGTATTGTGGCATACCTACAGATAATAATGGGTATGTCCCCACTCACATAAATACAGTAGTAAATACTGTATGTTGGTCTGCAGTTGAAGATTCATTGTGGAATTCACTTGATTCACTTCTAGCAGTTGACTACTTCTTCTACATACCACTGTCGAATCTAATATGTGTTCTTGTCATAAATATTATCATTCATTACCAACCTTCATGTGATAATTCTTTTCAGTAACCTTCGCTAGGTTACAACACTAAGAATAGCTACTCTATGGAAGTTTCCCTGATCACTACAGTCTTAACTTTTATCTCTCCTACATATCCTCATAATTTGCACTTACTTCTTCCTCTTGCATGCACACAACAACCTAAACTCAGTAACCCCCTCTACCTTGAGTGGCTTTTGTATTGAGTGAACAGTTCCTTGACTGAATTTTGATCGTTCTGCCAACTATTTTCTCCTCACTGTATGCCTTTCCAAATTTTCAGAAATATTGTTCAGTAAGTGATTAGAACGTTGTTTGCATTCTATTTGGAAATAAAATTTCCAAAAATTGTTAAAGCCTAAAATGAAAGAATTTGTTTTCTGTTCAAATAAACAAACTTTTATTGTCACATTTGTAGAACAGATGAGCTGTTACTAATAATCTAAATAAATAAACAGCAAAATCTGTCTGTCCAACCGTGTGTTTGAAACCCCCTCTAACTCGGGCTACACATTCTCTACATAAACATTCTTTTTGTTTTTTGGAATCAAGATGATCCTGGGATTGAAAATCTGCCCTTCATCCGGTGCTTGAACATCCACCATTAGGATTTGTATCCGCATAAGGAAGGAACAATAAAAAATTCAAATATTAAAATAACTGAAAAAAAATTAGTGATTTTAAAAGTTTTTAATTTATATTGAGTTTAAAGTAACACAAAAACTTTGTGTATTAAAAATTTTTTTTGTTTTAAATTCAGTTTAAAATATCTCTAAAACTTTGTGAATTGAGAAAATCAATTTTATTTCTTCAAAATACCAAGGAATCAGAGTTAAAGTGAGAGATTTTGTGACTTGAGGTTTTGAAGTTCTGCAGTTTTGATTTGAAAAACTCAATTCAATTAAAGTTCCATGGAGTTTGTGATTTGAAGAACTCGTTTTTAAGCCTGAATTGGAATTTCAGCCCAAATCAGTCTTTTGGTTGGAATTGGACTTATAGCCCAAATCAGAGTTAAAGTGAGGTTTTGAAGTTCCATTGAGTGAATTGAGGAATTCAAAGTTATTTCTTCAAAATTATCATTGCTGTTTTCTAAGCTGGACCAGAGGTCTCTTTGGTTTTGAGCTGAGGCCCAATTAGCCCTCTGCAGGAGCAAGCTTAAAAGTCCACACAGAGTGTGGTTTTTAAGCTAGTATTTTATAATAGTAATAATGATAATAATTTTACAATAATTAATGATAATAATATTGCTAGTAATATTTAATAATAAGGATAATAATATTCTTCTATGTTCTTTTAGGATGTTGGTAATCATGGCTTTCCACAATTTCTTATCCTTTGTAGCTATTAATAAATTTTGTCTTTTTCTTATCTCTCCTGAAGCCTTCCATTTACTCAAGGTAGATTATGCATTGTTTTTCTCTGTCCCTCTTGCCTTCAATCTGTCCTGTGAATATCAAATTTTCCAAATCCTCTTTTCTCATTATGTGACCTAGAAACTTCAATTATTTCTTCTTGATTCTAAGTGTGCTTTTTTGTTTCCATTTTCTTTAAGACTTCATCATTATCCACATGTTCAGTCTATGGTATTCTCAGCATCCTTTTTGTAGAACCACATTTCTGTTGACTCAAGTCGTTTCTTCATCTTTGAAGAGATTGTCCAGCATTTATTGCTATATCAGAGGATTGACATTACATAACAGTTCAGTACTCTTTTCTTAGTTTCTTAATACTTTTTTTAGTTTTTGAAAGGCAGCTATTCCGTTATGCCTTCAGATTTTAGTGTTGCACAATTCCGTCCTCTGTTAAAACATCTCCCAAATATTTAAATTGTTAGTTATGTGCCATACGTGACACACACTTAGGCAATCATGTATCTTTCAATACATGATTGACAAGACAGATTTTTTCCCACAGTAGGTTGCCATTTCTTTCTGCGGTAGACCAGTTGCCATCCAAGGCTATAGAACTCAGTCTGTCCTGCTATTTACCCAGAGTTGGGTAGTGAAGAAGGAGATTTATACCTTTCCCAAGGGTATTAGCACGTAAGTGAATGTAATGGATTCAACTGGAATTTGAACTCAATCCGAGCCACTATCCATTACTCCACTGTGCTTCTGATTATTGTTGTACTCGTTTTATTTTGGTATCTCCAATTTGTAATTCGCATGTTGGGTTTTTTTCTTTTGCTAATAACCATGCACTCTGTCTTTTCGCAATTGATTATGAGTGTTCTTTCTCCTCACTTTTCCTTTACTATCATCTGTGGGAGTAGTTTCCTACTCGGTCATAAATGAAACAAGCTCATTAACCATTACACCATTATACCAATGTGCCCATTAATCACATATAACTATTTGATAAGCATATCTAAGACAAGGCCAAAGTATGGTGAACACATTGAGGATCAAACTCATGCTAACCATTACGCCATGTCAAAGTGTCTACATATTAAAATGTAATGTGTATCCATAAATATCTAATACAACCTCATCTCTGTCTATATCTCTGAGATGAGGTATCATGATTATTTATATTATTCGGACTGTTATCCTCATCTTCATTGCCATATTTGCAATGTTTCGGCCATTGTACACTCCAGCCTTCTTCAGGTGATTGGAATTTTGAACCGAACCCTTTATTTTGTCCACCAAGGTAGATTGTTCTAGTTCCAGGTGCCATGCCTCTTCTGGATGTCTCAGTTATTTCCCTTTAACTCAACTCCGTGAGGACACATGGTCCAGTGGATAAAGACATTGATTAGATCCAATGACTAGAGCCAAAGAATTGTGAGTTCAATACCAGCAGTGGTGAACCAAAAAACTTGGAGAGTTAAGTTAAAGGGAAATAACTAAGACATCTAAAAAAGGCACAGAACCTGGAACTAGAACAGTCTACTCTGGTGGATGAAATAAAGGGTTCGGTTTGAAATTTTAGTCACCTGAAGGAGGCTGGAGCGTACAATGGCCAAAACATTGTGAATATGGTAATGAAGATGAGGATAACAATTTGAATAATGTAAATAATGTAAATAACCTTGCCTATTTAACAACACCCTATAATTATAAAATCTCATAAAATAAAATTGTTAAGAAATCCAACCAGTTGATATTGTACATTTTACAGAATCTTTGATGATCATCATGTTTCCTTTCTTGAAAATGAATCAAAATGAATCTATATCTATAAAAGGCAGGATGTGTGTGTGTGTGTGTGTGTGTGTGTGTGTGTGTGTGTGTGTGTGTGTGTGTGTAACGATTGCACGGACGCAATTTTCGATGGATTTGCACCAAAATTTACATGCACATACTCCAAGTTAGCCAGAAGGCCAAGACTGACTTTGGATTTCCCAACTCCCATCGATAGTGGAAATAATCAATTTTTTTCATGCATCTATGGCAATTTTCATGTAATTTGCAGCCATTTTGTACTGGCCAGAGTGAGAGCATATAGCTAGCTCCCACAAATAGGCAGGAAGATTCTATTGGTCAGCATGAGAGCCAACAGCTGACTGACACGAATGTTAACTAGCATGCTAGCATGCAAAAAAAATCGATAGCTGCATTCATCACAAGTGGGAAAAATTTAAATCTGCATGGCACTTTACTCCAATTGGCTCATTCACTTGCTTAAACTCAATGCTGATTCCACAGAACTGGGTTGGGTGTGAAAAGGTATGTTGTTAACATTCTTTTTTCATTCGGTTTTTCCAGTTATGATTCCTTTTTTAAAGCTGATCATTTTGTGTCCATTTTGTTTAGTTCTTTTTTCTTAACAGATTTAATGTTTAGTATATAGCTTAGAAAAAATTCGCAGTGTGAGATAGGCAAGAAGTAAGGCATGTAGCAACATCAGCACGGCAAAGGGCACTCCTTTAAAGGCAAGGAAGGGCAAAAATATTTTAAGTCAAGTGATAGCGATTACTGTATGAGTTGTGCGATTTTTTAATCAAGCACGGGCAACGCTGCTAGTAATAAATAAAAATTTACTTGTACCATATTTAAAATATGCAACCCAAAATAACTTACAAAATATAGAGTTGATATTCAAATTTGGGCAAACTTTAACCTTTGTGCTCGCAAAAAAATAGTGTGTGAAAAGAACAGTTTTTCCCTTGACACCGCTATTATTTTGTACTACCTTCACTCCCTTAGCAATATTTATTAACAAGATTGTTAAAATATACGAATGAAATACAATGCCAAATTTATTATTTACCACTATATCAAGAGATAAATGAAGAAAGAAATTGTTTTATTCAAAAATTAAAAAGAAAATTACAAAATTATTGAAATATATAAACCATCTACAATGCAATATTTATTGTTTACCATTTTATAAATAACTATGAAAACAATTTTTTTTTATTCATAATTTTATAAAATATCAATAAATTATAAAACAAGTATTTATTTCTTTATTAATTGGTCAATGACAAACATTGCATTATGTTACTTGGTTTACATTTTTGGAATGTTGAAATTATAAAATTATTCTTGTAAATAAACAATGTAATAATTAATATCTTTGTTGAAAATTCTTAAAGAACAAAGAAAATTTATAATTTCACTTTCATATGTTTGGTTTCATTCAAATTCTAATTATCACTTTTTAAAAGAACAAACATTGCCACGAAAGTGAAAGTAGTTAAAATAATAGTGATGTCAAGAGAAAAACCATCCTTCTGACATGCCATTTTATTGTGTCTGTCTATATCTCTGAGATATGGTATTATGATTATTTACATTATTTACATTATTTGGACTGTTATCCTCATCTTCATTGCCATATTCACAATGTTTCAAACATTGTATACTCCAGCGTACTTATCCTAAGACATCCGGAATAGGCATTTCACATGAAACTAGAACAATCTACCCCAGTGGATGAAGTAAAGGGGTCAGTTTGAAATTTCAATCACCTGAAGAAGGCCGGAGCATACATTTTATTGTGGATGTGAAGATTAAAGATTGCCCCAAATTCTTTATTATATTTACTGTTCAGTACATAATTGTACTGTATAACCCAGTGTTTCTCAACCTTTTTACCCTTTTGTAACCCTTAAAATAAATTACATGTCCCAAAGAACCCCTGCACAAAACAAAATTATATACCCTATCTTTCTCATTTTATTATCATCATAGTTCATGTGGTAAATATCATAGTATATATTTTTGAATAACTGGTTTAAGGAAAAATTAATACTTCTTTGTCAAATTTTTCAGTAATGTTAAATAAGATTCTTACTGTTCATTTATAATACTTCATTAGGGAGTTTTCATTCACACACAAAAAAATTTTAAACTAAAATGTAAAAAATAAACTTAAGTAACCAATAAATGTAAACAGATAATTGCTGCATCAGTTTTTTTATTTTTTAATCTTTTACTGGAAATGTTGAAAAGACATAAAGTAAATCAAACCTCATCAAAATTTTCAGAATGTTTCCTCTTCAAAAATTTACACATTGGGTGATTAGGTATTTCTGTAAAAATAAAGGAAAAAATAAAGAAATAAGTAACTTTAAGTATAAATCCTGTTCGTTGAATGGACACTGACTAATGAAGGTGGTTTCACATTGGCATCGTACAGACATCACTAAATATATTCCTAGTGATTTTTATATTTTTTAATAACATAATAGGTTAGATAGGATGATGTCTATATTACAATAACCAAGAATAAATTCTGTGTGTTTAGTAATATTACGTATATGAAATTAAATAAAAAGTCAAAAGTGCATTAGCTTACCTCACCTGTTCTCACGGAATCCTTGGGGACCTTTTGCAGATCCTTAGGGTTCTGGGGAACCCTAGTTGAGAAACACTGGTATAAACATTTAGAAATAAATTAAAAATGTCATAAATGGTGCAAAAGTAACATCAAAGTTAAATATATATGCAGCAGATATCACAGTGTATGAATGAACCTCTAAATTTCTTGATGACCAGTGCCTGGCAGCTGCTCTATCCTCTGACTGAACTCTCACAGCTCAGTGGGGAAAAGACTGGCTAATGTTATTCAATACATCCAAAACTAAACTCATATTATTTCATTGCTACCAAGTAGACCCTAAACTTGCACCAAGTCTGATAAGTGGTCATTGCACGTGAAACTAGAACAATCTACCCCAGTGGATGAAGTAAAGGGGTCAGTTTGAAATTTCAGTCATCCGAAGAAGGCGGAGCGTACATTTTATTGTGGATGTGAAGATTAAAGATTACCCAAATTTCTTTATTACATTTACTGTTCAGTACATAACTGTACTGTATTTTTCTCACCCTTTTTACCCTTGCGTAACCCTTAAAATAAATTACATGTCTTAAGGAACCCCTGCACAAAAAAAAAAATTATATACCAAATGCATACTGGGATCTGACCTCAAGTGGAATCCCTGGAACCAGCTTATTGTATTGCTCCAGAAAATACAAAACTGCTGCTGCCATGTTCTGTATTTATAAGACTCAGATCAGACTAAAAAAGGAGTATTACTGCCATATCTGAGCTGTCCTGTCTTGATGCGGCCTTGTGGGTGATGGATCATTCTTTAAACTTCAATCTTTATCCACAGATGAAACATCGCCGGACTTTCACTACTGTATCATTATTGTCAGATGTTAAAACAAGTTACATTCCTTAGTGCCACCAACTCGGACCTTCAGAGCTAGAACCTGTCATGCCGTGTTCACAGTGGTAAACTATACCCCATTCCTTTTGTGTTCTTTTGATAAAAAGCATGTTTCACTCAGGCAATTTCTTCCTCAGAGCTATTACCTTGTGGAACAAACTCCCAAGTGAATGTTCTCTCTAAGTCCATAGTCAACGGATATCTATCCTCATCCCGGATATAATGATAGACTACATCTGCGTCCTGGGTAAGATGATAAACTATATTTGACAGCAAGGCCTTTGTTCAGGAGGTTTTGAGGAGTATGAAACCACCTCTTAATTGCTGGTGTTCCCAGGTCCACCCTGACTCAGGGTGGTAGCACCTCTTAGGGTCCCAGTTTGGGCAAATAGTTAACTCCCAAACTGAGGTCAAAACACTATGCAAGTGTAAAAATAGGTTTTAATACCAGCAATACTTTTTTGCAAAATATTATTACTAGCAATGAATTTTTGAAGGGAAAAGAATATTACCAGCAATACATTTTTGAAAAAAATATTACCAGCAAAAAAAATCTTGTCGGCATTAAATAACCCACTGAGGTTGATATGCCGTAAAACAAACCAAACCAAACCAAACCAATATCTATCCTACATATAATACTCTCTTACTTTCCCCTCCTTTGCAATCTGACTCAGTAACCTTCTACATTGAGTGGCTAATTGAGCCTTGTATTGAATTATCGGTAAATAAAAAAAATAAAAATAAAACAACAAAAACTATCTGAAGCTGGCTGACACAATCTATTTACATGCGTAGTATACCTGAAATGGTGGTCAGGCAAAACTTCTCACTAAGTAACCAGCTTATTTACTGGCCAGGTTGTCAGAACAGAACCTGGCCATTAAGTTGCTGTACTTTTAATGCATATCACTTTCCTCACATTGCACAGATACTACACTGAGGCAGAAGTGCCAGAGAGTGGCACTTTAATCCAATGCACAGATACTACACTGAAGCAGAGGTGCCAGAGAGTGGTATGTTAATCTAATGCACAGATACTACACTGAGGCAGAAGTGCCAGAGAGTGGCACTTTAATCCAATGCACAGATACTACACTGAACCTTGGCTAAAGAATGTTCACTCATAGATTCAACACACAAATACACTGATCTAAGACAGAAGTGCTGATCCATATATATATATATATATATATATATATATATATATAATTGCTCTGATTTAACATTGAGCTCTCTGTATCACATTCTCCTTGGGATTATCCATACAAATTATCAAACTTTTCATTACTTACTTATATATACACACACACACTTATATATATATATAAATATAAGTTGTAGCCTCTGTTTGTTTGTTATCGAACTCTTCCTAGGGTTTTGGAGATAAACCCCCATAACCATATATATTTTGAAACTACAGTATCCAGAGTACTTGGATAAGTATATATAATTTTGATCAAAGTAGGTCCTTGGGGGGGGAACTTTCACTGAAATTTTTTTCCCTTTTGATTTAATTTAAACTTGAACAAGGAGAAAGCCAGAAGATGGAGGTCACATTTGGCAAGATCAAAATGAGACAATATAGACATCAATTTTGAGCAAGAAATCACCAATCAGTGGGTAGTGCCTTACAATACATATTTGTTGCGACAGTTCAAATGTCATATCAATGTTGAATTCTGTTCATTAATTCATCCAATCAAGTATTGTATCAAATACATATCAAAGGGGTCAAACCAAGCTGTTTTTGCACCCCCCCAACTTTTTTTTCCTTTTGATATAAATTAAATTTAAATTTGAACAGGGGAATGACTCCAAAATATAAAAACAGAAAGCCAGAAAAAAGAGGTCATATTGGCAAGATCATTGAGTAATAATGAAATACATAATTTTTATGAAAAAATTATAACAATGATTAAAAATCAATCATCATTTTCTTACAAAAAAAAATGTGCAACATACAGCCTGGCATGGGAAATTCGGTTAGTATATATAATATATATACATGTATATATAAATAAAAAGAAAGAACAGTAAGATATTCGGCGCGTTCAGCTTCCATTTTTGAAACATGGTTAGAACTGTGTAGCGAAAAAGACCATATTTTAAATCAATTAATTTATAATATAATTATATATATATATATATTTATAATATAATTATATATATATATATATATATATAATAAAAGACTTAAACACTAGTACTCCATGCTCATAATTTATTACATTGGAATCGTAAATACGATCCAATTAATCAGACCTACAAATTCAAAATGCCTTTTGAATTTGTAAGTCTGATGAATTGGATCGTATTTATGATTCCAATGTAATAAATTATGACCATGGAATATTAGTGTTTAAGCCTTTTTATTATATCCTTACTCTGTCCTAGACATTGAGTTCTACCTGGATTTTATCCTTTTGGAATTTTTTTTACATATATATATTTGTGTGTTTTAGATATATGTACATATATGTATGTGTATATTAACCACTAATATTATTACTATATATATATATATATATATTCCCATAATTTTTTTTGCTTGTCTGTTTTTCCTTGTAAGAATAATACTGCTAATAAAGATTGAAATTCAAATTATATCTTAAACATTTCTGCATCCCTGCTGTGATGAGGTAAAGAGACATTCTATTTTAATGATATCCTCAACAAAACAATGCATGTGATAGAGATGGTGTATAAACTTCACCACCTACCTACATCTCTCCATCTATATTCTCCATTGTGCCAGACCTTACTCAATGTTCACTTGTCTATATATAGAACCCAATCAATAAAAGCCAATGCTATGCACCATTTTCAGAATGATGTTCTTTCTTCAAGCAGACTTACGCACAAGCTGCCCCCCCCCACTTCTTTCTCTCTCTCTCTCTTCCTCTCTCGCTGCTTACACTGGGAGTTTTACATTTGACATGTACCTCGGCACATCAGTTTTTATTTTAGTAAATAAGACTTAGAAAAGTGGGAATGAATAAATAAAACATCTTGTTTGGTTTCCTCAGTCCTTTGAAATAAACATTCAAACCAACCTGATATTTTTCTGTGAGAAAGCAATGACATGTGTAGTATTTTTTTTTTTACATCGCTTGCTGTTATAATATGCAATTTCCATGGACTTGGATCCGTTTCTGACTGGCAAACAATAATAATTCAAAAAATAAAAAAATGCACCTTATGATAGGAACAGTATTCTAAAAATTGATTCATTAAACCAAGACCTAACATTATCAAATGCGTGCTGTTCACAAAACAAATTTCTTCTCGTTATAATACTGATGATAATTGAATATCTTAGTAACAAGAACAAGTTAATATTAATTACCGTATTTGATGACATTTAAGATGCACAGTTTTATAAGATGCACCTCAATTTCAGCAGGGAAATCAAGAAAAAATTAGTAATTAGTAAAATTATTTTTAAATGGTACAGGCTAGGCTATATTTATGAGGTATTATTTCAGTTAAACAAGCCATGATTACAATACAAAAAATAATAGCAAAAAAAAGAACACAAGCTTATAAAAACTTTATTATATCCAAAGGTAAGAAAACAAAATAAAAATCAAGTAATTATTACAATTGAATTTTTATTGCATATAATTTTAGTGAAACAAAGTACAAATAATAAACATAATGAAATTAATATACTAAATATTATCAATAACAGAATTTTAAATAAGGAAAAAAGGGATATAAAACTTACTCTAAGCTAATACGAGTTGCCACGTAGGAAATTTCGTCCAACTATCGCGAATTTTAAACCTATGGCATATAAGATGCAGGGGAATTTTAAAGGATATTTTTAGTAAAAAATGTGCATTTTATATGCTGTCAAATATGGTAAGTAACATTAATTAATGATTAATTAAAATATATTTATTAATAAAACTAATAATAAAAACGTAAGTACATTTTCATGAATTTATTTTTTATTAAATATTACTTAACATATTCTCATACTTAGGAATTTATTTATTCTTTAATCATTTCACCCCCAGCAAGGTGATAATGCCACTAGGATGCAATGGGTAACTGGGAGTGAAAGAGAATGAGAAGACTTCAGTGAGGAAAGGACAGGGTTCAGAAATATGGCGATTGATGGTGCATTTAAAGATTGTAAGTGGCAGAGAAGCAAGAAACCAGAAGTGAGTTCCAGAGGCAAGAAGTGCTAGAAAAAAAATTATTAGAATAGAACATATGGTTGTAGCTAGCTAGTTGAACAGTAAAACAGTGAGACCTAATTGCCAATCTAGTATCACACTTAAATTCATATTCTTGATGCATTGTCAGTTTTCTTTGGATTCCTTGGGTTGATTTTAAAGAATTTCCAGAAACACTTAATTCTTATTATTGCCTATTATAATTATAATAAAGTCAAAAAATCAGTCAAAAAAAATTAAGCAATTAAAATCATTTTTAATCCCTTTATGCTGACTGTCTAATTTTGGAGAGGGTAAGCATTATGGAGGTAGATGTAGAAATCTAAAATTACTACTAGATTTTTCTTTCTATTTTTTGCTTTGTTTTTAGAAATTTTAAATTTATATTGGTGTGTCTGTCTTAAGTTTTATAGTTCATACCAGATTTTATAATGGTTATTAATGAGATACATGGAGAAATATATAATTACTATCAGACTTTTATTTTAGTTGTTAATTTTTTTTAAATAAATCTTTAAACCTTAATTAAATTCAATTAATACTGGATTTTTATTTTAACTTTTGTAATTAATACCAGGTTTTATACTAGACGCTAACAGTAGAAGAAACTTAATTTCATAACAAAAATAAATTTGAGAATATGAAACGGTGAATACATTTGCTGGAGAACACATTCTCTTTATGAAGATTTCTCGGATGTGCAGGCCAATGAACATAGATGTAATACACAGTGTTTAATAAATAAATGAAAGTGGAGTGTATATTTCAAATACAAAGTGTCCACTAGAATAACATTTGAAGTAATGAATATATGGGTTTGAGTAGAGAGTGTAGGATTATGTCGGAACAAAAGTGGAAGGAATGAGACAAAGTGTAAAAGCTATTTAAACTACATGTTGCTCCTCTTTTTTATTTTGGTGGCATCTTTTGATTCTTTTTTGCTTTTTGTAGTTTTCAAGGTTTCATTTAAATGTATATTTTTACATTGTTTTAATAAAAACAGTGACATCCACTCAAGCAAATGTAGACACTAAATATAACATTTAAAGAAACAAAAAATAAAGCTGGATTACACACACACACACACACATATATATATATATATAAATATATATATATATATATATATATATATATATATGATAATAATAAAAGACAGAGATTTTAATTATCCATTTTGTTTATAATTCTTATTTTGTGATGTGAACACTCAGATGTTAAACTCATCAGAAAAATTATAAGCGAAATGGACAATTAAAGTCTCCATCTTCTTCTTATCATATATATATATATATAATTCACCTTTTTTTTGCTCTGTAGTCTACATTGAGCTCTCCCTCGATTTATATCATCCTCAGAACTATCCCTTCCAGTCACAAACTGGTTAAACATAAACTGGTTATATATATATATATATATATATATATATATATATATATATATATATATATATATATATATATTTAAATAAAAAGAAAAGAACAAAGATATATAATCCAGTATTCTTATTGATATTTTTATTTTTTACAAAATAATACTCAATGTAAATTTACAGAGCATAAGTATTATAAATTAACTGATTTAAAATACGTAAATTTACAGAGCATTAATATTATAAATTAACTGATTTAAAATGTTTTTTTCACTTTTTTTTTTGTTCACAACCAACCTTCATGTAATTATTCTATCAGTAAGTAATATATATATATATATATATATATATATATATATATATATATATTGTTGTAACCTAGGAAAGGTTACTAAATAGAATAATTATATGAAGATTGGTTGTGAACTTAATACTTAGGACACGAACAACACATATAAGATTTGCCAGTGGTGCGTAGAAGTAGTCAACTGCTACGAGTGAGTCAAGTGAATTCCACAATGAATCTCCAACTGCAGACCAACATACAGTATTTACTACTGTATTAATGTGAACAGGGACATACCCATTATCATCCATAGGCATGCTACAACACACACACACACACACACACACACACACACACACACACATATATATATATATTAATTATTATTAAGAAAAAGAAGACTTTAAGTTGACATGATTATAATTTATTTTCTTAGAACCAAAATTTCAATTCTAATACAATCATTTAATACAATTTGGTTACGGAGGTAGGTGTATAACCTACCTCCTTAAACAGATGTGTGCATAAATTAAAAATTTAATAATAAATAATTTTTCTGCCTGGAAAAATTTCTTATCCATTTATTTATATAGGAATAGATGGTCTGTTGAATTAGAATCAAAATTTCGGTTCTAAGGAAAGAAATTGTAACCATGTTACCTGAAAGTTGTCTTTTTTTAATAATAATTGATGTTAGTTCTGTTTTTACATTGAACTCTCTGGATTATATCCTCTTTGGAATTATCCAAACAGATTACCAAATAATACCATTTTACATATATATATATATATATATATATATATAAAGCATAAACAGCACACTCTAATAAAAATGACGAGACAGACGAAAAAGGCTCATTTAGAAGAATGTGTACCATCATTTTTAAAACCATATATAAATTTGTGGTATAAAATTTTATATATATATATATATTTATATATATATATATATATATATATATATATATATATATATATATATATATATATATATACATGTTTCTTGAAATGTATATTATATATATATCATTGTATTATAAATACTTTAGAAATAAATTTATTTGCATTTCAGATATGAAAATAAATATCAGCAGATAATTGTATTTCTTAAAGAGGCTAAATGAGCTTATATATATTATTAAAATTAGAATTACACACATACATACAAATATACATATATATATATATACACACACAAACACACCTAAAATATGATAGCGAAGATTGTTTTTCTGCCTCCAGAAAAATATGGTTGACCAGTATGTTTCTGGATGACAATGGTTTTCAGTAAAATAGTCTTCATAATTAAAGTGATTAACATTAGTAAACTTATTATCAGACCTACTGACGACCAGATACCATATACATAGAATCCCACATATTTAAAAATTTTATTTCATTTGTTGATAGATAGATAGGTAGATAAATATATACACACACATGCACAGACACATATGCACATGCATACATACATATACACATGTATGCAGGCACACACACACATATATATATATATATATATATATATATATATACACACACACATACATATATATACATACACACACGTGAGTGTGTGTGTCTGTATGTGTCTGTTTCCAGCTTAAGCATGAAATATAATGTTACCTCTGGATGATGATTTCAATGTCCCCTTTTATATTTACATACACACTATCTCTGTCATTCAGCACTTTCACCCATAAATTTAGCATAGCTTAAAACTATATTTTATAATTTAATATATATATATATATATATATTTTAATACTATATATTTATAATTTTTTATACATATATATATATATATTTATATATATATCATTTATATATATACATATATATATATATATATATATATATATACACACATATACATATTTTTATTTCATATATATATATATATATATATATATATATATATGTATGTGTGAAGACGCAGCAGCCACTGAGAGCACCAAAAGAAGATGTGAAGTATCATGATTGCTAACATCCTGAAAGAACGTCATATATATATATATATATATATATATATATATATATATATAAAGCACATTCTCTAGAATAGACCAAATATAGAACAATTTTAGCTCATGAGTTCTACAAGGAAAAGGAGGAGTGTGGTTTTTATAATTTCATTCTAGAGTAATTAGGAATGAATGCCTTTTATCTTCCCAGAAGGCAATCAGTAGTTGCATGCATGGACATCATTCTTCTGGGGCCTTATCCAGTTCTATGCTCTCAATTTCATTTGTACACACAATCCACACAGATGCTTATTTCTGAAATGTCAGCAATAAAGATCAATAAGCAACTTGAAATTGGTTTTCATCTTTCTTTTATTTTTTTTCAAGATGCGTAGAATATTTCATTGGTCGATTTCTATGTTTTATATGCATTTAATATGTTATACAAGGAATATCTGTTATTACTCTGTATTATATAATGAGAGAGAAAGAGAGAGACAAGTCATTCTCATTGTATGTGAAGTATAGGGCCACAGCTTCATCACATTATTGATGCTGCTATGGTTTCTATGGAAAGTGCTCAGACAAACTGCATTCCTTATTTCCACCATTTCTAACCATCATGGCTAAGACCTGCCGCACCACTCACATTGTAGAAAAACCACCCTCATTCCCTCTGTATTCCATTGGTGAGAAGTCAGTAGCATGCAGAAGGTGGTGGCAGAGGGTGTGAGGCCCTGAGCATTCATACAGGGAAAGCATTCAATCAAAGAGTGAAATAAAAATTTAGTTTATATTTAACTTGATTAAACTATTTCTTTTATGTTTCATCTGTTTTTACATATTTAAAATGTCTTCCTTCCTCACATTTTTCAGTACTAGGCCCTATAGGATCTCCTACTTGAGTCTTAGAAGCATACAGTCAAAGAATTTCTGCATATCGCTGCTGTAAACAACTTCTCTGAGGAACCGACTCCCAAAAGGATATCTTCCCAATCACTGAATTCTTAACCTGTTCAAGTCTAGGGTTAACTGTTATCTTATCCCACATATCCACATAGACTGTGCCTCTTACTCTGTATCCCTCTATCTTGAGTGGCTATTGAGCCTTGTACAGGATCAAGGTCAAAGTAAAAAAATACAATTTAATTTTTAATCTGACTGGTTCTTCAGTATCTGTCTATATTTCTGAGATGATGTCTTATGTACATTATTTACATTTTACTATTGTCCTCATCTTTGTCGCCATATTTGTCACAATATTTTGGCTGTTGTATTCTTCAGGTGGTTGGAATGTCGAACTAAAGCAAAATAAAGGGTTTAGTTCAACATTCCAACCACCTGAAGAAGGCTGGAGCATACAATGGCCGAAATGTTGTGATAAATATGGCGACAAAGATGAGGGCAATAGTCCGAATAATGTAAATAGTGTGACTAGATCTTATTGCTTTAAGCATTATATTTTAGTGGATGCACATGTTTAAGTAGATGCTCTGTATTTTTAAATAGTCTGAATTACATCTACCGGTCTGTGCATTCAAGAGTCTTAGTAAAGAAATGAGTCTTCTGGCTGGGTTCAAACATGTGTTGCTCTTTGTCAGGTGAACCACTGTCTTATTTGGTGTGCTTTAGACTGTGCAGCCACAGGGAGATTCACAGACCAGCATGCTTACCCTTAAAAGATTACCTGAAACTTACTGGACTGTGACGCTAGCTCTCTATTGCTGCATGATTTAAAACATACTGGATCAGATTGTGGTTTCCCTTAAAAAAGAGGATACAGATTTGAACCATGACAAAGGGTACCTTTTTTTTTTTTTAAGACTCTTGAATGCACAAGCCAGTAGATGAATTTCACACTGTTTAAAAAAAATAGGCACCTACTTAAAGATGTGTATTCACTAAATATGTTTAATAAGAAATAACTGTGTAAGTCAATTATTGAATTTTTGCTAATCTTAATCTAGACCAATACAAGTTTAAATGAGATTCATGGAGTTTAGAAAGATTGTCTAGTACCAATCTTGCAAATGAGAAGGGCCTTGGTTAGTGGCATTTGAAATTTTGGCATTTTCAGCTGGGCTAAGAAACTGACTGAATGTGCCAGCATGTATTTGACCCACAAAACAAGCCTTATTTTACAAATTTATGCTCAATATATTTATAATCAATAAAAAGGACCAGTATTTTATCCTTCCACTGTATAAAAATAGGGCATATGGCCACATCCTGTTGAAACATTGGTTCCCATAAGATTAACAAAGTTAAGCAATGTTGAGCCTGGTCAGTACTTAGATGGGTGACCAGTTGGAAATATCTAAGCTTGAATCTATTAAATCTATTATTTATTTTATGTAAAATAAATCTATTATCTGTTTTACATTCAACATCATCCCTTGATAAGACACCGGAGGTGTTGAAACAAAATGAGTATTTTTGTAGTGATTTTATAACATATTTATGTTATAATTTTTAAATAAATAATTATATATATATATATATATATATATATATATATGGTGGACTCTCCCATAGTATTCGAGGTATGAGGGTCAAGCAGCTCAGTTCCTAGTAACTGATAGCCAGACACCAGCACATATGATTTGATTATAATGTTGAAGGCATTGCACAGAACCAACCACACTTTTCATACAGAGACCTGGTGCACTACAAGCTACAAGGTCCCCATACGACTGTCTATAGGTTTTGAATTCAGAGTTATCATTTCCCCTAGACCAGTTATCATCCAAGGCTATAGAACCCAGTCTGTCCTGCTATTTACCTCTAGCTGGAGGAAGAAGAAGAGGATTAATACCTTTCCCAAGAGTATTAGCATGTAAGTGAATGTAATGGATATGGAATTCAAACTTGGCTCTCCAATTCCTCAATCTGATCCGCTATCCACTACGCCACCATGCATCCCATATATATATATATATATATATATATATATAGCTTACGGTCAAATCAGTACTTAGATGGGGGACCGCTTGGGAACACCTGGTACTGTAAGCCCCAAAGTCCAACCCTTACCTCACAGTCGGTGGGGGGGTGTAAACGGTAGTGTCAGAGCTATTCCGCCCGGAACTTCGTTCCTGGTAGGGCCACCCAAGGCGGACAGGTCTGACACACACGCCGGCTAACAAGGGCTCTGGTGAAAATCCAAGGAGCGTCTGCATCGGTAACGGCGGCTTCTGGTCGATTTTCCTGTCTCTGCGTCTGTGGGAACCCCGCGGCAAGCAAGAACGTTATCCGAGTAGGCCTGGGTACCCTACTTCTGTAATTTATCCCAAGAATCTTCTTCTCATAACAGGAAGAAGCCGGCTCAATCCGCCCAGGGTGAATGCCGCATCAGTACAGTAGTATATATGTGTGTGTGTGTGTGTGTATATATATATATATATATATATATATATATATATTTTTAACTATCGGCAATGCTTGCTGGATAATTCAGATTGTGCAGAGCTCAGTCCACTCAAGATGTGAGTTTATTGGAAGTGGTTTACATTAAGTTACATCAACTATCTCTGTGCAGAGAGAAAGAGCATTTATTTTATTTGGTCTTGCTGTCTTTTAGCTGGTATGTGAGTAAAGTTTTTCAATTTTATACGCACCTGGAAATTTTAGCCTATTGCTCATATATTCCCCTCCTTTTTTTTCTTTTTTTCCCTTATTTTATTAATGTTTTATTAATAAATTTCTACTTTAGTCATGGTTCCTTTTTCTCCACCTTATATTTCCTCACAGGACAAACTGTGTTTCCCTTGTCACTCAACATTACCAATGTATTCTTCTGATGTGGTCTTGATCAAAAGGGATCTCTGATGAAAGAATGACTTCCTGCATTTTTAAATCTGTCTATATGTTCTGTGGTATCAAATTTCTGTTCATATATATATATATATATATATATATATATATATATATATATATATGATTATATAATGTAACAGCAAAATTGTCCAAATCATGTAACAGCATAATTGTCCATCCCACAAAATGTTTAATATCTAAAAAACCATTAAACTAATTGAGTTTCTATTTTCCAGGTTTTCAGATAAGATGTTTAGCCATCTTGATACTGTTTGTCATAAGAATAAGAATAAGCTAGAAAGAGAACAGGTTAAAATTGCCTTGTGTCAACTCCACTATCTTCTCAAATGAATGATGAGAGGAAAAAATTATTCAGGCCTTCAGTAATGTTACGAACATTCATACTCTGGCTTCCATCTTCAAAGTCTTTTCAAGAACCATCAAGAGAATTGTGAATAAGTTTAAAGAAGAGGGAATAATAGAGAGGAAAACTGGATCAGGAGGAAGAGGGATCATCTTTTCAGCTTTTAGCTAGAAGAGATCCAACTTAGTCCATAAGACATTTGGTATGTGAGAGAGTAGTTTCAGCTATGATAGTCCAAAGAGCAGTGAAAAAAGACTTGAAAATGAAATTGTCCATGAAACCTGTGAGGCACCTTGTTACTCCAGGACAGAAAGTTAGAAGGTTAGAGAGTGCTAAGATCATCTTGAATAATTTGGAAAATGATCCTGAAAATATATATATAAATATATATATATATATATATATATATATATATATATATATATTAACTTTTATTTTAATCCTTCATGAGCTTCCAACTTAGCTATGATTAATTAATGATAAACATATCATTTTCATTTAGGATCGATTTCATCACGTTCCTTCTATTAAGCTTGGAGAGTAATTACGCACGCTTATTGCTCAATGTAGTGTTCAGTGGTATTACAAAAACCTTGGAGAATTCCAGTAAGATATCTTTAATCACTTATTTTTATATATATATATATATATATATATATATATATATATATACACACACACAAGTGTGTTTGTGCACATATATATTCTCATGTACTTATATATAAAGATTAACTAGTAAATTACTTTTTCATTTGTTAGGGTTAAAATTTGGGAGAATTTGCACAAACAGTTTGCCATGAAAGAATAAAAAGTCTACAAAATTGATTTGAAATTCCTTGCACAAAACTTCCATCCAACTTTAGAATTATTGATTGGAAAAGACTAAAAGTTCATTGATGGTATTCTGAATACAAATCTTTCCCTGCTTGCCTTGAAAAAAAAACAATTGTAACTTAACTGCCAGCTTTGTCATTAGGAATATCTCTGTTAAGAAATACTTGAAGGATTTGATTTCAAATTAATATATCTGCAATTCTTTCCTCATTGAAAATTAAGTAAGTGTATTAGTTGTATTTCTTTTTGAATTTCTAATCATATTTATTATATTGTGTACTAGCAGCATGCCCGGCGTTGCCTGTGCTTGATTCAAAAATCGTACAACTCATACAGCAATCGCTATCACTTGACTTCAAATATTTTTGCCCTTCCTTGCCTTTAAAGGAGTGCCCTTTTCCGTGCTGATGTTGCTACATGCCTTACTTCTTGCCTATCTCACATTGCGAATTTTTCTAAGCTCTATACTAAACATTAAATCTGTTACGAAAAAAGAACTAAACAAAATGAACACAAAACGATCAGCTTTAAAAAAGGACTCGTAACTGGAAAAACCGAATGAAAAAAATAATGTTAACAACAAATACTTTTTCACACCCAACCCAGTTCTACAGAATCAGAATCAATATTGAGTTTAAGTAAGCAAATGAACCAGTTGGAGTAAAGTGCCATACAGATTTAAATTTTTCCCACTTGTGACAAATGCAGCTATCAATTTTTTTTGCATGGGAGTTAACATTCATGTCAGTCAGCTGTTGGCTCTCACGCTGGCCAATAGAATCTTCCTGCCTATTCGTGGCAGCTAGCTATAAGCTCTCACTCTGGCCAGTATAAAATGACTGCAAACTACATGAAAAGTGCCGTAGAAGCATGAAAAAAATTGATTATTTCCACTATCGATGGGAGTTGGGAAATGCAAAGTCAGTCTTGGCCTTCTGGCTAACTTGGAGTATGTGGATGTAAATTTTGGTGCAAATCCGTCAAAAATTGTGGCCATGCATTCGTTACACACACACACACACACACACACACACACACACATCCTGCCTTTTATAGATAGAGATTTCTTAATGAAGATGATGCACTTGCTCAAGGTCTTGGTATCTTTGGATGAGAAGTTTCTGATAAATCTTATTCCTGCTCTTGTAATATTTCAGATGTTTGTCTGACAAAATCAGTATGAAATCAGCTAAC
Organism: Acanthosepion pharaonis; assembly: GCA_903632075.3. Taxonomy (NCBI): domain Eukaryota; kingdom Metazoa; phylum Mollusca; class Cephalopoda; order Sepiida; family Sepiidae; genus Acanthosepion; species Acanthosepion pharaonis. Next base: position 368,191 of record CAHIKZ030005417.1, read on the forward strand.
AAAGAATAAGCTTACAGGTAACAACCAATTCTGCAATCTCTGTCTGTTAATTTAACACTGAAGAATGAAGAATTCATTGCAGACCATGAATGTAGAATTTTGCACTAAGCATGAATGAATAATTTGGTGCTGATGATGAACGTATAAATTTACACAGACCAGGAATTAATAATTTTGTGCTGACCAGGAAGGAATAATTTTGCATTGATTATGAATGTAGAATTTTGTGCAAAGAAAGAAGAAAGAAATTTGTGCTCACAAAACCCAAAAGTTTCACATTGGCAAAAAAAAACCCAGTAATTTTGTGATGATAAACAACCAAGAATTTAGTTCTCACAAAGAACCAAGATATATTAATCCAAGGTCTTTATAAAGGACTAGCCAGCCACTTGCAAGCTTGTGAGTGCAGTCGCTTTACTCTAGCAAGTGCCTTCACTGCACTCATGCATTAGTGAGAACAGTGCACTCAACCCGTTGTCTCACTTCATTCAACGAATTGCATTTACTTTGCTCATGCAATATTGAGCACGGGGCACTCAACCATACACAACTCAATCCTTGTACACTGGTCAACATTTCTTGACTTTTCTTGTCCACCATGGCATCCTTCTTATTAAATATCCAATCAAAAACCTGCCGAATAGGAGAATAGAAAAAATATGTGCTAAAATAAATATGGAGAAATATATTATATTCCATAATATGTTTTACTTATGTTTCTCTAACTCTTCAAATGTTGAATGTATAACTAATTCTATTTTCCCGTCTTTACACTATATTAATTTTATATTATAAATTGTCCCCTTTTCTGTCATCCATGAAATAAAAATAATTGTTTATATGAAAAATAAGGATCTACATACATCAAATTGTCTTTAAATTAAGTGGCAGCAGAAGAATTATTGTTGAACTTTTAAATGGTAAGCTTAAACATTAACTCATTGAAGCAATCAATTTTGAGTTCTACTCCTCCCTTGCTATTGTGATGATAGCCAACCAGGAGTCCTCCACAGTAGCTAGCTTAAATGCCACCCAATAGGGTGGCTTTTAAGCTAGCCTATAATAAAACCAGCACTGCAATTTCAGATACAAAAGGAAAATAAGAGTTACTTCCCTTGAACCATGAAAGCAACGATAATGGTTAGTATAATACAGGGTGTTTCAAAAAGAATATGCCAAAATCATTACACTGTTTTTTCAGGTCTATAGGATTGTAGTGGACTGAATCAGTGGTTATTTGATAGAGTAGTTATCAAAGTTTGATTGGGTGTCAGTTTCACTGCTGTCGTTAGTATAACTTCCGGGGCAGCTACAAACAGGACAAACCTATCTCGACATGCTCCAAAAATGGCTATTCACTTTACTGCAAGCAGATTTGAATGACTTCATTTTTCAGCAAGATGGAGCACCACCCCATTGGCATCTCGGGGTTAGAGCTTATCTGAATGAAAACGTGCCTCAGCAATGGATTGGGAGGAGAGGTGCTAAAGACCTTGCTCTCTGTGCTTGGCCTGTCAGATCCCCAGACCTCACTGTGCGTGACTTTTTCTTGTGGGGGTATGTTAAAGACCAAGTTTATGTTCCAGCACTTCCAGCAAGTATCGATGACTTGAAAAATCGAATAACAGCTGTAATCAACACGGTGGACCGTGACATGCTGAGGCGCGTTTGGGAGGAATTCTCATATCGGCTTGATGTTGTCTGCGCTGCTGGTGGTGGCCACATTGAGCACTTATAAAACGTGAAATGAAACTTGAATGTATATATAACAGATGTGTTCATGCTAGAGATTTGTAATTTTTTTGTTTTTGACATATCACGTGATGATTTTGGCGTATTCTTTTTGAAACACCCTGTATATTTTTAACTTTGCATAATCTGGCAACCCTTAATCTGAGCTCAATGAAAATTGTTCACTGCACTTAACTTTTCTAGGGCTTTTAAATGAGTTATGAATCATTGAAATTGGACCAGTGGGAGCTGAGGAGTTGCTTGGACACACATATGCACAAGCACATACACATACGCTGTACTTTATATATAAGATGTTCCATAAAGGAAAATTTCAACCAAGAGCTAAAATTGATTAAAATTCTTCTGCATCTTCTCTTCAGACCATCAGTAATCAAGTCAGAATGGGATTACTTCATCATATTTATTTCCTCTTCATGCTGCAAATGATGTTTTAAAATAGTCTACATTCATCCATGCTTTGAATATTGCTGCCATATATGGCCCAGTGCCTTTGCTATTTACCTGGAGCTTCTTGGATAAGATCCAAAGATGAATCATCAATATTATTAGTTTTGATCTGGCAACTTGGCTTCAGTCACTTGCCCACTATTGAAAAGTTGCCTCTTTGTGCCTTTTTTATAAATAACTTGAGGACCACCTTTTTGTTTCCATGGGGCATTAATGTGAAAAATGCCCCACATTTTGGGGAGGTACTTGATTCCAGACATCCTTGATGAAATTGAGGAACTTGTTTATACATTTGGGAAGAGTGGATGCTATACAGACAGCATCAAGGTTTGCATTTTCGCATTGTGCTAAAATGAAATGCACACTGAAACCAAATTTAAAATGAAATGCACACTGAAACCGAATCTAAAATGAAATGCACACTGAAACCAAATTTAAAATGAAATGCACACTGAAACCGAATCTAAAATGAAATGCACACTGAAACCAAATTTAAAATGAAACCAAATGAAACCGAATTAAAATGAAATGCTGAAACCAAATTTAAAATGAAATGCACACTGAAACCGAATCTAAAATGAAATGCACACTGAAACCGAATCTAAAATGAAATGCACACTGAAACCAAATTTAAAATGAAATGCACACTGAAACCAAATCTAAAATGAAATGCACACTCAAACCATCTGTTCCTGACTTTATGTTAATTGGTCTTATTTTTTATTTGAAAAATTAAGTTAAGAATTTTTAGTTGATTTTCTAGTTCTATGATTCTCAAACATACACACACACATACAAAAAAAAGACACCAGGTTCAAGTTTCTCACTAAATAGTCTGCACAAATAGATGAATAGAAACATGGAAATACTTTTTTCCCTGGTGCCCTGACTAGGGGAATTTAAACGTGCTATTAGATCGGCATCTAGGTCCCACTCATTTACTGTTGAAATAGTTAAATGTAACTGCCACTTCTACTCCAACTGTTTCTTTCCTCGCACTTCCCGACACTGAAACTCTCTTCCTTTCACTTGCTTCCCTGATAACTACAATCTTCAAAAATTTAAATGCAATGTCAATCACCATCTAGCTAATCTGATTTGCAACTCATTTATTCTATCACAAGAACTCATCCATCACCATTTGATCCAACATATACTTTAATATTGCATATTCACAGAGATCCTACTAAAATACACATGATGCAAAAATCTGTTAATATACAAATTTGTTTTTTACAAGAATATATAAAAGTATGTAGCATGAAATAAGCAGGAAGAACAATGATTAGCAAGCGAGTTTAAGTGCTTCACAATTGTGATTTTATAAGGCACTAACCTAAGTTTAGCCAATGTCTTCAGAACATTTATAAATTCAGAAAAAGTCATTGTGATATTTTTGTGTGTATAATGTTTGAACTAGATGTATGTTTTTGGTTTCTAATGCATATTTAAATATAAATTATCCAATGTCTTAGTACTATCTCCTTTTCTAAGTTATATTTATATTGAAATATAAATTATCCAATATCTTAATACGTTCTGCTTTTTGAAACCATTTTCAGTTTTGCTTTTTGCAAATATCACATCTTCATGTTCTCAGAAATGTTCATGATATTGTTTTTATTTTTTTTGTAAAACATGTAAAATGTTTTTATCAAAATTAAAAACCAAAATTGTGTCTTCCAGACAATTCTTCAATGTTGAAAGTCTCTAACTACTGCATCACTAATTCCATGGAAAGTGTTCAGATGAACTACATTCAAAATTCTACCAGTTCTGACCTTCACAACTAAGACTTGCCATGCTACACACTGTAATATATGAATAAAGAGTTGCTGCCGACACTAGAGTTTGAACATAGATCGCCAGTGAGCAAACACAGGCGATCCCATTATTGAATTAAGTAGACCATAGAGGAAACACACATAAGTAGGAAGTTGCGTGACGTCTAAACGATCGCTATATCTCCTCTATCATTATATGGGCTGCTATTCTCTACTCTAATCACTATACTATTTCTCTATTCAGATCACTATACAAGTTACTTGTCAAGTAAGTATTATTGAGCAAGTACTATTAGTACAAGTGTTATTCGTAGGTATCTGACACCAGCATTATTCAACGGTGTTACTATAGTTGTGTCTGCAATTACAAAGTCTCTACTACAACAAGCATTACGAAAGTGACAATGAGTATTTGTTGACATCACAAAAGTCTCAAACGAGTGTTTGTTGACATCACCAAACACATATTGTAGTGAACCACTTTCATTCCCTTCATATCCCATGAGTGAAATGTCCACTTGTATAGCTTCTTCCCATGAACCAGTACTTTGTAGAATTGATCCCAAGAGGATGCTTCCCCAATCACTACAATCTTAACCAGTTCAAGTCTAGGGTTAACATATATCTTCCCAATATATGCTCATAAACTGTGGCCCTTACCTCTTACTCTGTAATCCTCTACCTTGAGAGGCTCTTGGGCTATATACAAAAAAATAGAGAGGTAAGTCTGAGTTTGCATCTCTAGCAAAGAATGAAGAACCTGGATAATTTTTTTAAACCCATATAAAAATATGGCCACATCACATTGAAACAGTGGTTCCTATACAATCACAGGAAGTTAAGCAATATCAAGCCTAGTCAGTACTTAAATGGGTGACTGCTTGGGAATACCAGGTGCTGTAAGCTTGGATGGGCATATGGTGTAATGTATAATGGTTCATAATTGTTAATCAGAGAGCTGAGTTCCAATTCTCGTTGGGATTGTTATATTCACTTACGCAGAATTACCCTTGGAAAAGGTATAAATCCACTTCTTCTCCCCTCACTATGGGTTAATTAGTAAGACTTTTATCCCTAAACCATTATTATCTCTTAAAAAAAAAAAAAAAAAATTCCTATCTAAAATTATTTTCTGGCTTTAAATAACCTGCAAAGGGTTGATAAACTTTAAAAAAAACAAAATATCACTTAAGTAAACAGTACTCCGTGTCTTGGATAGCTAAAAGGTGGGCCATAAAAATGTCTCAGGTATAGAATTCACACTTTGTATTGTGATGTAAAATTTGTGTAAAATTGAACTTGGAAACATTCTCATGTAAGGAGGAGGAGAAAGAGAGAGTGAGAGAATAATGTCACTATGTAATATGCCAAATGTATTTGTTGATTTTTCTGTAATGCCTGTAATGTTTAATGGTGTCAGTGCAAGAGAGCTAAGACTATCTTCTTTGCACTGGTAGCACCAGGTGTCAATGTCTTTGTTATGACAACAATGAACATCTTGAAGATGTTTAAGAAGCTGGGGGTGGGGGTTGAAAAGACCGACTTTGTGAAAGAGTGGTATACAATGACAATAATTGCATGTAAAAACCTTCTAATAATAGAAAGGCTTCAAAAAATATGCTGCCATTTTTAATGGCATAAGGGAATAGGAAAAAAATTAAGATCTAACAATGGAGCAATTAAGAGAAAGGAAAGAATTAAGTAAAGAAGAAGAGAAGAGGGAGGAAAGAATTAGAAGAAAGGAAGGAAGGAAGGATGAGAAGAAAGAAAAGGAGAAGAGGGAAGAAAGAATTAGAAGAAAGGAAGGAAGGATGGGAAGAAAGAAGAGAAGAGGGAAGAAAGAATTAGAGGAAGGAAGGATGGGAAGAAAGAGGAAAGAAAAGAAGAAAGAAAAGAGGGAAGAAAGAATTAGAAGGAAGGATGGGAAGAAAGAGGAAAGAAAAGAAGAAAGAAAAGAGGGAAGAAAGAATTAGAAGAAGGAAGAAAGAAGAAAGAAAAGAGGAAGAGAAGAGGAAAGAAAGAATTAGAAGAAGAAAGGATAAGAAGAAAGAAAGAATTAGAATAAGAAAGGAAGGAAGGATGAGAAGAAAGAAAAGAAGAAGAGAAGGGGAAAGAAAGAATTAGAAGAAGAAAAGAAGGAAGGACGGATGGGAAGAAAGAAGAAAGAGAAGAGGAAGGAAAAATTAGAAGAAAGGAAGGTAGGATGAGAAAAAAGAAGAAAGAAAAGAAGAGGAAAGAAAGAATTAGAAGAAGGAAGGAAGGACGGGAAAAAAGAAGAGAAGAGGAAGGAAAAATTAGAAGAAGAAAGGAAGGAAAAGAGAAGAAAGAAGGAGAGGAAGAAAAAGAAGAAGAAAGGAAGATAAAGAAAAGAAGAAAGAAAAGAAGAAGAGTAAAGAAAGAATTAGAAGAAAGGAAGGAAAGATAAGAAGAAAGAAAAGAGGGAGAAAAGAGTGAAGAAAGAATTAGAAAAAGAATGGAAGAAAGAAAAGAGGGAAGAAAGAAAAGAAGAAAGGATGGAAGAAAGAATTAAAGGAAGAATAGAAGGAAGAAAAGAGGAAGGAAGAAAAAAGAAAGAAAACTGGGAAGAAGGAAGAAAGAATGAAAGGGACACAAAGAAGGAACAAAACAGAAAAAAAGGAAGAAAAGAAAGGAAGGAAAAAGAACTGCAAAAAGAGAAAGGAATGAAAAAGGAAGAAAAAAAAGAAAGGCAGTAAGTAAGGAAAGAAAAAAAGGTAAGGGAAGAAGTAAGGAAGGAAAAAACAGAAAAAAGAAAACAAAGAAAGGCAAAAAGGAGGAAAACAAAAAGAAACAAGAAAGTCATTTAAGTCTTTTAAGATCTTTTATTATTTCTATTTGTGTCTGTGTGTGAGAGAGAGAGAAAGAGAAAGGGAAAGAGAGTGAGAAACAGAAGTGAGAAAAAGAAAGAAGAAAACTAATGAATTACTATTAGAGAGTTAAAGTGAAAAAGAAAAAAAGAACTTGCTACATATATCATAAGCCCCTGTCATGGTTGACAACTTAAGTAACAATTTTTGTTGCTGTGGCCTGGGTTAATTATGGGAGAGGATTTTCCCAAGTGCTTACTTTCCCCACTCATTTCTCCATCAATCATTATGGCAGGCCACTGAGCTGACCTTTTAGCAAGAGATCTGTGTGACAGAGAACAGGGAGAAATAGATTCATGCCTTTTCTAAGACCATTAGTATGAGATAAACAGCTTCAACTAAAATTTGAAGTTGTTAACCCTGCTTTTCATACTAGTAACCACTACAGTGGAGTAATGGATAGGAGCTTGGATTGAGGAATCGATAGAGCTGAGTTCAAATTCCAGTTGAATCTGTTACATTCACTTACATGCTAATACCCTTGGGAAAGGTATGAATTCTCTTTTTCTCCCCCCAGCTATGGGTAAATAACAGGACAGACCGGGTTCTATAGCCTTGGATGGCAACTGGTCTACCGCAGAAAGAAATTGCAACCTACTGCGGGAAAAAATCTGCCTGGTCAGTCATGTATCGAAAGATACATGATCGCCAAAGCATGTAAAACGCATGGCACATAACTGAACCACTATACCACTTTACATCCAGTGTGCATATAGATATATGTAGATCACTTGTAGATCATTGTCCACAGAGTAACATTAATAATTATGGAAACAAAAAAATTTCTAGGGCACATGATAAGGAAAGACGGCTTAGAAAATTTGACACTCACAAGACCTTGAAAGTGAAATGGACAGAGGCAAGCAGTGTATAATCTACCTAACAAATAGTTGTGTTAATGTTTTTCAAAGGTTCCAAATATCTAGATAAAACATACTGAAGGAAATCCCTATTTTGGTTAAAATCAACATAATTCGTATGAAGTGCATTTCTCTTTCTGAAAAGTAAGCGAAATGATTTTTCCAAAATTTCAACAAACTGGTAAGCAGAACAGCATATTATTTTTGCCATTAGATGTTCTTTGGTATTCTTTGATAAATTGTAACTATTTATTGTAACTATCTCCCAATAACTATATACCTTCAACACGTACAATTTGCCTTGATTATTGGTGTATCTTATTTTGTTGAAACCAAAATGCTAACTTCCCTAACCAATCCCCCACCACAACACAAGTGAAAACAAGGTGGGGCATGGAAGCTGAGTTCTCAACCCTGATTATCACCCATTGAAAACTTTCCTTGTTAACTTGATGTATATTTGATGATACAAATCATCTGCATGTTCCAGACAGAAAGAGTTAGAGTAGTATGGATGGCGGGGGAGGTATTGAAGATGACGTTAATTCATGAGGGGCTTGTCGCAACACGGCAAATTGCTACAAAGCCAAAACCTGAAAACTCTCAAGTCATGTTCTTAAATAGCCTTGTCAAATCGTGACTTTCATATGGACATCACGTCAATTCTGTTCAGAAAACTGTCAGCTCTATACAACCGCTTTCTCAGATCAACATTTAAAAATGACTTTGAGCGAGTGAAACGTATAGGTCTTGCTAAAAACCACACTTCTTTGAACCGTGTGAACTGGCTCTACAGAACCGCAAACAATGATCTGTACGAACTAAAACACATCACTTGCAGACATTCAAAAGCAGCAACAACGGGAAATGGATATCATATGTATCTTGAAGAAAAATGGATATCATATGTATCTTGAAGAAAAATGGATATCATATGTATCTTGAAGAAAAATGGATATCATATGTATCTTGAAGAAAAATGGATATCATATGTATCTTGAAGAAAAATGGATATCATATGTATCTTGAAGAAAAAATAATGACATAATCAAGATGTTAACATACCATACTACTTCAATTAGTAAATAGGTTTGCCGAATGTCCTGTTCACACTCTTCCTCTTTCTTTTGAACAGGAGTAGAGGTTTATCCCTTGATTCCTGTTTAGGATTTGGTTTCTGGTTCCTTCTAAAATCTAATTTAACTATGCTTTTAATGCCTTTTCCTAAACTCTGAAATTTTATTTACCATTTTTTATTTATTTATTTTTTCCTCAATAGGAGTAGATAGGTTTGCCTATCGTCCAGTTCACACTCCTCCTTTTGAATAGGAATAGAGGTTTATTCTTTGTTTTCTGTTGATTGAGTTTCTGGTTCCTTTTAAAGTCTTTTCAATTTATTTTACTCTCAGTAGTCCCTTGTATTTTAGTGACATTGGTTGGGGTGAATTGATTAAAAAAAAGTGGTTAGAAAGAAAACCCCCATCAATAGCAGAAAGTGCAATAGCAACTACTGGACTTGAGAAACCGATATTCCTGAAATATTGTTTTGAAAGAAAGATTTTATAAATCGGTAGTACAAACTGCTTGGTCAATTCCAAATGTTTTCTTGTAAGGAAATGATACAATTACCATTACTACTGTCATCTTCTTCTTCATTCCTTAAAAAAAAAATATAACAAGTATATTGCTCCTTGTAAGGCTGATGAGAAAAGAGGGCTTGGAGAATTTAACACTTACAAGACATATTGAAAGCAACACAGGAACAGCACAACATCCTATCCTTCTTAGCTTTTAGTGTGTAGACCGATAGATGTAATAATAGACACTATTTAGAATAAAATTGGGGTGTCTATTTCAAACATGAGTATCCAATAAAAATAACATTTGAAGTAATAAAAATGTATTAAAATTTAAATCATTTAATTCTTATATAGGGTGCGATGGATAAATTGTCACCATTTTATATTTTTAATTTCACACATGTGCATTGTTTGTTTTTTATTTTGTCAACAGCACAGTGTAGTAGGGTCAGTTCAGCACTGTCTATGAGAAAAAGAGCACCATAACACAATTCATTCCACCAGAAAACAGCATGCTGTACTGCTTGGCATTTACACCAGAAGCTCCAATACAAACATTTCAGTGTGTTTGGGTGTCAATTTGAGAACAGTGCAGACGATTTAGAAAGAGTTGGATGAGTCTAATGTTGATTATGAAGGTGTTTACAGTGATCACTAGTGATGGCAATGTTGTGCTTCCATACATCTTGCCACAGGGCCACAGATAATACAATAAAAAATTAAACAGACAGATCTTATTGGTTCTTTACTAGTCTTAGTGATATTTTTTCATTTCAAATAAATATTGTTGTAAAAATGTAATCTCAGGAGAAACAGGATGATATTAATAAGTAATGAAAATACAATGTTGGAAATTACAAAACAGTGAACAATCAAAAAAGAAATTGAAAAAAAATTGACAAGACAGGAATAAGAAAGAAAGATTGACTTAAAGAATGTCAGAAAAGAGATTTGAATAAAATTAAGAGTAATAAAAAAAAAAAAGAAGTAAAATGGATTGACCAGCAAGAAAATATTTGAAGAATCTGGTGTTGCAAAAGTAAACAGAAAGAAAAAATGGAGAATATTAAGAACATTAATTGAAAAAAAAAAGGAAATGCTGCAAAACTCACCAGCATTAAGTAAACGTCACAAAGAAAAATGTGTAAGTTGATCAAAGAAGTACATAAGAATTGATTTCTCAACATTATATTTAAAGATGCTGGTGTTTTGAATCAAAATAGAAAAAATGCGGAATAGTAAGAAGACAGGGAAGAAACTAAATAACCTTCTATCAACCAATATAGTATTATATATTACTATCAACCAATATAGTATTATATATTACTATCAACCAATATAGTATTATATATTACTATCAACCAATATAGTATTATATAGTCAACCAAGATTATTATATGTTACTTTCAACCAAGATAGTATTATATATTACTATCAACCAAGATAGTATTATATATTACTATCAATCAAGATAGTATTATATGTTACTATCAATCAAGATAGTATTATATGTTACTATCAACCAAGATAGTATGTTACTATCAACCAATATAATATTATATGTTACTATCAACCAATATATCATATGTTACTATCAACCAAGATAGTATATATATTATATAGTATGTTACTATCAACCAATATAAAATTTCACTGTTTTCCTATTTGAATGTTCTAATGACTCCTGGAGTCTTAATTTAATGATTGAATTTGCTCTTTTCAAGTTCCATGACTACAAGATAGCGGTTGAGTATTCTTTACCTGAAATTCCAAAATCTCCAAAATCAGAAAGTTTTTTCTGGTGCTGACATGAATTACCAAAAATAGAAAATTTCAGAAAGCCCAAGGCAAGTTCCTAGCAGATGTACAGCTGTTGTAAGCGACTTCATCTGCTCTAGGTGAGGGTTCCCCATCCTAGCTATATACTCTACTTTGGCACCAGTTTTTTGTTAGCAATTGTCACAGCAACACCTTCATTCGTGGATTACTTACCAGGTGTTTTGTGCTCAGTAAAGATATTTTTCAAAAGGTCAAAAGTTCCTGCATTTATGTATTTTCTATAAGTAGGGATCATGTTTTTTTTGTACACATACAGAAAGCAGAAAATATTATTTTTCAATACCTGTCTATATCTCTGAGATGAGGTATTATGATTACTTACATTATTTACATTATTCGGACTGCTATCCTCATCTTCATTGCCATATTCACAACGTTTCGGCTGTTGTATGCTCCAGCCTTCTTCAGGTGATTGGAATTTCAAACCAAACCCTTTATTTCGTCCACCGGAGTAGATTGTTCTAGTTCCTCAATGACACATGGCCCAGTGGATAAAGACATTGGTTAGATCCAGTGACTAGACCCAACGAGTTGTGAGTTCAATACCAGGCCACAGCAGTGATGAACCAAAACTTGCAGAGTTGAGTTAAAGAGAAATAACTGAGACATCTGGAAGAGGCATGGCGTGTGGAACTAGAACAATCTATGATGAAATAAAGGGTTCAGTTTGAAATTCCAATCACCTGAAGAAGGCTGGAGTGTACAATGGCTGAAACGTTGTGAATATGGCAATAAAGATGAGGATAACAGTCTAAATAATGTAAGTAACATTATTTTTATGTGAAATCTTAAAATCCAAGTGAGTATTACATGATTAGTGTCATTACCTGTATCTGTATTTAAACAAAATGTATTAAATTTGATATAAAACTACTTTCAGTGTATATGTTATTTGTACTTTGTAGATATTTTTTTTCCTTGTGTAGATAACAAGCCAAAGTAGTAAAAATCAGTCAGTCAGTCAGCTATGTGCTATGCGTGATACATGCTTAGGCAATCATGTATCTTTTGATACATGACTGACAAAATTTTTATTCCCAGGAGTAGGTTGCCATTTCTTTCTGCGGTAGACCAGTTGCCATCCGAGGCTATAGAACCCAGTCTGTCCAGCTATTTACCCATAGCTAGGGTAAAAATCAGTTAGTTATGTGCCATGTGGGATACACGCTTAGGCGATCATGTATCTTTTGATACATAGCTGACCAGGCAGATTTTTTTTCCCACAGTAGGTTACCGTTTCTTTCTGCGGTAGATCAGTTGCCATCCAAGTCTATAGAACCCGGTCTGTCCTGCTATTTACCTATAGCTGGTGAGAGAAGAAGAGGATTCATACATTTTCTCAAGGGTATTAGCATGTAAGTGAATGTAATGGATTTGATTGGGATTTGAACTCGGCTCTCTGATTCCTCAATCAACGCTGCTATCCATTACTCCACCGTAATTTAATCAGACAAATTGTTAAATAGTTTGCTATCACATGTCTGCCTGCCATTTTTGTAGCCAACCTCCAAACTTGACAGATCCATGGCATCATTGATTTTTGAAAGGCTTCAACAATGAACCATTTAAAAGAATCAGTCTCATAAGGACTAGAATAATTTACCATGATATAATTCTGCAGCAAAACATGCAAAATATATAAATCTACTTTTGGATCAGCCCATAAATATATATATATATATATATATATATATCTATGTATGTATGTGTGTGTGTGTGTGTGCACGCCTAACCTCAAATTATTTATAAGGATGTGTTTGTACAAACTAAAATGCATACATCCGTATATATGTGTCTATGTCTGCGAGAGTGTCATCCCAAACAAAGACAGAAGAAAATTCCCCCCTCCATCACATACAAATAATCAAACACAAATAAGCATAAATAGATCAACTTTTGAAAAAAGTTTGTCTTATGATCACAATAGCATGAAGCCTGGGGTTACAAACTATTATCCCTGCAAATGAATATGTGTGTGTGCGTGTGTGTGTGTGTGTGCTCAGGTATGTGTGTGTGTATATATGTATATACAGGTTGCGATGAGTAAATTGTCGCCATTTTATTTTTAATTTTGCATATGCACATTGTTTGTTTTGTTTTTCTTGTCTGTACAAGTAGTCTAGTAGGGTCAGTTGGGCACCATCTGTGAGAAAAAGAGCATCACGACGCAATTCACTCTTCCAGAAATTTGGAATCAGCATGCTGTACTGCTTGGGATTCATGCTAGAAGCTCTAATATGAACATTTCAGAGTGTTTGGGTGTTGATAGTGCAGAGAATTGGATGAGTCTAATGGTGATTACAAAGGTACGGCAGCTCAGCAAACTCGCTCTGATCATTCTGATAAGAAAAGAACTCCCAAATTTGTTGGTGAGGTCTTCAGATTCAATACAAAGGCCTACATCAGGTGCCTTGAGGAGGCAGTGCTACCCTGGATCAAGGTGGCTGCTGGAAGACCCTATGTCTGGCAACAGGAATCTGCACCATGCCACAGAAGCAGGAGAACCCAGTTAATTTCTGCAAACGCATCACCCCTTACATCTGGCCACCTAACTCCCCAGACTGCAACCTCCTTGATTATTATTTGTGGGGCGGAGTTGAGTGAGAGACCAACAAAACTCCTTGTAACACCAAAGATGAAGGCAAGGACTATGGCAGCATTCACCAACTTAAAGAAAACCATCCAAAAGAGATGCAGAAGATTTTGAAGTTGTCTGGAAGCCATGGTTGAAGGCAATGGTGATTTTATTCAATAAATTTACTCTTTAGTATTTCAAGATATTTTTGTATAATTTTAGTAAATATATCTGGTTAAAAGAGATGTCAGTGTTATTTTCATTTTTTTTTATCCATGACACCTTGCATAATTGTATATTATTGCATAATAAATCAAACAAGGGATCTATAAGATGACAATTTATCCATTGCACCATATATATATATATATATATATATATATACACTCACCCACATCTATATACAGAGCCTTCTATATTTAGCCATGGAAGGAGTGTCCCTTCCTGTTGATTGGTTGATAAAGAATATGACTCATCATTCATTTAAAGTTATCTGATTGGTCATTTGGATGCCATCCAATGTGGTTAAACCAATTAGTCATGTCTGAGCCCAAGCAAGCACTGTTGATTTTATTTCCTACTTTTCTGCTCTGGACACCATTGGATATGCTTTGGATATCAAAGATTACATATATTTATATCATTAATATTTATATGGATTTTACAATGTGCTTTTCTGTGAAAAGAACCTTTAATCTTGAATTAAAATTCAACTACGATTCAACTCTTTAAATATCAACTGGATTAAGCAAGCTTTGGCAAAAGGCAGCATTCATTTTAAACTTTCTATGGTTATAATTATAGCTATAACTAATATTTTGTAAGATCTACACCCTACTTACTCCTCGTCTATCCCATCTTCTGTTTCCTATAATGAAAATAGAACTTGACTATTTCAATATCCCGCCTTTTCACTAAATTGATACGAAAACAATATGGGATATTTAAACTTTTTCTTCTTCTATGTGCTGTATCTTTTCAGGACATTGGTGATCATGGCTCTTCACAACTTCTTGTCCTTTGTAGATCTTAGCAATGTTTGTCTTTTTTCCTATCTTTACTAATCCCTGTTCTGCAACCATTTACTAATTAGTTTATTCACTGCTTTCATCTATCTCTCTTTCTTTCAACATGTCCTGTGAGTGTTAAATTTTCCAAGCCTTCTTTCTTCATTATGTGTCCTAGAAATTTGAACTATCTCTTTTTGATTTTAAGTATAGTTGTCTTTTTGGTTTCCATTTTTTTTAAAGCTTTGATGTTGCTCATGTGGAGGTATGGTGGAGTGATGGATAGTGGCTCGGATTGAGAAATCGGAGAGCCAAGTTCAAATTCCACTCAAATCCATTACATTCACTTATATGCTAATACTTTTGGGAAAGGTATGAATCCTCTTCTTCTCCCCACCAGCTATTATCTGGAATAATTATATAGATATCAGAACTAGAACAACTTCTTCTATGTGCCATGTCCCTTCAGGACGTTGGTGATCATGGCTCTCCACAATTTCCTGTTCCTTCTAGCTCTTAATAAATTTTATCTTTATTTTATATTTTTGCTGTCTCTCTCTGTCATCAGTTCACTCAAGCTCACCAGGTAGGTTAATGCATTGTCTCCCTCTATCCCTCTTGCTCTCAATCTGTCTTGTGAGTATCAAATTTTCCAAGCCAACTGTCCTCATTATGCGTTCTAGAAATTTCAACTACCTTCCCCTGATATTAAATATAAGTGTCCTTTTATTTTTTCTTATCTCTAGAATTTTGTCACATGTGCAGTCTATGGTATTCTCAGCATCTTTCTGTAGAGCCACATTTCTGTTGTCTCAAGTAAATTTTTGAGGGAAAAATGTGGTTCTGGTGTGCCATGATCCCATAAGAAACCAATCATAGCATCCTACTCCCAATTCCAAAAGTCCTCATAGAAAAGAAATTGGGAAACGACCCACCAGAGAGTCATGTGAGCCTTGCAGACATACCGCCATAACCCCCCAGAGGGTCATGTGGGCCTTGCAAGCATACTATCATGACCTGCCAGGAGGTTGTGTGGGCCTTGCAGACATACCATCATGACCCCCAGAGGGTCATGTGGGATCCAATGTGTTACTACTTTTGTCCTGCCCAATATCATTTGCTCTGATTAAAATGAGGTGGATGTGCAGGTGGTGTAATTAATAGTGGCTCAGAATGAGAAATCAGACAGCCAAGTTCAAATTGCAGTCAAACTTATTTCATTCACTTACATGCAAATGCCCTTATGGAGGCAACCAATAAATTCAATAGCAAAGTAGTCTGTGAGATTAGCTTTTTGTTTATACTGTTCTACAGCAGGCACCCATCTGTGAAGCAACAGTCATTCATTTCAAAGTTAAGGGATATGAACAACTAAAACTTATTCATTCAACAGATTATCAGGGTCTATGTTATTTTGGGATTTTTTATTCTGATAATTCTGTCTATTAAATGTTCGCATGGAAACCTCCTCTTCTCCAGAATTCCAAGTATATAATGACTCGTATGCCAAAATATGTAAAGATTCTTTTTTTTATAATCTCTTCTAATTGGTAACACAACGTTAGTCTTGTCACTGATATCTAGTTAATTATAAAATAACACAGAATAACCATTGTCTACATTTGGATATAAAGCCAGACATTAACAAGAAACAAAAAATTGTTTTGCTTTCTATCATGATAAGAGAAAATAAGCATATCCTTGTTTGTTTGTTTTGTTTTTTTTTTTGCTTTTCTTTTAATCATTTCATCCAAAGCAAGGCAATAAAGCCACTAAGATGCAAAGGGTTACTGATTGTTAGAGAATATGAGGAAAAAAACACTATTAAGGAGAGAGAACTATAAAAGAACAAGACTTGAAAAGATGGAAAATAACGATTGACATTGCATTTAAATTTCTGGAGATGAAAGTTAACTGGGATGCAAGAAGCCGGAAGAGAGTTCCACAAGTGAGAAGTGCAAGAGAAGAAACTGCTAGCATAGAACTTACAGTTACATCTAGATATTTCAGCTGAAAACGATGAGGACTTGCCACCAATCTCATATTGTGCTTAAATTCATGAAATCTAGGTACCATAAAGGAAAATACATCAGAACAATTACTATGAAAGCATTTATAAAAAAGGCTCAAGGAAGCTATGTTATGGTGGTGGGAAAGTGTATGAAGCTGAGATGCCAGGTCAAGACCAATAACATTGCAGATTTTTCTTTGGCTTTTATCAAGAATCTCTAAGTATATAGCAAGAGCATCAGACCAGATGTGGCAGCAATATTCAAAGCATGGTTGAATGATAGACTTATAAATATGTAAAATAGATTCTGGCATGCTTTATATTTACAAGAGTCAGATTAGAAGAAAACTGGAACATTGCTGCCATATTTGGGCTAAAGCTTCCAAATCCTCATTTTTCAGTCCTTCTGCCATGCTTCATCTTTACAAGTGTCAGATTAGACTCAAACTGGAGTATTACTGCCATATCTGGGCAGAATCTGCTCAAGCCTGACTTTTCACTATTGCTAGAGGTTAATATTGTTAACTAATTGTTGTAGGGCTTATTTTCCAACTCTGGGGCCTCTTTCTCCACAGACTCAATGTTGCAAATTTCTCTCATAATTTGAACAATGATTAGAGAGTTCATCATTTTTACTTTTCAATATCCCTGAAGTGAGTGTGAGCCTCACTGAGTGACTCTCATTTGTGGTTTTGTTTCAGACCAAGGCAAACATATTAAATATCAGTAGATAACCAACAGGTCTAATAATGCAATCTCCCCTACCCTTAAAAAATAAATTCTAAAACATAAGTTCCTGATCTCCCATCCAAAGTATTGGGTGGGGGTCAGGTAACTTTGAGACTGGGTAGCACAATGGTGTGTGAAGTGGGATTAGCAAGCCGGGTTCAAATTCTATCCAATGATGTTGCATTCACTTTTGTACTAATGCCCTCAGGAAAGGCATGAATTCACATCTCCTCTTCCTCAGAAATTAGATTAAATAGCAGGGTAAACTGTTACTCTAGCTTTAGGTGGTAGCCAGTCTAGGAGAAGGGCAACTTTGAATTCAAAATCGTGTAGAAGGGAATAGGAGAATACTCTACTATTTAACCCATAGCTGGAGAAAGAAGAAATAGATTCATGCTTTTATCAAGGACTTTAGTGTAAAGTGAAAGCAAGTCTCAGCTGGAACTTGAACCAGGCTCATTGACTCCACTTTCTGTGCTGATAACCACTGCACTACCCATGCATACTAATTCAGAATGTGAATGATCATGGCTCTCCACAACTTCCTATCCTTTGTAGCTCTTAGAAATGTTTGTATTTTAACTTTATTTCCAAGTCACTATTCTGTCATGCATTTACACAAGTTCATTAGGTAGGCTCCACAATGTTTCCCTCTCCTCTTTATTATGCCCTGTAAGTATCAAATTTTCTAACCCTTCTTTCCTCATTATATATTCCAGGAATTTCAGCCATCTCTTGATGATTCTGAGTATAAGTGGCCTTTATTTCCATTTTCCTTAAAACTTTCTTGTTTATATATTTTCTCCTTGTAGTTGCCTCAAGTTTCCTCTTCATCTTTGAAGAAAGTTTCCAGAATTCACTGCCATATAAGAGGATTGATATTGCATAGCAGATCAGCACTATTTTGCTTTTGGTACTTGGCTTAGTTTTTTGGAGGCATCTTTTGCAGTAGTTCCAATGTGAATTCGGATTTTGGTGCAGGTTTTCAATCATCTGTTAAAGCACTTCCCAGATATTTAAAAAACACTTCCCAGATATTTAAACATTCCTAAATATTTAAATCTTCCCAGATATTTAAAACCCACTTAAACACATATTTAAACATTATTAAACACATATTTAAAAACACTTCTCAGATATTTAAAAAACAGTTCCCAGATATTTAAAAATCTCTTCCCAGGTATTTAAACCTTCCCAGATATTTTAAACACACTTAAACACATATTTAAACACAATTAAACAAATACTTAAACATTATTAAATACATATTTAGAAAATACTTACCAGATATTTAAAAATCACTTCCCAGATATTATAAAAAAAAACACTTCCCAGATATTTAAAACACACTTAAGCACATATTTAAACACATATTTAAACATTGTTAAACCCATACTTAAAAAACACTTCCCAAATTTTTAAACTTTCCCAGATAGTTAAAACACACTTAAACACATATTTAAATGCACTTAAACAGACTTTTAAACATTATTAAACACATATTTAAAAAACACTTCCCAGATATTTAAACTCCTGTCCAGTTTAATTTTGACATCTCCATTTTTTAGCTTGCATCTCTGGGTGTTTACCTTCAAGGAGACCGCTTTATTTCTCTTGTAAAGTTTAAAATTTCTATTGTTGTCTGTCATTGACATGTCATGTATGAAGGCCATCAGACCAGTTAAAAACTTGCTTCTCTCTCGTCATGAATATTTTAAAGCCTTGTCCATAAAACTTTGCATCATAATACCTAAAGGAAACATAAAAATATCTAATGACATCTGATATAAAATAATAAAATGCAGATTTGATCCTAATGCTCAATTGAATAGCATTCTCTATTTGAAAAAAAATTGATTACAAATGCTAATTACACTAAGCTTAAATATTTTTGTTAAAACATTTTCACTGATCTGCCACTATGGTTGATGGAAAAGAATGCATGTAACTAAAGGATTCTTCCCTGCTTATTCCTTTTAATATTAGTAAACTCAGGGAAACAACTCTATAATTAACAGTGAATACATCTGAAATTATCTTGTTTGCATAAACATATTTTGAATGAATTTATACTTAGAGTAACCTACTTAATGAGTTTGTATAATGATGGCTCAGCAAAGGCAAATAGTGATGGTAATGGGTCAAAGGCTAGTTAGAGCAACAAAAACCAGGAAGTTGTGGAGAAACATGAACACTTGTCCTGATTGCAGGGCAATTAAAACCTGAAGATAATTCAAAATGTTTTGGAAACTGGTGACCCAATTTGACTGCATATTGCTTTCTTATCAAAGTTAGAACATTTTAATGGTATTGCACTTACAGAAATTGCGCTATGATGTGCTACTTTTGCTATATTATATTAACAAACACAAAAATGCAGTTCATTATAATCATAATTTATTAAATTTTACTCAGTCTTCAAGATGAAATGAGGGCAAAGGGGTTAGAAAGATTGTGCTGCACCAATTTATCTCCCTTGATGATTAGCATTTCAAAACCAGGCCTTTACTTTAATTTGACAATCAACCATTTGTGTTAGTGGTAAATAGACAACTATTTCAGCCATAAGACAGGCTGCAGATAGGATTTTTCCTTTGAGAGTTATTTTCTAGTTGATAGCCTATTATTGGAGGATCATAAAATATTTGATAGACATTAGTTTGATTTTCATATTTATTTGTATTGTCTTCCTTATTTGCAAGGATTATAGCAAAATTAAGTAACATTGAACCTGGGCAGTACTTAGATGGGTGACCACTTGGGAATACCAGGTGCTGTAAGCATATATGTGTGGATGGTGTAATAGATAATGGCTTAGAATTGTTAATCGAAGACATGAGTTCTAATTCCATTTGGGTTTGTTATATTCACTTACTCTTAGAATTTACTGCTGGCCATAAAACACCAGGTCCTTCCATCTTGGATAAAATAATTTTGAGCCCACTTGACTTCATAGGTGTTCTTAGTCAGAGCTAAGTCCGTGTGTCACAAATCTGTTCTTTGGTCAAGTTACTCGACGTTTCTTCTGTCTCAACAGATAGTGCACATGTTCCTCAAAACCCCTTAATAAAGCAATCATGATCATGTGTCCTGTAACTTGTTAGGGTTACACATATACTGTAGTCATAGCAAGATAGCCCAACAGAGTACAGCCCTCTTCAGGCTGGTTTGAATTCGGAGTTTTCCTTCTCCTAGACTGGTGGCTAACCAAAGCTATAGGTCCCAGTCTGTCCTGCTATTTACTCATAGCTGAGGGTAGAAGGGATAGATTCATACCTTTCCCAAGAGTAATTACATGTAAGTGAATGTAATGACCTCAAATGGATTATGAAGATAAGGAGAATAAACAGTGATTGACCCTTGATTTGAAGAGGTTAAGAGTGTAGTGTTCAGGGAAGCATGCACATGGGAGTTTGTTCCACTGGGTAGCAGTTCTCAAAAAAAAAGCTGCTTGAGTGAAACTTTGTCTTTAAATATAAAATATGGAGGAAATATGGGTGATTTGATTCCATGGACGTAACATAGTGTGTTCTAGTTGTAAAGTTTGGAACTGGATGAATTAAAAGTGGAGGTCATCTGAACATTTGCCATGGACTTGTGATATTGCATCTGTGGGGAAGAGGCTGTGGAATAGAGAATAGATGTTCCCCCCCACAAGACTGCATAAATGATTTTGAACCTTCTAAAGGTTGGAAAGTGAAGATTGGGTAGCTCTAGTCCAGATCTGGCAGCAGTCCTCCATTTTTAGTCTAATCTGACTCTTATAGAGACAAAGCATCATATAAAGAGCAAGGTACTTTTTAAAATAGTACTAGGAACCAACCATTTTCCCAGCATCTTTAATGATGGAATGTATATAAGGTTTCCATTTGAGGTTTGGAATGAACTTTAGCCTCAGTATCAGTTCAAAGTATGGAGCTCATTGTGACAGAGGAAAGCTCAAAGTCTGATCAGTGACAATGAAATGTTATTTGCTTTGTATTAGAGATATTCAAATATTCAACTTTGGACTGTAGAATCTGACCCAAGATCAATTTCTGAGATGGCAAGATTTTAAGCATGATGGGTTCAAGGTCCTACATTTACAGCGATCGATTATCATAATCTATATCTGATCGCTGACTTAATCAATCACACAAATATATTGTGAAGGATCCAGTATCACTATTGGCTCAAGTTAATTGGTGCTGGCAAGTTTTGAGCATTTACTCGGATGTGAGAATTGCTGATCAAATATTGATCTTTAAATTAAATCTTTGAAGACTAGAAAGCAATTATGGGCTAATATACTTCTAATTATGCATGGCATTCAGAAAAAGAAATCTGTTTATTTAAAGCAAGCCAAGTGACCTGGTATTCGTAAAGATAATATGGCTTTCATGATCAGTCAAGGTTGGCCTGATGTATTTAAGTACTGCTGCTGAATTCATCATTTGATGGTGGGGGCGGTAGGCTAAGGATAATGTGTAATTATGAAACTCGCATTACTGAGAGGCTTGTACCTGGAAATAGTTAAATAATCCTAGTACATAGATTTCTTTATTTGATCCTGTAAGTTTCAAGGATAAATTTTTAATTGCTCCATTTAGTTTATATTCATGGGATCTTCCTTGATGCAATGTGAATTTTTTAGCTTATGACGGATTTTATACGGACTATTTATGTAACA
Source organism: Acanthosepion pharaonis (assembly GCA_903632075.3). Classification (NCBI taxonomy): domain Eukaryota; kingdom Metazoa; phylum Mollusca; class Cephalopoda; order Sepiida; family Sepiidae; genus Acanthosepion; species Acanthosepion pharaonis. The sequence continues at coordinate 390,332 of CAHIKZ030005417.1, forward strand.
CGTTGCAAACTTGACTATTTATGTAACACGTTGCAAACTTGACTATTTATGTAACACGTTGCAAACTTGACTATTTATGTAACACGTTATTTAAAACAAGATTTTTATTTGACTATTTATGTAACATTTACGTTGCAAACATGTATTTACAAAAATAGAACAGATAAAAAAGAGTTTTCTTTAAGCCATTTATATGAACAGTAGACAATTATCTTTTTGAAATACAAGAACAAAACATTTAAACAATTAAATCTGAAAAAAATCCTTTGGCAAAGTTGAAAACTTAAAAAACAGAGAAAATTTATTTGGATTTAAAAATACTGGCCATCTCAGGCCTGCATTTGTATTTTTAGGAAAATAGTACATATTTTAAAAGGTAAAAAGTGAAACTCACTACTCTGGTATTAGGCCAGGTACTTTTTATGTAAAGCAAACTTGACTCTCCTGATTGAACGTTGCAAACCTGATCAAAATAATATTCAAAATAAAACAGATAAAAAGGTTTTCTTTAAGCCATTTATCAGTAGAAACTGTACAACATTTACTCTGGCTCTTAAAAAACCTTGGATTAAAAAATCCCAAAGTAAAATCACCCTCTGGTATTAGGCCAAAACTGGGATCATCTTATACTACATTTCTAAAAAAGAAACCCTAAATTTTGAATAACTTTATAATAAATTGTCTATTCAAAGAATAATTCCATATCAATAAAATCAACTTGTATCCATGCAAGCTCAGCTGTGAGAATGTAAACATCGAATTATGATTGTGTTCACAGCAACCTTTATCTTTCACTAAACTTTCAATAATGAATAAAACAATGTTGAAAGTGTAATGTACTATTATTGTACATTATCATACTGTTATTAGCAGTATTTTGTGATTGCCAATGTAGTATAAGTAAATGGCCATTAGTACACCAGGCTGTTTGTAACTGTTTAGATATAGGAAAAGAAGAGGAAGCAGAAGAACCAGTTTTTGCAAGAAACCATGTGATGAAACATAAAACAATGGTTTTCCTTTTAGAGGACATGCATGGGGAAAAACATTTCAGTTTTGTCATTTTGTTTATTTTGAATCTCTAAGGATACAGTAAGTAACAATATTTCCAATAATATCAATTTTATATAATCAATATGCAGTCATTTTATAATACAGGTATAGGATAAATTCATGAAAATTTGCTATATTTTCTTACCTTGTCTTATCTAAATATTGCCTTAAATGCAGAAATATATGGTATTTAAAACAGGTGAAACAACATTTAGTACCACCATTTTAGTGTCCAGGTGCTGACTAAAATTTAAAAACCAAAGTAACACTACCCACTGGCCATGGGTTTGATACCCAATTTGGTACCCACCTGTGTATAAGTTTATTTCCTTCAAGCATTGTCAAAAGTACACCAGTTGCATGATTCATTCCCATAACACAGGTATACTGCAATTGGAGAATACAACCAATTAAAAATACAGGTGGCGTTTCATTAAACAGTCCCCAAATATTTTAGTATAGGTATATGAAAAAAAAAAATGGATCTTCAAACTGGATGGTAGTATTATGAAATTTCTTTGAAAATACTATTAACTATCAATATGATACCATTTGTCAATTATATTTGATATTTCTCATGAACTTTGTACTTGTGCTAGTACCTGCTTTGATCAGTATATATACATACCATCAATGGTAGACATCAACTCTTTTGTTATATCAAGTTTAGTCCTTCCACTGATAAGATCAGCTCTTGTGACACTGAAGGGGAAAGCAAAAATAAATAACCTCTTTCTGGTTTTTTCTACTGAATTGTAAATACAATGGCAGCAACAACAACGGAACTAAACTGTCTGTAGAAGAAATTCTTTTCTCTTCGTTAGAAGAGATCAAGTTGGACAAACTGACATGGTAATTCAACTAACTTAATTCTACTGAACACGCAAAATAATTAGTAACAGTTTAAAAATGTTATCCTTCGGTAATTTTATAAAAATGTCCACAGTACCACAAAAAATGCTGATGCATACAAAAGTTAGTAAGAGTTGAGCGCAATTCTGGAAAACATGTTTTGAGGAAAGCAATACAGGCAGCCTATGACTTAAAAAGATTCAAATTATGAACTTTCAAAGATGGTAAAAATGTTTGAGAGAACTGAACTCATTCTGTTTATTTATTTGTTCCCAGAGTAGTAGTGGTAATAGTAATATTCGCTGTTTCCTTATAAAGAAACATTCATTGACTGAGGAGCCAGTGCCTCTGTCATTTGAAATTTATAAAATCTTTCTCTTAAAACAATTTTTCAGGAAAATAGGTTTCTCAAGTCTAGTAGCTTTTCAGTATTGATGGATACTTCCTTCCTAGCTTTTTGTTTGAAGTAGTGTGGAATGCTAAACATCTTGATTATGTCATTATTCTCTACTCAAGATACATGTACTATCCATTTTAGTTTTTATTATTGTTGAAAGTCCTAACTGTTATAACTCTTTCTAGTATTGATGGGAGTTTCCTTCTTAACCTTTTGTTTAAGGTTGTCTGGAAAGTCAACCTCTTACATGTGCTATCAATTTTTGTTGTTGCTGCTGTTTGAAGTTCTCAAGTGATCTGATTTTTATTATTTGATAAAGTTCTTTGTTTGCAATTCTGCCATGCCATTTCACAAGGTTTGAAGAGGGATAGTCCTCACTGTGACCTACATGCTTCATTCACTCAGTCATTTTTAACTGTTTTGGGGCTGATGTATCCTAGAGCTATATTCAAGTCTATGTAAAAGACATGGTCTTGTAAAATTAAATTATTTTAGAGAAGGCACAAGGAAGCTACATATTATGGTGGTGAAAAAGTGATTGAAGCCTAGATACCTCTTTGGATTTTATCTAGAACCTCTAAATATGTAGCAGGAGCACCAAATAAGAAGTGGCAAAAATAATCAAAGGAAGTGTCGAACAATCACACGGTCAAGATAAACACTCAGTTGTGGAGCAAGCTGAGTGAATAATAACTCCACCTTGAGAAAGAGAGCTATTTATGGTGTCATGGAGCATCTCATTATGCGAAAGTGGGATAGTCCATTGCTTGGGCTGTGATTGGCAGCTGGTACATGAGTGGAGGTATTTCTATATAAATACCAGCTTGATTCATCAGTTAGTTTGCAGGGTTTGTATTAAGTTACAACCTGCTTTATTTTTGTCTGCCAGCTGGACGCTAGCTGGGACCCTTACGCCGGTAAGTGCTGTTTATTATTGTTATTCTACAGCAAGAATGGTTGGCAGACTAATATATATATGTAAAATATATTCTAGCAGGAAAAATTGACTAGTATGATATTGAACTAACTTTCCTAGTTGCACGCCTAGCAATTGATTCAATAAAAGTTTACAATGCTTCTACATCACAAGACAAGAATGTGTAAACTTTAGTGTAGATGGCCCAACCTAAATAACCTTCTTGATGTTTTAACCACCAACTACTGCACCTGGTAACCCAAAGCCTAATTAGGCAGACTTCATTAACTCTAATAGGCTCATGACTTCTTTAAGACATTTTGTGACAAGGTGTTACCAAAATAAAATTTGTTAGTTACTGTTGTGACCTAGGGAAGGTTACTTAATAGAATAATCAAACAAAGTTTAGTAATGAATGATAATACTTAGGACATAAATATATAATTTTTGCCAGTGGCACGTAGAAGTAGTAGTCAACTGCTAGAAGTGAATTAAATGAATTCCACAATGAATGGAGGATATCTACCAATCATCCCACGTGATCAGATGTGGAACAAGGCTGAATTTAATGTGGGATATCCAAGTCCATAGGTTCAGCCAAAAATTCACCATAGACCCTGTATAAAATGGGGTTGGGTAGCTGTTTCCTGAGACAAGACTTTGACCAACAAAGCTCGAGATGAATCTCCAACTGCAGACCAACATACAGTATTTACTACTGTATTTATGTGAATGGGGACATACCCATTATCATCTGTAGGTATGCTGCAACAGTTACATTAGTTATAGTGAAATGGATAAGGGGGTTTGGACTAAAATGGTCAATATCACACATCTGTAAAAGCTTTTGACCAGTCATTCTTAGCTACTAATGTCTTTTCTAAAAACAAATTTTTAGGAAAAGACAAAAATGGCTTAGATCAGGCATGTCCAATATCTGGGCCTGGGTCCATTTACAGTCTGTGGTCAAATTTCATATGACTCCCGTTCTCTGTCAAGGAGTGTATCACTTTCAACCCACCAGAATTATAAATAAGAATATGTAAAGTACACACATAAGAAATGTAATTTCATGTTTTGCCAAAAGATGGCTGCAGCACTGTATGGCCGCCCTCTGGTGTGTGCCCATGGCCTTGGCCTTTTTCAGCCAATTTTTAAAATCACTGCCTTTGAACCAGACCACTGCCTTTGAACCAGACCTGGCCTACATACTGTAGTCCAAATCTCAGTATCACCCTTCCCATTAGTGCAAGCAAGTTATTTGTTCTGGTCATCTGAGATGAATAAATTCTAAAATCTTAGTGAAGTAAATTTCTTTTGTGTTGGTCAAAATCAGTTATAAATCTATTTGGACACTTGAACTTGTGTCACTTTATGTTTTCTAATTCTTAATAAGATGAATATTGGTGTTTATGTTCCTATTCATATGTTTTTAACTTAAAAGTTCACAGACAACATTAATTACCAATAATACGTAATGTTTAAGATTAGCCTGAGATATAGCTTCCTGGAAATTCTTTTTTCTCAGACATATTCTACTTCATTTTATATGGGCTTCAGATTTGATAGGCTGAATGATTTGGGAAAGACTTGTTTAAATTTATTTGTCATCCATTGAAGGAATGAAAATATGCCATTTGCAAATAAGATTTTCATAAGATAGAATAAGTTTCTATACGAATATGGTTCCAAAAGTATTGCACTAGGTGGCAATATAAAAAAGATTACATAGCATTTATCAATAAAAACATTTTATGAAATCATAACTAAAAACATGCAACATGACTGTCCATCATGTCTTCCACTGACCGGCCAGTGATTACTCTGTTACATTCTGATTTTAAATCTAGTTAGTCTGAACTAAATTCTGGAGAAGGACATGATGCATGCTCACAAGGTAACCCAATGAAAAAAATGCCATAAATAAGAAATAAAAATGCAAACTCTGTTTCCCATGTTATATGTAGGTTTATATTCAGGGCTTTACCTGCTCATCCAGGTAGATGATTGCTGTAATGTAATCAAAATGTCTGTTAAGATTGATGGGAAACACTTAACTGATTGCTCTCCCAACAATTATGGGGATAATAGGGAGGGAGGGGAAAGAGACAGGATCTAACAAAAAATAACACTACCTCAGAAACCACGTCAACTTGAGGAACAAAATGCCCATGGGACTGGCTTCACAAGACACTGCATCTTACCAACTTCCAATTGCTGTTTTATCCCAGCTTTTATTGCATGAGGCATCTTACAAAGACCTGGAACTTGACCAGTTGCAGAAAAGCCTGTATCTAGCTAGACATGCCAAACTATCCTAATGCTAACAGGAAAAACGCAAATCTAACTGGTGTTGATAAACATGTATGCATGCAATCTGAGGCCTCTTATGCATCTGTACTGATACATGTTGGAATTTTTGGGTACCCTGGTGTACTAGCGAGCCAGTCAAAATGAGCTGACTCATTTTATAGTTCATCAATAGAAGGGTTAACCAATCAGAAGGCTCAAAATATTCAATGTGACATGTATAAAGGCAGCCATGTTTTTTTTCTGAATATGCACTGCCTGCCTTTGATATCGAAGACTGAAGAATTACAGAACAGCTGCTGGTGGTATTGGCGATATAGTCAGATTCTGTAAAATATCTGACTCGAGAGTATTAACCTTTAATGTTTCATTGAACAGATTACGTACTGTGCTGTATTCTATATTCATAGACTATGGTGAACATGGTCAACACACGTTTGGCACAGTGATACTTGGGACAACTTCTGCTATGCCAGCTTTTCCCCTACCAACTAACATCCTAACATAATGGCTGAAAATACAAAATAGAGGCTTAATAACCCATTGGCAGACATGTCCGTCTTTTGCCAACGGCAGATCAGAACTCTTCCCGATTCCAAGTATGATTATTAATATAGATCAGCACCTGGATATACCCTATTTCCGGTTTTGTTCCCACTTGATCTCCAAGAATCAAATCTCCCTTTGGTTAAAGTGGATGCCATTTAGAAAACCGAACTTCAAAAGGAACCATCCACAGATCTATCACTTGAGATTGTAATAAAACCACCACTTCTCTTTCTACATAGGTGTCCATAGTATCACAGAAAATCTCAAATGAATGTGAGAAATATATAAATAGATAAGTTGAAAATAGGAAATATGTAAACATGGTGCCCAGTGGAAAAGCTCTTACAGAAATACCTCAACAAAAAATGTTATTTGATACCAAATATATAAATGTAGTATAAACAATGACCATGATTATATTATGAAATCAATTGTCTTTCATACAAAAGTTTTGTGGTATATGTCTCACCCCCAGATCATGCCCGAATAAATTTTGCCATCAATGTCACACCAAACCCTAAAGGGATTCAGGTGCAGCATTAACCTGATGTGACTTCCCAGCTGCAAAGTGCAGAATCCTGTGACCTGTTTAAAGGCTTGATTTAAGGCTCTGATTTGAAGGCTTGACAAGGTCACTGATGCAGGCTCACTGTTGCTTAACTTTGGTGATTATATGTAACGGAGGGCCACAAAGAAGTTCAGAAGAACAACCAATATCTGTCTAAATAGTATTTCTGAAGTCAAAAATTACAAGAGAAAGTTTGTCCAACCAATATATCTATACTCTATAGTCATATGGTCTATATATATATATATATATATACATATAAAGGAATCTGGTTAGAAAGATATAGTTTATATGGTCTATAGTCAAAAATTACAAGAGAAAGTTTGTCCAATCAATATATCTGATCCAACCATACCTTAAGGGCAGTTTTTAAAGAATATTGAAAATGTTTGACAAGGCCATTACATTCAGGAGAATACACGTAAGAGCTTAATAAATTTGTAAGACAAAAAAAAGAAGCAAAGCTCTGCTTCAAATTGTTTACCACAATCAGTAGTAATAACAGATGGGACACCAAATCTGCCAAGCCAACCGCTAAATAATGTTCAAGGAATAATGTCAGATTTAATATCTGGCATGGCAAAAGCTTCAGGCCAATGACAGAAATAATCTATAGAAGGGATAAAACTGTTCATGTGAAGGTGGAAGAGATCAACTCCAATAACATGTTGATCTGGTAGAAAAAGATCCTGGGAATGATTTAGTGCATATATACGGTGGTGGGGGGTAAAAAAAATATGATATCATTTATGATGTACAGAGTGCGATGGATAAATTGTCGTTTGAACTATGCAAAAATGAAAATAATCTCTTCCAACTCTTCTGGACGGTCTCCTTGATTAAGTAGGTGAATGCTGCCATAATCCTTGCCTTCAGTTCATCTTTGGTGTTACAATGAGTTTTGTTGGTCTCTTGCTTAACTGCACTCCATACATAATAATTAAGGGGGTTGCAGTCTGGGGAGTTAGCTAGCCAGATATAAGGGTGATGTGGTCGCAGAAATTGTCTGACAGACATAACTGGATTCTCCTGTTTGTGTGGCATTGTGCAGAATCATGATGCCAGATATAAGGTCTTTTAGCAACTGTCCTCTAGACCCAGGGTAGCACTACCTACTCAAGACACTTGACGTTGATGTCTGCGTTGAGTCTGAGGCCCTGTGGGATGATGAATGGAGGCATAATGTTGCCATCGCTAGTTATCACTCCAAACACTTTTGTAATTAACATTAGATTCATCCAGTTGACACCCAAATACTCTGAAATGTTCGCAAATGCCAAGCTGTACAACATGCCATTTCAAATTTCTGGTGGAGTGAATTGCATCATGGTGCTCTTTTTCTCCCAGATAGTTTCCAACTGACCCTACTATACTGTGCAGTTGACAAAATCAAAAACAAACAATGCACCTGGGAAAAATTAAAAACATAAAATGGCAACCATTTACCCATTGCATCCTGTAAATATCTGAGTAATCGACACAGTCTAGGCAAATGAAAAGATGTATTGTTGAGTGAAATAAAATTCATTTATCAAAGGTATGTTGACTTCATAAATGATTTCATAAGATTTCAATATGTCCACTGCCTGTGGCATGGCACATATCAAGATCCTTTTGCACTGCACAGTCTTCCTCTTTGAACCTTTTTTGCACCATATCTGAGGCCGTATTGCAGTTGATGAATTTTTACTGAATTCTCTCACAAATGCACATTGCACAATCTTGTTTGGCAAACCTTAACACAGCGGTTCCCAGCCTTTTTTAGCTCATGATGAATGTTTCTGTGGCCGATGAAAATATTATAGTGTAAAAGATTACTTCCATTTTACATAGAATATATCCATTTATGAAATTTCTGTGGCCCAGCTTAAATTTGCCATGACCCATTTTGGCTATGTGACCATAAGTTGAGAAACATTACTCTAATACACAAAATTCCTTTTCTTTTCCACTGAATGGCATTTCTATACATGAAAAGAAAAAACAAAACAAAACATTAAAAACAAAAATAGAATTTTCAAATGTTTTTTACACATTCTGTTAAAATTTGAGATCATTTGAATGAGAATTGATCAAATTATTAGATTATAAAATGATATCAGTTTTTCTGAAACACCTATATATATATATATATATATATATATATATATATATGAATGAAGAAATATAGTTTTAAGGTGTGCAATATCAGAGATAAAGCATATGTAAACATAGAAGTCAACACTCAGAGGTGACTGTTTCATGCTAGACTTAATCATCAGGCCTATCATCTGGCTTGATGAGTGTGTCTAGCATGAAACAGTCTGTTGCTTCTGAGTGTTAACTTCAATGTTCACTTATATATATATATATATATATATATATATGGGTAACAATATATGAATATATATCAAGAATAATTTTGGAGAAAAGATGTATGACAAAGTGTAAAAAGATTTTGTGTAATACATTTTGTCCCTTAGAACTTCATCAGACAAGGTTTGTTTACATTGATGCGACTACAAATGTGTACAATGACAGGTGCTGGGAATTTTAAATTTAGAATATATATATACGTATATATATATGTATGTATTTTGTGCATAAAAAAATGATTTTTTCTAAATTTTAAATTCCCAGCATGTCTTGTTTGTGCACATGTGTAGTTGTATCAATGTAAACAAACCTTGTTCGATATAGTCCTAAGGGACAAAACATGTCACATGAAAACTTTTACCACTTTTTTATACATCTTTCCTCACCCAGAATATATATATATAATATGTGTATATATGAGACAGAGAAACTGTTTGTAATCAAAAGAAAAAATTATACTGTATTCATGTTTGCATTTTCTTACCTCAAATGAGGTGACACAATGTCCTGTTATCAGGTGTGGTCATTTGCAAGTTATATGTTTTAGATATGGCTGCTGATTTTATAATAAACATGCAAATGTACTAATAAGGAAATGAATGAAATTTGTATTTTTACTTATTTTGCCAGCCTCTTATGTTTCTTTATATATATATATATATATATATATATATATATATTAAAACAGGTTTGGTTAAATAATCTAGACATATCATGTCGACTAGTTTTCATTGTGATCTTTTCAAATTCATAGATTAATTTCTTGGCAGCCTTAGAAAATTGATTAAGAAAAATACCAAATATTTTTTCTTCCAAATAGTTTTTACTTTCACAAGTACTTTCAATCTCATCTGAGACAATTTTCAGGAGGTTAAGGTATGTATGTATATGTGTTTCTGTAAGTTCAAAACGTTTCAACTGTTCATTTTTACTGCTTATGCAGCATTCTAGATTTCAAAGTTAATGTATTTTTGCGGGTTTTGAACAGTTGAAATATTTTGAATTTACAGAAATATATACTCACGTACAACTTAACACCCTGAAAATAGTCTCACATGAGATTGAAAGTACTTGGGAAACTAAAAACTATTTGAAAGAAAATTTTGGTATTATCCTTAATCAATTTTCTAAGGCATACCAAGAAATTAATCAGTGAACTTGAAAGGATCACAGTGAAAAGTTTTCATTGAAAATTATTTAACCAAACATGTTTCATGGAAAATATGCTATCTACAAATATATATATATATATATATATATTATATGCGCGGTACTTATTAGAAAGTGATCAATATCAGAGATAGAGCTAACATTTGGTTGGATTGATGTGAGTTTGTGACCCTGGGTTTCACGCTTTTGCGATCGTCACTGACAATCGCAAAAGCGTGAAACCCAGGGTCACAAACTCACATCAATCAACTATATATATATATATATATATATATATATATATGAAAAGTGTGTATATAAATAAATATATATATATATAATTATTTATATATTATATACGCAGTACTTATTAGAAAGCGCTCAATATCAGATAGAGCTAACATATTTGGTTGGATTGATGTGAGTTTGTGACCCTGGGTTTCACGCTTTTGCGATCATCAGACAAACACTGACGATCGCAAAAGTGTGAAACCCAGGGTCACAAACTCACATCAATCCAACTATATATTCATAATAATTCAGAATTTACTACAGCTTTCATATTGATATTTTGCTCAAAATTATTGTTGATGAAATACTGTAGTGTTTAGCAAAGTGTCACAATTCAATTGATGTCCTTAAATTTTTTAAGATTTTGCCAATCTTGTGGCAAGATCACTGACTTTTGAGATTTATTTCTATAACATTAATATTTCTAGGGAATGGAATTGGCTTGGATCTGTATGGTTTCATGTCATGTAAAAGCATTTAATATAAATATGTAGTCTTTGGTTTGCATTGGCTGTATTATGTTCATATGGAAGTAAACAGCTGAATTCCTTTTTCACTTCGATACCAGTGGAAAGAAAGTAATGTATAAGAAGGAAATTGTTTTTTTTTGTATTTTGCATTAGTAGTAATAGAAATCTTATAAGTATAAGAAACTATACTCGTTCAGAAAACCTTCGGTGTCTTGATTTGCAAATAATCAACCCAATACCAAAGGGAAAAAAATGTATAAAAAAAGAAAGAACCAAGAACATGTACATTAACTGAAAATAATCGTCTAGCATGCAAGTTCAAAGCCCAAAGAAAAAAAACCCGATACGAGTACGCAAAATAACTAAATAAAGTGCTCAATACAATAAGTAGACCAGACCTAGTTAAACCTAGAGAGCCAGACAAACCTACCAAGGTTTCACCTTAGTGGATCATCAGGGAAGGCTGATGATCCGCTAAGGTGAAATGTTGGTAGGTTTGTCTGGCTCCCTATGTTTAACTAATATATATATATATATATATATATCCCCAAGGACACAAGCATTGTTTGAAGTAATCAAGTGACTTGACCCAAAGAGTTGTGACCACATCAGAGGTGAACAAAAACTTGGAGAGTTGAGTTACTGAAACTGAGATATCAAGAAAAGGCATGGCATGTGGAACTAGAACAATCTAACTCTGTGGGCTAAATAAAGTGTTTGCTTTGAAATTCCAACATATATCACCTGAAGAAGGGCATGAATATGACAAGATGTGGATAACAATCCAAATAATATAGTGTAAATATATATATATGTGATGTCTGATCAAAAAAGTGTATAAAATGAAACTACAACAGATATCAATTCAGCTTTTAATCTCCTTCAAAGTAGTCCCTTTCTGAAGCCACAAACTTTATCCAGCATTGTTTTCATTGATGGAAGCATTCCTGGATCTTTTTTTTAGGGCAGTGAGCAGTTGCCTTAATGTCTTGAAGTCTTGTTCCATTGATTTTTGAAGAGGAAAATTTTGCAGGGGTGAGACCTGGGGGAATATGGTGGTTTTCAGACCTGGGGAATGCTGATTTTGGCCAAAAACTGCTGCACAGGCCATGGTCACTGATGAAACCCCTGTGGTGTGGTGAGATGATCACACTCTACACACTCTCCTTCCAAGCACTGCTATAAACAATGGAAGTGAGCAAGAAAATTGTAACTTAGGGTGTACACATGACCAAGTTCAAGATCAATCTGTGACACACACACACCACACACAGCAGCACTTTAGCTTCATTATGTATATATATCATTATATATATATATCACAAAAATTAATTAGTTCAGTAATTGAAAGAAAATGTGAAAGAAAAATATTTGCATATGAGAATTGGTGGCAATATTATTCAAAAGTGTTTATTCTTAGGTAAGGGCTCTTTGTTTAGCAAGATTTGTATTTTTGTGTATGAAAGCTAGCACTAGTGTTTTATGAATTGTTCCAGGGTGTGTTTGATAACATTTCCACCTTTCTATAGATAAATATCTCATTGTGAGATTGTGTATTTTTTATATTTAGATGATATCCTTGTATTTAATGATGATGACAAAGCACCTAAAAATTATATGTGTGGAGTGTATGGTGGCAGTCTGGTTATTAACATGTGACCTTGTATAAGTGACATATGACAGACATCCTGCTGCCGACATTAAAAGAAACAAGTAACCGGAGAACAATTTGACATGAAGATGAAATGGCTGGACGAAGTCATGTCGCCATTAAAAAAAAAAAAAAAAAAAAAAATGGAATAAAATTGGAATTAAATAAACATTAAATTAATTTATTTACATTTTTAATATTCAGGTTTTGGCAATTAATGAGCGTTTATTGAATATAGGATGTTCATTCATGATGTGTATGTGTGCACATACATATGTGTACAGGAAGAAAATTATTAATTTACCTTTGAAATACTAGTGGTGTCTTGGTCCTGAATGGTATAAGTGTTTAAAATTTTAGGTAAAAGCAGTTCCTAAATTTATTTGTCAGAATGGACATTTAATGTTTTTATTTATACAATTTATTGTCCTCATCTTTGTTGTTATGCAGTGTGCAATGGATAAATTGTCATCTGAATTGCACAAAAATGAAAATAACACTGACATCTCATGTTAACAGATATATTTACCAAAATTACACAAAAATATCTTGAAATACTAAAGAGTAAATTTATTTAATAAAATCGCCATTGGCTTCAACTACAGCTTCCAGACAACTTTGGATTCTGCAACTTTTCTGGATGATCTTGTTTAAGTTGGTGAATGCTGCCATAATCCTTGCCTTCAGTTCATCTTTCGTGTTACAAGGTGTTTTGTTGGTCTCTTGATCAACTGCACCTTACACATAATAATTAAGAGGGTTTGAAGTCTGGGGAGTTAGGTAGCCAGATGTAGAGGGTGCTGCCAACAGGAAGATATGCCATCAAAATGTCTCATTTAATAATATTGTAAAACAACTTCTACATAAATAAATGGCAAATTCTGTCTGTGTATCTGAAACTCCTCTAACTCAGGCCATACTTGATCTATATAGACATCTTTTTGGAATCAGGATAATCCTTGGATTGAAGATATTTCCTTCATTTGGTGCTTGAACATCCAGCATTGGGATTTTTGTCCAGATGAAGAAGGAAGAGTTAAAAATTTGAATTGCAAAATAACTGACAAAAATTAGTGATTTAAAAGTTTTTAATTTATATTAAGTTTAAAGTAACACAAAATATTTTGTGAATTTAAAAACTTTTGTTTTAAATTCAATTTAAAATATCTCAAAAACTTTGTGAATTGAGGAAATCAATTTTATTTCTTCAAAATGCCAATGAATCAGAGTTAAAGTGAGCGGTTTTGTGATGCAAGGATTTGAAGTTCTGCAGTGTTTGTGATTTGAAGAATTTAACTCAATTGAAGTTTCATGGAGTTTGTGATTTGAAGAAATCAATTTTTTTACCTGAATTGAAATTTCAGCCCAAATTTTTTTTTGGCCAGAATTAAACTTATAGCCCGAATCAAAGTTAAAATGAGGTTTTCAAATTCCATGGAGTGAATTGAGGAATTTAAAGTTATTTCTTCAAAATTATCATTGCTATTTTCTAAGCTGGACCAGAGGTCACTTTAGATTTAGGTCAGAGGCCCAATTAGCCTTTCACAGGAGCTAGCTTAAAAGTCTGCATAGAGTGCAGTTTTAAGCGAGTTAATAAATAAAGCACACATACACACATATACACACACAAATAAACAACATTTAAGCACCACTTTTTAAACTGGTGAAAGAAAGCTGAATGAAATGAAGGTTGAAGAACTGAATTTAGATATATGTATTATTTATATCTAAATGTGAAAAATATTAAAATAAAATCTAATTGTAAAAACTAATTTTGCTTTAATAAACAAGGAAAGAAAATTATATATATATGAGATAACAATATATATTATTATATATTAAGAACAATATTGAGGAAAGATGTCTGACAAAGTGAAAAAAGTTTTTGTGTGACAAATGTTTTGTTTGATGAAGTCCTAAAGGACAAAATGCATCACATGAAAAGTTTTTTACTTTGTCATACTTTTTTTTCCATAGTTAAATTGTCATCTAAATTATGCAAAAATGAAAATAACACTGACATCTCATTTTGACAGATATATTTACTAAAATTACATAAAAATATTTTGAAATACTAAAGAGTAAATTTATTCAATAATATCACCATTCGCTTCAACCACGGCCTCCAGATAACTTTGGAATCTTCTGCAGGATTGAAGTGAGCTTTTGAAATTCCATGGTGTGAATTATTTCTTCAAAATTACCATTGCTGTTTGTTAAACTGGACCAGAGGATCCTTTAGTTTTAGGCCAGAGGCTCAATTAGTCGTCCGCAGGAGCTTGCTTAAAAGGCCGCATGGATTGCATCTTTTAAGCTTGTAGTGATATAAATGCACAAGCTTGTCAACAAAGCTTTTGGTTATTAGTTGGTTACTGACAGTGTGCTGGTAGTGCAGCATTAACACCAATTATCAGACGGGATATGCATTTCTGCGGGTTTCTTTTCCAAAAAGTCAACGCAAACTCAGTTCAAGTTCTACTTTTGTCCAAGAGTTGCCAGCTGCCACTTTAGCATTGGTTCACTTTCACTGCCTCATTGAAAGTGACCATGTGATTTTACTGACAAACGACAAACTGCTATGCAGTGCTTTTTCACACGTTAAACCCTTCAAAATCAAATCGCTGACAACGACATTTGTCAGTATTTACTGAATACATTCCTGACATAGTAACTGAGTGTATATCACCTTCAGCTTTTGTTGTACAAATCAATGCCTGTGATTGGCCTGAAGTCACTAAGACACAATCTAAGAATGATGAAACCATATCTTTTTCTAATCTTAATGAGTTTCCTTTTGTCAGATAACACTTACAAGATATAATAATAATAATAATAATTTCAAATGGAATTTCAAATGGGTGCAGAACTGCAAGTACAGCAAAGTACACCGGCTGAAACTGCAAAATACTTAAAAAAGACAGCAAAGATAAATGCAACCGACCAGATACAGAAGCGATGGCAAGATAAACCACTTCATGGCCAATACTCTGCTGATACTAAACAAGCTGACGTAGACAAAACCTGTACCCATCAGTGGCTACGTAGTGCAGGGTTGAAAGCGGAAACTGAAAGTTTTATCCTTGCTGCGCAGGTCCAATGCTTGTTAACTAGGAATTATCAAGCACATATACTAAAATATTGTGTTAGCCCAAAATGCAGATTCTGTGATAAATATCCAGAAACGATTGATCATCTTATATCAGGTTGCACGATATTGGCACCCACTGAATATAAAACCTGGCATGACAGAGTGGGCCAATATCTGCACTGGAAAATCTGCAACTTCTACGGGAAGGAAACTGAAAGAAACTGGTATGAACACCACCCAGACCCGGTTACGGAGATAGGACCTGTTACAATTCTATGGGACTACACAATACACACTGACAGAACAATCAAAGCCAACCACCAAGACATCGTTATTAAAGACCATAAACAAAAAAAGTGCCTCCTTATTGATATGGCAGTCCCTGCTGACTGCAATGTATCTTTGAAGATATTCAAAAAGCTGTCAAAATACAAGGACCTTGAAATAGAAATCTCAAAAATGTGGCATATGAGAACATCAACAACCCCTGTTGTAGTTGTAGCCCTAGGATTGGTTGGAAAAGATTCCAGTAGACTAATTGAAGGGATTCCTGGAAGTCCATGCCTCAAAGAGATACAAAAAATTGTTCTGACAAGTACAGCCCACACTTTATGAAGGGCTTTATCTATGTAATTTTTTTTTTTTTTTTTTTTTGCCAGTGGAAAGTGTCATGATGCCATTTCTAACCTTAGGTCCCTGGGCGGGACCCAGAAAGAAATGTGTAAATGCCAGAAATCAAAGAAAATAAAAATAATAATAATAATAAAATATTAACTAAATGTGATGGATCTGTATACCACTTACATAGAAGCAAATCACCCACATTCCTTACATATTTCATCAGCAAGAAGTAAGTTTCACTCAAACAGCTTCTTCTAACAAACCACTGCCCTATGGAACAGATTCCGAGGAGTATTTTTTCCCACATCACTACAATCTTAACCTGTTCAAGTCTAGAATTAACTGTTATCTTCTCTTATCTATATAAACTACCTCTTAACATAACCCTCTACCTCAAGTAGCCTTGTACAGAATGAACCTTATTGTAAAAAAAAAACATTATCTTTAATTTTGGTGAAATTAATTCATATTGAATAGAAACCACAGAAAAGCACTTGTCGACAACTAAATACTAATACACCAATGAAAGTACTCAAGACAAAGCGAGACCTATTATTTTTGGACACATTATATAAAAAAAATGCTTTATTCTGTAAGCCCAATATATCCTATTAACGGGTATAAAACAAGTGAATTGGAGGCCTCCAGATGGTTGAACGTAAGATAAGTTAGTGCACAGACAACAGTCAAACACTCAGTCAGTCCAGTGATAAAACCCCAATTGGAGACAAATGAATGAAGAAACAACACACAGTATCCAACTCTCCCTGTCTCCAGGTATAGCTTTTCTTCATCTTCTATGTGCCATGTCCCTTCAGTATGTTGACGATCATGACTCTCCACAACTTCCTGTTCCTTGTAGCTCTTAGCAATGTTTGTCATTTTACTTTCTCTCCCAATACCTGTTCTGCCATTCAAACCCATTCTTCTTCTTCTATGTGTCATAGCCATTCAGGATGATAGCAATTATGGCTCTCCGCAATTTTCTTTCCTTTGTAGATCTTAGTAAATATTGTCTTTTTACTATGGCGCCTAATCTCTGTTGGCCAATGACATACCCAAGTTTGTTTTTCTTCTGTGTGCAGCATCCCTCAGGATGTTGGCAAACATGGCTCTCCACAACTTCCTGTTTCTTGTAGCTCTTAGTAAATTTTGTCTTTTTGCTATCTCTCCTAATCTCTGTTCTGCCAAGCTCATTCTTCTTATATGTGTCACTTCAAGGTGTTGGCAATCATGGCTCTCCACAATTTCCTGTAAAAATAAATAACAATGGTTGCCACCCAAAGCCAGAGGACAATCTCGGGGAACAACATTTCACTATCTTTCTCAAGAAATCATTGCAATTCACAGATAATAAAAGAATCTGTCGAGAGCCATGATCACCTATGTTAGGGAAGGGCAAACTATATAGTTCGTAAGATTGCAACAAAATAATCATCTATTCAAAAGAGGAACAAAAATGGAAATATAATAGCATTTTCAGAAAGAAAAGGATGCTGTGGACAGGCATTATTGCTTACATCTTGAATGGAGATGGCATTTTAAAAAGAAGAGTAATCCATGATAGTCCACATCTTGAAGGTATATGGTATTTAAAAAGAACAAAAATCAAAGGAAGCTGAGGAGAGCCATGATCCCCTACATCCTGAAGAGCCAAGACATTTTTTGGTCCCTTCTATAAAAATCAAAACCATCTCACAGGAAGATTTTAATATTCATCTTTCCTATTGCAATTAGCAAACCAACAATGGATTATGTAAAAGTGTTTTACTGTGACTATCTACCTGACATTTTGAAAAACACAGGATTAATTAGTTAATGAACTAAGAAGTTAATTATCATCTTTTTAAATTATCAGCTCATGCAGCTAAAATAATATTATCGATTCCAGAAAGGTTATTTTGTGTTAGTATATGCATGCACTTGTTGACCCTACTATAAGTTTTTGAATCATCGGCTGACTTTCTTGGAATGTTTGAAAATAGATGCACTCCTTCCGTTTGTAGGTTCATATAGAGATTAGTTCAGTGTACCAAAATGTAACTGCTCAGATTATCATCAACAAGACTGACTACCAAATACAACATAGTTGGAAAACATAACTGGTTACTAGGAATTGACAGATACTAACTAAATTATAAAATTGTAACAAGAATGGAAACATGGCAAGTAATGAGAACAATATAATATTCAGTCATATAAGTGTGTGTGTATATATATATATATATATATATATATATATATATATATATATATATATATATATATATATATATAATAGTAAAAAACAAAGAACAGTAAGATATATAATCTGGTGTTTTTATTGATATTTTTATTTTTACAAAACAGTGCTCAATGTAAATTTATATATATCATAAAGGTATATATATATGGCACAGTGGAGTAATGGATAGTGGCTTGGATTGAGGAATCACAGAGCCGAGTTCGAATTCCAGTCGAATCCATTACATTCACTTACGTGCTAATACCCTTGGGAAAGGTTTGAATCCTCTTCCTCTCCCTCCAGCTATGGGTAAAATAGCAGGACAGACTGCGTTCTATAGCCTTGGATGGCAACTGGTCTAGGAGAAGGACAACTCTGAATTCAAAACCTGTGGAGGGTCGTTTGGGAACCTTGTGGCATTCGGTGCACCAGGTCTCTGTATTCGTCCCTTCAAAAAGTGTGGATGGTCCTGCACGAGGCCTTCACCACTACAATCAATGCCAAAGTTTCCTGAAACTGATCTGCTTGACCTCATATGTCAAAATCGACGGAGAGTCGATTATTATTATTATTATTATTATTATATATATATCTCATAAAGATATATATATATGTATTTATATCAAAGAAATATCATAAAGAAAAAATTTATACAAAGAATTAATTAGCAATGTTAGTGTGATTAATGGTAAAATCACTTTGCTAACAAGGCTTAATGAGACAATTCCTTGAATAATAAGATCCTTACATTCGAGTTGTTGTCAAATGGAAGACATGCCAAGTACTTTCAACAATTTGAAATTGTCATCTTCAGGGCACAGTTTTTTTTCCTATAAATAGGCAAGCACTAAAACAAAATATATGTAGACCAAAAACTGTTTTTTTTTTAAATATGCTATATATTAACAGTTAAATATATGTTTTGGAGTGTGCGATTTTGCCATTAATCACACTAACATTCCTAATTAATTCTTTTGTATAAATTGTTTTTTATGATATATATATATATATATATATATATATACCTTATATATATATATATATATATATATATATATATATATATATATATATATATATATACCTACGTTTGTGGTATTTTAATTTTTGTTGGTTACCCAACTCTTCATTTAGCGCACATATACAGTTGCTAATATCTAGTTATTTGATTTACTTACCTATTTACCTATATATATATATATATATATATATATATATATATATATTGAATTAGAAAGAAAGGTTTGTTACTTAGCTGATTGATGTTACCTTCAGCAGAGTTTTGTAGGCACAAATGTCCATCCATTATTCAGGGGGTATCAGCAATTCCAGTACCAAAGAGACACAGAGACACATATCATGAGCAAAGCCAATGCTCAGAACAAATGAAGATAAACATAAACTTTAGTTGAAAAAGTGGGGAAACCTGTGGAAGTAATCACCCATATAGTAAAAAATAGAAAATAGGGATAGAGCCTTTTTGTGGGTTTTGTTTATTTTCTCTCTCACTCCCCATCATATATATATATATATATGTGTGTGTGTGTGTGTGTGTGTATATATATATATATATATATATATATATATGATAAAGAACAAGTAGGAAACAGTTCTCAATCAAAAATGTTTCACTTTATTAAAGCTATGTCAGAGATCAAGATAGAAATGATAAAAACCAAAGAGACACAGATTAACGGAATGTTGTGTTTGGTTGGTTAGAAATGTTTCATGTGTAATGAAGTGACATATAATATTCAAATATGTGTGAGGAACATTCTAGATGCTAAAGTCTATAAAAGTTAGTGAGACAAGGGTGTTTTTAAAAACTACGTTTTGGTTTGATTTTTCCTTAAAGCATATCTTGTACATATTTTGTATATATCTTCATTGATTTTTATGTATTAGAAAGAGATAAGTTAGATTCATGAATAATGGATCTGTAGAAAAATGATGATGTAATATCTTTTAAACGTGTGTTAATAGCTAGTGGTATTGCTATAAATATGTTTACATAATATTTTCTCTTTAAAGAGTTATGTTCTTTTTTAATAATGCTGGCATGGGTGAAATTCAAGTTATGTCCCACATTGTTGCAGCATAAGATGAGATTGTTTGAATGTCTATCTAATCACAAGTCTCTTTTGTGTTCCTGGATGCAGGTTTTTCGATTGCGTGGTGCCTCCCAAATGTACATTTTAACATTTTATTGTATATTTGATTTGATAAGCTCCAGCATTTGAATTGTTTTTGCTTTTATTTTTCATCATGATTATATCTGTTATATATATTTGGCAGCAACCTTTCTTTTAAACATCTTTCATTAAATACAGCAGACAAGGAAGACTTAATTATTTTTTTTATTTAGTTTTCCAGTATGCTTAGAGTTGAGTTCCAGTTCCCATAGGGTTTGTTATATTCAATTATGCCCAAATATCCTAAGGGCTATTATAAATTTACCCTTCCCCCAGTTATGGGTTAATTAGTAAAATTGTATCACTAAACCATTATTATCTTTCCAAAAACATATTCTTTCAAATCTAAAAATATTTTCTGGCATTATATATATATAAATATATATATATATATATATATATAATATATATATATTGAAAACATTTTATATATATATATATATATATATATATATATATATATATATATATATTGATATTGATTTTTATATATATATATATATATATTGATATTGATTTATATATATATATATATATATATATGATTTATATATATTATATTTATATATATTATATATATATATATATATATATATATATATATACATATATATATATAGATATAGACAAAACAGACAAAACTACCTAGGTTTCACCTAAACGGATCGTCAGGGAAAGTTTAATTAACGAGACAAAGAGAAACACATATTTATAGTTGATAGCTAAAATCATACCACGTGACAACAACAAAAAAAACAAAAAAACAACCTAAGTGGGGGGGGGGGTAAATATTTATTCAACAAAAAAAAAAATAAAAAAAAAATAAAATTCTCAAGGTGGAAAGTCAATAACGGGAAAATGTCTAATTTAGCAACCAAGATGTTTTATGTCTACATACATTAAGAATTTCAGTTTTAGAGTTTAATAGCTGGTTAGGTTGATCATATAAAGCTATGGCTAATTTCTCCTCAGCACATAATTTGCAAAATTTATGGCCTGCTTTATATTTGGGCATTTTTTTAATATTTCCCATTTAAGGATGGGGTCTATATTATCTTCTTGTTTGATTTTCCATACGTAGGTAGATAGCGTGGTACTATGTTTAATTTTTGCGTTCTTAAAACTACTCGTGTGGTTATAATATCTTTTTTTAAATTTATCCTGAGTAGCACCTATGTATGTTTTAGGGTTAGTATCCTCAGTATTTTTGTAAATTTTCACTTGATACACCACGCATTCTTGCTGGCATTTTCCCTGTAATGGGCAGATGTTTTTGTTTCTACAATTACAAGTAGGAGGATTACTACGTGGATCATTCCTAGTTTTTTTCTTATTCAATCCATTTATAATAGTCCCTACATTCAGCATACAACAATAACTAAGTTTTACATTGTTTTTGTTAAATATTTTATATAACTCAGTTTTTGGGGGGAAATGTTGCTCCAGTAAATTAAAAAATATCTTACCAATTTTAGTTTTTACCGCTAAATTAAAAGGAGGATTGAACCACAAAATTTTTCTTTGCCTATTATGTTTATTCCGAGTAATGTTGTGGTTGTCTATATATCAAAAAAATTCGAGGGTTTTTCGAAACTAGTCTAGTTATCTATATTTATATGTATATATATATATATATATATATATATATATATATATATATATATGTATGTATGTATGTATGTATGTACATGTATATGTTATTGTGTATGTGTGTATGTTTATATTTGATTTGTAACATGTAGTCGATATTAATTTTGTCAAATTTCCTTAATTACACAGCAGCCCTTTCAGTAAATGCCCTTCAGTTTTAGTTTCCCCCCACCCTGTCTCTCTCCCCCACCCCTTTTTTCTTTTTTTTTTCTCCTCCTCTTCTTCTGATCTTTAAGATTAGATCGTCTATTGTGTGTGTATGTCACCACAAAATGTATCCTTTCCAGTTACATCTTTAATGTATTAGACATCCGACAACATTCATATTTCTCTTACTTAAACCATCTTCAACTCACCTCTCTAAAACTTCTCTCTGTTAAGTTTTAATCTCCCACCTTCTCTCGTCTGTTACCCCTCTCTTTAGCTCTAACATTCATCCCACACTCTCATACTTACATTCTCTCTAAATTTTATTTTTATTTCTGGAGTTGTTTTTTCTGTTTTCTTTTTGAATTTGTAGGTCTGATGAATTGGATCGTATTTATGATTCCAATGGAATAAATTATGACCATGGAATATTAGTGTTTAAGTTTATTTTTTTTATATATATATATATATATATATATATATATATATATATATATATAAGAGAGAGAGAGAGGGGAAATTCTTCAGATTAATAAGTTAATAAGATTTTCAGGTTTATTGATGGAGCTAGTCTTATAAATTCTGGGGCTGGGGTAAAATACATCAGACACTTTAATAATTATAATTTAACATCAAACATTTTAAAGATACTGCTATCACGATGTTTCATAAATAAAAACTATTACGATGAAAATAAATTTGTTGACCCCCCACCCCTTCAACTACATACCTATATGTATAGTGGGTTGGTGCATAATTATCAGGCATTTTTTAAATAATATTTATTATGAAAAAAAACATAACAATTCAACAATAACATTTTTAAATGATTATCCCAGAGCGTATGATTATCGACACGCATTTTTATAACCTGAAAATAAAATAATATTTTTATTAAAAAAAGTAAACAAAGCAGCAATTTTTATTAACAAATAACTCGCCTTCAAAAACGCTTGATAATTATGCACCAACCCAATACACACACACACACATATTTTAAGACATTTTATGTTTATACATTCTTTTTTATAGATACAAATATTTAAGTAAATGCTCTGTTTATAATAAACAGTATTAACAACATTTACCGACCTGAATGTTCGAGAAATTGTCATAGAAAATATTCGTCCTCTGATAGCATAATCTAGACTTCTGTGAATTAGACTTCCTCAAATTTGGACTTTTATATGTATTGACATAAATATGAAGCTTTTTCTTCCTCGAATCAGAACAGTACCTGCAATTGGTCTATTTTATATACATTAACACAGGCTCTAATTTGGGACCAGAGAAAATCTCTCTTATATCCGGGTTTCTCTTATATCCGGGTTTGGTCTATTTTATATACCTTAACACAGGCTCTAATTTGGGACCAGAGAAAATCTCTCTTATATCCGGGTTTCTCTTATATCCGGGTTTGGTCTATTTTATATACATTAACACAGGCTCTAATTTGGGACCAGAAAATCTCTCTTATATCCGGGTTTCTCTTATATCCGGGTTTGGTCTATTTATATACCTTAACACAGGCTCTAATTTGGGACCAGAGAAAATCTCTCTTATATCCGGGTTTCTCTTATATCCGGGTTTGGTCTATTTTATATACCTTAACACAGGCTCTAATTTGGGACCAGAGAAAATCTCTTATATCCGGGTTTCTCTTATATCCGGGTTTGGTCTATTTTATATACCTTAACACAGGCTCTAATTTGGGACCAGAGAAAATCTCTCTTATATCCGGGTTTCTCTTATATCCGGGTTTGGTCTATTTTATATACCTTAACACAGGCTCTAATTTGGGACCAGAGAAAATCTCTTATATAAGGTTTCTCTTATATCCGGGTTTGGTCTATTTTATATACCTTAACACAGGCTCTAATTTGGGACCAGAGAAAATCTCTCTTATATCCGGGTTTCTCTTATATCCGGGTTTGGTCTATTTTATATACCTTAACACAGGCTCTAATTTGGGACCAGAGAAAATCTCTCTCTTATATCCGGGTCTCTCTTATATCCGGGTTTGGTCTATTTTATATACCTTAACACAGGCTCTAATTTGGGACCAGAGAAAATCTCTCTTATATCCGGGTTTCTCTTATATCCGGGTTTGGTCTATTTTATATACATTAACACAGGCTCTAATTTGGGACCAGAGAAAATCTCTCTTATATCCGGGTTTGGTCTATTTTATATACATTAACACAGGCTCTAATTTGGGACCAGAGAAAATCTCTCTTATATCCGGGTTTGGTCTATTTTATATACATTAACACAGGCTCTAATTTGGGACCAGAGACAATCTCTCTTATATCCTGGTTTCTCTTATATCCGGGTTACACTGTAGCTACAAATAGCCACATTCTGACCCACAATTATTTCTACTCTATAGCTTCTAGAATAATTTAAGATGTAACCATTGCCGCCTTCCCAATAACTGTTAAGATAATACAATAAGCTGAAAATACCTGACCTAGCTACTCATAATGCCACACTGACTGTCATATATAAATATTCAAGCCACCACAAAACGCACATGGCCTGAAGATAAGATTGCATTCAAACATGAAACAGATTGTTGCCACTCAGTGTTGACTTCAGTGTCCACTTTTATACATATGTTTTTATTATCAGCAACTGACAGGTGGTCAAAAATTTTTTTTTTTTTTTTTTTTTTCACCCTAAGCAAGATGATAAATGCCATTTAGAAGCAAATGTTTACTGGGAGTGAAAGAAACTAAGAAAATATTATTGAGGAGAAAGGACAATAAAAGGAACAGGATTCAAGGAGACTACTACTACTACTACTACTGATGATGATGATGATGATGATGTAGTAGTAGTATTTAACATTTAGATGATGAAAGAGGGCTGCAAACCAAGAAGCAAAAAGAGAGTTCCACAGGTGAGAAATGCAAAAAAAGAAATTATTAGATTAAAACATACAGTTACATTTAGCAACTTGAACAGTAAAATTATGTGACCTAGCTACCAATCTATCATTTCACCACAAGCAAGGCAATAAAGCCACTAAGATGTAATTGTGTTACTGAGTGTGAGAGAATATAAGAAAAAGAAAACATTATTAAGGGGAGAGAATAATAGAACAGGAATTAAAAAGACAGTAGATAATGATTGACAATGCATTTAAATTTTTTGAAGATCAAAGTTGATAATGCCACTAAGACACAAGGGGTTACTGGGAGCGAAAGAGAACAAGAAGACTTTAGTGAGGAGAAAGTACAATAAAAAAACAGATGAGAAATGCAACAATTTTAAACACCTATCATCATTCTCAGCTTTACTCAAATTGTTTAATTTAACACTCTTCCATTTCCCTCTACTTGTGAAAATGGAAGATTTGGAGGGGCCTCACAAGTGGAATAATCTAGGGCGTCTCTTCATTTAAATTCGACCCTGTGTGTGTATATATATATATATATTTAAGTTTGAAGAATTTGGTAAACCGAATTGGTAAATCCAAGGAGGATGAATTCAAATGTTACGTCTAGAAAATTTACAATTTTCAGGTTAGATGATATATATTTTTCCTCTCATTTCATTGTTGGAAGTGTTACCTGATGATCCAAAATCCCTTAAAAAGGATTTTGATGAAATAAATTATTGTCATGGTACCATCAAGTGTCTGTTGTTCATTAAATATATATATATATATATATAAATAATAATAATAATAATATAAATATAAGTAATTAAACTCATCTGGGAAAACCTTAGGTGTTTTGGCTTGTAAATGAACAAACCATTACACAAGGAAAAATAAATGACAAAAAAAGAAAGAACTAAGAACAATGAAATTGAGGCAAAAACAATTGTCCAGAATCCAAGTTCAGAGTTCAAAGAAAAAACCTCTAAAACAAGTAAAGCAAAAGTAACTAAGTAAAGTTCTCAATACACTAAGTAGAGCAAATCTAACTATGAACGTACGTGGATTGTCAGTATTGAATAAATTTACTCTTTAGCATTTCAAGATATTTTTGTGTAATTTTGGTAAATATATATATGTGTGTGTATTTCAAGAGTGTCAAAGAAAAGTCTGAAATAAAGAATTGATTTTTGTACAAAAAGTAAGTGAATGTTGCATTTAGTAAAATATTTTTTATTAGATAAATTAGTTATTGCTAAATATATCACAAGTGTTTGTGATTCCAACTTAATTGCATGCCTACTTTAGCTTTAAATGATTCCATGAGATAAGAACGGCTTATGAGAAATACTCACGCATTCACTCAAATCACAGAGATTAAGTTTAGACTCTATAAAAGCTGGAGAGAAATTTCCTTTCTTTATGTGAAAAATATTAAGAGAAATCAGATCCTTCTATTTTACTGAAAAATAAACAGAAAGGTAAACAAATTTTACAGATGAAAAAAAAGTAGGTGTTCTTTTTAGAAAGGACTAAAAAATTAATTTCAAAATATTTTCAAACTTGTATAGTAACTTTTGTGATGTCAACAAACACTCATTACCACTTTTGTGATGCCAACGAATACTCGTCACTTTCGTAATGCTCGTTGTAGTAGAGACTTTGTAATCGCAGATATAACTATAGTAACGCCGTTGGACAATACTGGTGTCAGACACCTTCAAATATCACTTGCACTAATAGTACTTGCCTGATAATACTTGCTCAAATAGTAATCCGTATTATGATCTGAATAGAGAAATAGTATAGTGATCCATATAGTAATAGAAGAGAGACTAGGAATAAGGATCCGTATATTAATAGTATAGAATAGAAATAGCATTTAATCTAGACGTCATGCGACTTCCTGTATATGTGTTTCCTCTATGGTCACGTGATCCACTTCATTCAATAATAGGATCGCCTGTGTTTGCTCACTGGCGACCGATGTTCAAACTCAAGTGTCAGCAGTGACACTTTATTCCTATATAACAGTAATATAATGCGATTATCTGTATTATTGTCTACTTGGTACCTCAACATCACAAATTTAAGCATAGTACTAGATTGATAGCTAAGACTTCATTGTTGAAATTGCTAAATATATCTATCAGTTCTAATCTAATAATTTCTTTTTTTGCATTTCACAAGATGTTGTTTTGTGGGAAAAAACTGCTCAAGTGGAACTTACATCTTACTAATGGAATACAAAGGGAATGAGAGTGGTTTGCTACAATGTGTGTGGAATGGCGGGTCCTAGCAGCAAAAGTTAGAAATGGGAGAAATAAAGAATATTATTCGTCTGAATACTTTCCATGGAAATAATGATAGAGCAGTATGAAGCTTGCAATGTTTCCTCTGTTGGAAAAGGGTTGTAGGGGTGGAAAATAATTCATCACCCACAAGGCAGTGGAGATGCATTTGGAATCTCTCAAGACTGAAAATATATGGCAGCAGTAACTTTTTTTGGTCTGATCTGGCTCTTGTAAAGGTAGAAGATAAGCAGGAGAAATCAAGTACTTAATCAAGCGGTTCAAGGAACTGACCATTTTTTAAACATCTTTCATGGCGGATCATATGTAAGAGTTCCCCTTGAGGTCTGGGTTGAGTTTAAGTCTCGATAGATACTCAAAGCAAGTGGCCTCCTGTTCATCTAATGGAAATAGACTCAAACTTATGTATATGTATATTTGTAAAGTACAAATGTGATAGGTGAAACCAGTGTGTACTACTCCTTAACATTATTAAAATTCTAATCTTTTTAAAACAATAAACATCATTGAGGAGTGAAGGTAGTTAAAATAATAGTGGTGTCAAGGAAAAAGTGTCCTTTTAACCATCTGTTTTTTTTTTTTTTGTGGGCACAAACATTTAAGTTTGCCCATGGCAGTTAGCAATACATTTGGAGTACATTAACACAGATTAGTTTTTGCATGACAATAGCAGTGTAGACAATAGATTAAAATAAAAATGCTTTTCTTTTCCATGGCAACACAAAACTGAATGGATCAAGAATAACAGAGGAAAATGTTTAGAAGTCAGTTGGTCTGTTTTATCACATCACCATATTCATCTGACCTTACACCAACCAATTACTACCTTTTTTTTTTTTTTTTTACTCACTACAAATCACTTTGATGGGGGTAAACTTATTTTTTTAATGTAAACCAGTTTCAAGAATTCATTTAATACTTTTTATCACATCAAAACCTGTGGAATTTTACTCAAAAGGTATTTGAAGAGTGGCAACAAATCATTGCAAATAATGGTGAATAAAATGTAATTGTGCTTTATGTTTTTTGAAGAATAAAGTCAATAAAAAAAATAACATAAATTATTTATGTCTCAACCTTAGAAGATGAATCTATTTCCTTCTCTATATGTCTTCCTCATTCTCTCTCCCCATCGGTAGATAGATATGTAAGAAATGTTTTGTTTTTTTGTTTATGATAAAAAAAAATAACGTAAATTATTTATGTCTCAACTTAAGAAGATGAATCTATTTCCCTCTCTCTATATCTTTCTCATTCTCTCTCTCCAATGGTAGATAGATATGCAAGAAAGGTTTTGTTTTTTATGCAGAAATGCTTGTTCACGCTACAATAGAAATTTGAGATTAAAAATAAAATAATTACTAATTCATGAGAGCAGCCCTAAATTAATCTTTCTCAGGATAGGCAAGATAATCATGTTCAGACAGCTTGAAAAAAAAAAAAAAAACTCGGAAAGTTGTAGCTCTTCATGACTTTGAAAAATCTTTGACATTGAATATTATGACAGAATCTAGGATGAAAACAAAACAAAAAAAAAATGTCATTTTCCACACCTTTTAGTAATTATAGTTCTACTCTAGATTAGACTCTTGTGGTGGTGGCAGGTAGACTTTGAAGATCACATAATTCAGTTACCTGAATCTGATTTCTAAAAGACATACCTGGGGTGTGTGTCACAGGTATTTGGGGGGGGGTTAACAATTTTGGAGACATATCTCCTGAGGGTTGCATAAACAATGCAGCAATGATGGTATTGCAAATAGATATAAAACATTCCTCTGCATACACCTGCATCTAAAAACTAAGGTGCAACTGTAGGTAAATATGTGCAACCAAGTGGTATTACAGGATCATAATGGGTAAAGGTGCTGTTGTTATAGACAAGCGTATGGTTGCAAGAAGGAAATACGACAACAGCAGAAATAGATTTACGTGATTTATTTCAATAGGAACGTGTGGGTTTGGGACAGCTACCTTGTGGTATAGTTCATAGGCCGGCTGAAGATCTGGGTTGATCTCTCATAGTAGTTCTCGCTGGTTGGCGTGGTGTACTGCTGCTGACTGCTCAGCCTGACCGTGACAGGTCTCTTCCCTGGCCTCCTGTTGACTGCCGTTGTACTTCCGTGTGACCCCTTTTATGGTGATTTTTATGGCTTAACAGGCTCGAAAAACAACGTGAGTATAATTAGGAGGGAAGCATTTTTATTGGTCAAAAAATAGAAACACTTTAAAATATTATTTTATTTTTCGACTGAAACTCATGCGTTGGGCTTGTATGCAAACGACGATAATGGTCATTTTGTGACGGGGCCTTGTCCCGTTCACATCCGACTCTCACTCTTGAGTATGTTAGTTTATTTGCCTGTAAATCAGCCAAGATATGTCTTCTTTTATTTTATAAAACTGTTAGTCAACAGTTTGTAGCATGTGGTGCTACTTTGTAATCAATGTAGTTGTTTTAGACAGGACTGCTGTAAGAGTCTTCTGCTCTCACCCCAATCTATAATACAGGGACCCTCTACTTGACTACATCTCAGTTTTCATAAGGTAGTACTCATTTAAAATACAAATTTTATTGTAAATTAATTATGTACAATAATGGATCATATGCATATATTACAATTAAACTATAAAAATTGAAAATAAATACATTGTATCTAAATTCAAATTAGAGACATGTCATAATAAAATATTCCATCTTGAATAAATCAACAATGTTTTGTGGCAATTTTTAACATCAGCTTGAGATTTTTCTTGTTAAAAAGTTGAATAATTTTAATGCATTCAACATTATGAATTTAAAATAGTGAATTTTATATAACTTTTTTTTTTTTTTTTTTTTTTTTTTTTTGAGATGAGCAAAACAAATTCACAGATTTGGATAAAAAAAAAAAACAGCCCCAGAATAATGTCAAAATTAACAAAAAAAATTTTTCATCCTCTAATAGTCAGTGGTGCTTAGCTTAATTTGTTACCTATATGTAGGTAGAAAAAAAGAAAATGTTGATAAGATAGTGAAGGTCACAAAGCACTACCCAGGGCACACAATCAGGCATGAAGGTTGGGGTGTTTGCGGGTAGTACACACCAGCCCTGGTTTTAGAGTTGAAATAAACAGATTGAGAAGTTTCAAAAGAAACAAATTTAACATTTTCAAAAGAAATGAATTTCATCAGGGGCAATTTTATACATATTTATATCAAGAACATTATGGCTCACAAAAATAGAAAGTGATGTTTACATATATATATATATAGATGTTATGATGTGTATTTTGTCAGTCAAGTATAGTTATTTATCTCGCATACGAAGAGATGCTCCACCCTTATTGCTTGGGTATTTATAAAGTCTATGTCTTAGCTATGCTAATTAAGCAGTCATTTATATATCACTACACTGATAGTTAAAAAAATGAGTTAAAGAAAAATTTCTATTCTTAGCTGGTGTGAGTGGTTGGGTTGAAATTCACTCGTCAACTGCCCACAGAGTTTTTCCCTTGAAAGGAAGAGTCCTGTTGTTGTCATTACTACATCTTGGAGCAAAAAAGAAAGAGAAACTAAATCCTTTTCTATTGTCCTGAACAGAATGACATGTAGCAGTCATCCTGACAGAAAAGGTGGGGTAATCTCCACACATACATGTGTGACCATGCATGTTAAAGAACACATGTATTTCAGCATATATATATATATATATATATATATATATATATAGAATGACCAAATCTCATCAGCAAACTGTCAAGTGTAAAACTTCCCTCCTCCTTTCTATAGGAAGGGTTGGAAGGTTCAGCTGCCACTTATTGATGAAATTGAGAATATTTGTTTTTTTTTTATTTTTATTTTAATCATTTAACCTCAAGCAAGGCAATATAGCCACTAAGACACAAGAGGTTAGTGAGTGTGAAAGAATAAAAAAAATTATTACGGAGCAAGGATAATAAAAGAGGAATCAAGAAGACAGTAGATTAAACAGAAAACTAAATTTGTCTTCTTGGCTTCAATCTATGACAATTTTATTGCGATGTATGATTTGTCTAAAGTCATTTAGTCAACCAGGCTCCTGTTAATTTTCAAAATAAATCAGAAAACCAATTTTTTTTTAAAAATATTAGCTTCTGAAATTTTTACGTAAATGTGGAAAATGTCTAAAGGTCTTCAGTATCTGTCTATATTTCTGAGATGAGGTATTATGTACACTATTTACATTATTCGGACTAGTGTCCTCATCTTTGTCACCATATTTATATTATAATAATAATATATTTATATATATTGTATGCTCCAGCCTTCTTCAGGTGGTTGGAATGTTGAACTGAACACTCACTGGGGTAGACTGTTCTAGTTCCACGTGCCATGTCTAATAGATGTCAGTTGTCAGTTATCTGCTGCCTTAACCGGGTATTGAACTCTCACTCTTTTGGGTCATGTCACTGGATCTAACCAACACCTTTATCCACTGTGCCATGTGTCTCTGTGTATGAATTTCTGGGTATTATAAACCTAATGTCTTCAGCAACCATTTTTTACCAGTTCTCATATTGCAATTTTTTGCTGTTATCAGTACATGTTTTTACCAGAGCTCATATTGCAATTTTTGTTGTTATTATCACTTTTCTCTGGCAAGTTACTGGTTTCCATATTGTATTCATTTCTATGCTTGGTCGGCTCAGGAGATTTTTGTGGCCTAGCATATGTGCTGATTCCTTAAATTTATGAATTTTCCAATGGTGTTCCTTGTCTATGATCTCAACCTGATCCCACAGAGCGTGGTGATCTCCCTTTTCTCTCCATATGTGGTCAGCCATGACTGATTTTTCCACTTCCCCTCGTGTTACAGCTTTCTGGTTTTCTTGAAGCCTTACCTTAAGGGAGTGGCCTGTCTCCCCTTTATATTTCTTTCTCCAGTTGCACAAACATACTATATGTTCTATATAAATCACATTATTAGAAACATGACTCTATATAAAATATCTCACTCCCACTATCAATCTCACCTTATTCAACAGTGGGAGTGTTGTGTTGAAAATCTTTTAAAAATAGAAAGGCACTCACTTGAATTCCAGAACTGGTAATAAATCTTATATAGGGAAAAAGTCTATAGGTCTTTTATTTTTTTAGCTTTTCACCCCAAGGAAGGTGGGAGTGCCACTAGCACACAAGGGGTTACAGAGAGTGGGAGCAAGAGTAAAGAGGCGTAATAGAGGAACAGATGAAGAGAAGGTTTGGGAATAGTTCAACACGTCTGGAAATTGCATTTGAATAGTTGGAGATTATAGCTATCAGGGAAGCAAGTAAGAGGTGTTGATCATGTTCACTATAATCTATGAATATAGAATACAGTGCAGTACGTAATCTGTTCAATGAAACAACATTAAAGATTAACACTCAAGAGTCAGACACTGTACTGAATCTGACTATATTGCCAATACCACCAGCAGCTGTTCCATAATTCTTCAGTCTTCGATATCAAAGGCTGGCAGTGCATATTTGGGAAAAACATGGCCGCTTTATACACGTCGCATTGAATATTTTGAGCCTTCTGATTGGTTAACCCATCTATTGGTGAACTATAAAATGAGTCAGCTCATTTTGGCTGGCTCACTAGTACACCAGGGGACCCAAAAACTCCAACAAGAGGAAGGGAGTTCCACAGATGGGAAGTGCGAGACATGAAGCTATTGGAGTAGAAGAGATGGCTACATTTAACCATTTCGACAGTGAAAGGGTGGGACTGAGATGCCAACCTGGTAGAACGTTCCATAAACTAAGTAAAAACAAAAAAAAACAAAAGTGTAATTGAAATAAAAAAAAAAACATTTACAATAAGGTAATATATCCGATAAAAAAATGTCTACATTTTATGAGAGGATCAATTAAAAAATATAGAATTAGGAATCATTAAAATGTCATATCTGATCTAGTCTTCACACTTTTAGCATTTCTTTTAGTCTGGAAACACGTTTTTTTTGTTTTATTGGAAGCATGCTTGTTCACTATAGAATTATAAGCTCAGTTTCGGACTGAAATTCGTGACTGAAATAAAAAAAAATATGTTATAGACACCATAACAAAAAGAATCACAGACAACATGACACTAACTTCAACACAAAGATGCACATGAACGAACTTTTGGTGCATGTGAAATGCGTCAATATAGAATGTTGTTTTTTCTTCTTTATACCTTTTTTTTTTTTTTTTTTAATTTAGCAATTTTTTATTATTGTTGGAGAGAGTCCTCGTTCCTGGGAACTCTCCCTCAGGATATAAAAAGCCTGATAAAGTGAAACCAGTTGTGTAATCCATCTCTACCCAGCCCACTATTTATGCACCCCCACATCTTCTTAGATATTTATAGTATGCATGATGGACGGTACATATAGAATTAGAGCAAAAGACAACAGAGAAATGAGATGGATGAAAAGAATAATGTTTGTGCATATGGCTTACACAAAAAAAAAATAGTTTCATTTTATTACGAGACAATGTATAACCAGCTCTCTCTCCACAACTTTTCATATACAGACAAACCTCTAATCTACGGACCCCCCCCATCAATGGATGCAACGGACAAAATCTACATTCAGAATAAAAAAAATGTGCAGGAAAAAACTTCCAAATTGTCAGCAATATATTTCAAAATTTGTGAGCTTAGCTGAATAAGTCATATATATGGTTGGTTAAAGACAAATCATATATATATATATATATATATATATATATATATATAGGGTTGGTTAAAGACAAGTCATATAGATATATATATATATATGGTTGGTTAAAGACAAGTCATATATATATATATATATATATGGTTGGTTAAAGACATGTCATATATATATATATATATATATGGTTGGTTAAACATCAATAAATGTTTTTTGTTAACACTTCTGCTGCTGTTAACGTACTTATGTCTTTCCAAACCCAATGTTGCCTGCTAATTATCTATATTTTTAAGAGACTGTGAAATATCATTCACTAGGTGTTCATATCCCAAACTATCGAACACTTTGTGCTATTTCCAAACTCAGTTAGATGGTTGTTTTTGTTTAACAACTTATCAACCTCTATGGGTTATTAAATAGTCAAATCTAAATCTTTTGTACACAATTTTATTTTCTTAATTATTTTTTTTTTCAGATAATAAAAGATTTAGTGATATGATACAAGTCTTACTAATCAACCCATAGCTGGGGGGAGAAGAGGTGGATTCTTACCTTTCCTAAGTGTAAGTGAATATAATGAATCCAACTGAAATTGGAACTCTGATCTCTGAATAACAATTCTGAGTCATTATACATTACACCACTTCCATATCAAGGCTTATAGCACCTGGTATTTCCAAGAAGTCACCCATCTAGGTACTGACCGGGTTCAGTGTTGCTTAACTTCAGTGAACGTACAAGAACTAGTATTTTAATGTAATGTAGCTGTAAGCCTTTTTAATTTTAAGAAATCATCTGAGAGCATATTTTGTTTTGGCTTCTGTAGGCAGATCAATTTACAATGAATTTACCATAAATGCAAGATAGACCTTCTATTAACTTTTGTAAAACCTTTTTTTTTTTTTTTAGACATACATTTTCTGGAGTACTTAATCTATAATAATATGAATAAAATTTTTAAAAAATTGTAATTTCTGGTCACAGAAATTATACAATTCTATCAAAAATCATCATTTTTGTACAATTTTGCCAAAAATCGTATTCTGTAATGTGCTGGTAACAAAAGAAATAGTTTTTATAGTTTGTGGAAAGTAGAATTTTTTGAAAACATTATTAAAAATGTTCAGACAAGGATTCTTCCTCACAGATTAGTTTTCAACACTTTTACTGTTATTTGTTGGTCACTTGATGTTTCACCATCAGCTTGCTTCAAAGAATCAAGGGAAACATTTATGCCGTGCAGACAGGCTGACTCTCTTGACTCACGGTGCGCCTTGGTATAGATTTGAGCTGACATCTTTAAGTTGGCTGACTGACCATTGAAAATTTTTTTATAATACTTTTTTTGTAATGCCATGTCCTTTAAGAATAAAGACAATAATGGCTCTCCACAAATTCCATTCCTTTATTATTTCTGAATTGCTATAACTTCTTGGAAACAACTGCCTTTTCCATGGTTTAGAATTCAGAGTTTTCCTTCTCTTAGAAGGTTGCCACCCACAGCTATTTAACTTATAGCTGGGAGTTGGGAAAAGATGGATTCATATTTTTCTTAATCGTATTTGTGCAAAAGTGAATGCAGCGGACTAGGCCTGAACTTGAACTCAGTTCCCTGGTTGCACTTTCCCTGCTAATAACCATTACACTATAAACATATTACACTTGTCATAGGTTCTACATAGATGCAGCAGATTTTACAAGTATGTAAAAGTACCGATTACAAAAATTGCATAGATTGTGTAGCATTCATTTGTTCAATTTTATGGATATTTACTAAACTTAGCTTAGTATGACAAAAGGCTAAGAAGATAGCTAGGAAGATTATGTTGCATCAATTTTCCAAGTTGGGAGAGTCTTTTTTTTTAATGGCATGTCTCTTCAGAATATGGGCAATTATGATTCTCAACTGATTTCTTTATCATCTGTAAAATGCCATAATTGGGAAAGATAGTGGAGTAGTTTTCCATTGTCTTCTCCATGGTTTGAAATTCAGTTTTCATTCTCTTATACACATTGTCACCTAAGGGTATTTAACCCATAACTGAGGGGAGAAGAGATGGATTCATGTCTTTCCCAAGGATATTTGTGAAAAAGTGAATATGAGGCTAGAATTTGAACTTGGTTTGCTAATTTTACTTTTAATACTGATAACCTTTAAGCTACCTGCACTTAGAAAACTTGTAAATTAATTTTTTTTTAAATTACTTCAAATCAGTTTCAACGTTTTAAAAATTATCTTTTCATGTCATGGTGACTTCTTTTCTATTATGTTTACATCAGTTTCCGTTTAGCTTACTATTTATGTATAAATTACCTGATCTTATTTCAAACTAACTGCCATGGCTGTCTAACCACATTGAACAATTTGCATATCATTACAAACTATTAGTAATGTGATATAGTTACAACATTATATGTAGTTAAGTATATGTCTCAAACTGGTGTTTGGTAACCACAGTCATTGTTCCGTAGTGAGCTGAATCAGCGTTTCTATGTTAGTTATCTCCATGGCAGTTTTCAGGGTAATACACCAAATTGTACTTTCTTGTACAAAAAATCAAATCAACCATTTTTTCACTAGGAGAAAGTTTATTTTGTAGCATTAAATAGCACAACACTTATGGTCAGTATTGGCTACTTTTATTGTCCCCAATAAGGAAATTTTGACAACTACTTGTCAGTGATGGAGAAGGAGAAGAGTGTGAGAGAGAGCTCCTAATCTTAGCATTTCACATTCCTATGAAACCAAAATTCTGACTGGAGAATTTTGCAGGGAGAAGCTCTTTTTTGACGAGTGAATCTTGCCTTCTTGCTAATTACAGATTCAGCAATTCATGGGCCAGTAAAAAAGTATCACTACATACTTCTTTTTCTTTTTTGCTGAAATGACCCTCTCAAATATATAGTATTTCAGAAATACAATATATTTCCAACCTGTGCTTGTTTTCTTCTTAATCCTTAACCTTTAATTATTTTTTTTTTATTTTACATGCACACTGTTACGGTGTCATTTACATGACTTGCTAACTATGATCTACTGTAGGTATTCAGACATTTATATATATATATATATATATGTGTGTGTGTGCAAATATATAGAAAAATAGGAAAGCACCACTAGGTTAATAATCCAAAGGTCTTTAATAATTTTGTTTTTATTTTTAAAAAACAGTGCTCAATACATAAGTAGAGCCTAAATTATAATTATTTTTTAAAAATATGATTCCATTGCTCCTTAAGAGTTCTTATGTTTTAAAAATAGAAGCTAAAAAAACAGCTCTATTTCATTTTGGAATTTTACAAAATCCACTTGAGGATAAACAGAGCTGGTTTTTTAGCTTTTGTTTTTGAAACATGAGAACTCTTATGTCGTGATAGAATCATATTTTTAAAAAATAATTATAATATATATATATATATAAAGATTCATGTTGAAAAGATAAAAAAATAAAAAAACAAATGAAAACTACAGGCAAAAGTTCATTTTCTCCATCAAGACATTCATTTCTTTAGTTCACTGCTACCAGCAAGCAGAAATATTTCTTCTCCTGATGATG
The DNA here is from genome assembly GCA_903632075.3 of Acanthosepion pharaonis. NCBI lineage: Eukaryota > Metazoa > Mollusca > Cephalopoda > Sepiida > Sepiidae > Acanthosepion > Acanthosepion pharaonis. The sequence goes on from CAHIKZ030005417.1 coordinate 428,234, forward strand.
GCCATTTTGGCCGAAACTAGTTGAGGAATCTAAATGAAATAATAATAATAAAAACGAAAGAATATTAATCTACAACCCAGGTTGTCTGAAGATTTTAATTTTTTAATATTTTTTATTGTTCAAAATACATACATATGTATATAGTCGACTCTCCCGTCGAATTCAACGTATGAAGGTCAAGCAGATCAGTTTCCAGGAAAGTCTATAGAACCCAGTCTGTCCTGCTATTTTACCCAAAGCTGGAGGGAGAAGAAGAGGATTCATACCTTTCCCAAGGGTATTAGCACATAAGTGAATATAATGGATTCGACTGGAATTCGAACTCGGCTCTGCGATTCCTCAATCCAAGCCGCTATCCATTACTCCACCGTGCCTCTCATATATATATATATATATATATATATATATATATATATATATATATATATATATATATATATAAATATATAAATATATAAATAAAAGATTATAAGATTTTTTTATAAGATTATTATATATATATAAGAACAGTTTGGGAGGAAAAATGTATGACAAAGTGGAAAAAGTTTTTGCATTACACATTCTTTCCCTTAGCACTTCATTGAACTTAGGTTTGTTTACATCAATGCAACAATACATACACATGAATGAGAGACCCTGGGAATTTTAAATTTAGAAATTTCTTTTTTTTAAATGTGTTCTGGTTACATTCATTCAAATATACACTCTTAAGTAGGCACCAGAGGGAAGTCATCAGTGATATAAATTGACTTGGTTCATCAGAGAGTTCTGGGTCTTTCTCCATCACCAAATTGACTGAATCAGGGGAGATCAATCCCAGATTCCCCTTCACAATCAAATGCCAGCAGATACTCTGGTCTTTTTAATGAATTAGACAAAAATAGACCACATTTTCCACACACCTGATTGGATGTTTGTAACAACCAATCCACTGCATGAACGGTCTTTTAAATGGTCCAGGGATGGGGGTGGGGTCTGGACTGGCTTTTTTTTTTTTTTTTTTTTGGTAGATAGCAGTTTCAATGGATAACTGAGGAGGTAATTTAACGTTCTTAAATTAAATCCTTTTTGTTATTTCCTAAGTAAGGTTTGATGCTTTACTCTAAATATTTACAGTTTTGCTTTTATTTGTAGTTGTGGGGGGAGGACTTATACTTAATCCAGGTTCATTTAGATTCTTTTTTCTTTATCTTTCCATCATATTTGTTATTAAATATCCCACATTGCGATAACAGAGGATCGACCAATAACAAAGATGATGAAAAAACAAAAGAAAAAGAATCTAAAATAAATTGGTTAGCTTATGTGCCAAAAGCGCATTTAAAAAAAAAATTCTTCTAAAATCAAAATTCCCAGCATCTCTCCTTCATGTGCCATGGACATCTCTGATTTCCAACCATTCAGCCGTGTGAGTATCACCGACAGCATTTTAGATGACAATAAGTTCTACATATTATTATATACTCCTGTATATTCTTAAGGAGGTATGGTGGAGTAATGGATAGCAGCTCAGATTGAGAAATCGGAGAGCCAAGTTCAAATTTCAGTTGAATCCATTACATTCACTTATGTGCTAATATCCTTGGGAAAGGTATGAATTCTTTTCTTCTCCCACCAGCTATGGGTAAATAGCAGGTCAGACTGGGTTCTATAGCCTTGGATGGCAACTGGTCTATCGCAGAAAGAAATGGCAACCTACTGCAGGAAAAAAATCTGCCTTGTCAGTCATGTATCAAAAGATACATGATCGCCTAAATGTGTATCACGCATGGCATGTAACTGACTGAACTGACTGATATATACTTCTATACTCCTATATATTCTTTATATAGTCATATAACTTTTAAATACTCCTATATATTCTTTTTATATACTCCAATTCTTATATGTTTGAAATCTGCAAGAAAAAAAAAGTTTCTACTGAAAAAAACTAGGTTGCACCAGAAAGATAAAATATATTTGTAAATATTTAATCAACTTGTTTTTTATTCTTTTGTTATACTCCTACCTTCAGCGAGATGAGAAGATGATCAATTTTGATAGACAAAAGCTGTACTGACTATTTACAAATATATAAGAATGAATTATTAACTAAAAGGCAACTGTTCACAATAATCCATAAATGTTATTGTTATCAATAAAACTATAAAGTTTGTAATAAAATGATTATTATTATTATTCATTGATAATCTTAATGCATTTGTTTTTACAAGCAGAGACAACATAGGAATCAAAACAACAATGATTAGGATAGACATCTGAATAACTTGGAGATTATAATTTCACCTCACAAAAATAAAAATGAAATAAAAGTTTTAGATTGAAATTCCCTGTCGGTTTATCTGGATCAACATACACCTGATGAAGACCAGAGGGCACAATTCCCGAAACATTGCAATAACAACAAAGATAAGTACACTAGTTAGTCAGTTACACACCATGCAGGATATACACTTAGACAATCATATATCTTTTGATACATGACTGATGAGGCAGATTTTTTTTTCCACAGTAGGTTGCCATTTCTTTCTGCGGTAGACCAGTTGCCATCCAAGGCTACAGAACCCAGTCTGTTCTGCTATTTACCCAGAGTTGGGTGGTGAAGAAGAAGATTCATACCTTTCCCAAGGATATTAGCACATAAGTGAATGTAATGGATTCAAATAGAATTCAAACTCTGCTCTCCGATTCCTCAATTTGAGCCACTATTCATTACACCACTGTAATTTATCTTATTCTCCAGCTGACAGAAATTAAAAAAAAATTGCTTGGTTGCAATCAAGAATACACTAACTGCATCACTGTGTAGTGAGGTAAACCTCAATTAAAAAGGGGGCCACCTGTTTGCCATACCTATTTTTTTTTATCATTTCACCCAAAATTACATGGTAGTACCATTAGTACACAGAGGGTTACAGGAAGTAAAAGAAAAGACTGAGAATATGGAGGATTGAGAAAAGGGCAGAAGATTAATGTGATTCAAGAAGACAGAAAATAGCAATTGATGTTGCATTTAAATTTCTGAAGATTGTAGTTATCACGGAAGCAAGTAAACAGAAGGGAATTTCACAGGTGGGAAGAAAAGAAACTGTTGGATGTTTTGACTCCTTACAAACAGAAACCATTTTTACCTTTTTTGACTTTTGTGCAAACTGGATCTATATCTACCTATTGGTTATCAAACAATAGAATTTAGAATTAAGTAGCCTGGAATATGTTGATCTACTCTGAAGCAAAATAAACCAAATAAAATTTTTAAAAAAAGAAAAAAAAAACTTGTTTTATTTTTTATTGTTTCTATAACTGAGTGGATGTGCAGGTGGTGTAATGGATACCAGCTCAGAATATCCAGAACTTAGACAAAGTCAATCCATCATGGTCAGAATTCCATGCCCACAGGGATTTCTGACCAGTAGTGTGCTATCCTGGCCCAGCCTCTTCATTCTGTAAAATAAAATTAGACCAGACTTATTAACTTCACTAATAGCTGAGGACCCTAAACAACAATTTCATCTATTTATCATAAGAATTTCAAATCAATTGAAGCTCCCTTATCAAATTGATTATTGAAGGATCTATAACTGCTTGTCAACAATGACAGTGTGAATCAACAATTGTCTAATTGTTGGTGTGTCCTTGCTGTCAAATATAATGAATAATATAAGCAGACCATAAAAAATGTTTTATGTTTAAATCATGATAATCAACTGATTTGAAATTCTTATGATAAATAAGTGAAATTGTTTTTATTCATCATTAGAGCAGTGTTTCTCAATCTTTTTTTTTACCTCAGGGTACACTTGTAGAATAACTAAAACACTGGAGCACACTTTAATTTTTAATAAGAAAAAATTAGTCAAGAAATTTAAAAATATGAAATTTTGGTTTAGCATTCCCAAAGAAGATTAGCAGTACAGTTTTCATTTAAAGGGATTTATGACATCTTTGCTACAGTACTTATCATACTTATTAGAAAACCTGGGTTGTGTGTGTGTGTGTCTGTACATTTATATATTGGATCGGATTTCCTACATTTTTCAACTGATTTCAACAAAACTTCACAGGACTACGTAAAATTACCTTGCGGTGGTTCTGACAGCACCAAAAATTGGAAAAACACAATTGTTTTTGCATGAAATCAATTTGAAAACACGATTAAGAGGCATTGCTGTCGAGAAGAAAGGGGGACAACTCATATCGAGTTATACTTATTATAAAACCCAGGTTGTTTTTGTGTGTATGTCTGTGTTCCTTTATATATAAGATCGGATTTCCTAACTGATTTCAACAAAAGTTCACTTTTTTTTTTTTTGGCAGGTAGTGTTTCTTATTGTCTTGCACATTTTTTTCTTTAAATTTACAAGACAATTGTTTATAATAAAATTCTATTCAATTGATAGACTCATAATGATTGAAAACAATGCTTTTCTTTGAGTTTGGGTTTGACCAATTCATAAAAAAAAACAAAAAATACTAATTAAGACATGCGTGTCAAAAACCTTAAACAACAATCTTTGTCAATTTTATTTTTCAGTCTTTATGATGGTCGAACTTGAATTGTTACGTCCTGATTAACGAGGCTCTACGCTAGTATTTTATGAATTTAAACCTTTACCCCATATTGAGCCACTACATTTTTTTGAGGGAGCAAAAAATACTGTTTTAAAATATTTAACTTTCTTAGTATTGTGTGTAAAACCCTAATATTTTGATGGTTGTTTTGACATTGAAACAAAAAAATTGAACAAAATAAAAAAACAAATACATTACCTTTTACCTTGTGAATTCTCTGGGTGCAATGTGGCTAAAAAGGCTTTGGTTTCATCAAAAGTGACGTCCTTCAATGTATTTACATATGAGTAGATACCAAAATTTGTTCTTTCTTTCACCTGAATAGCATATTTATTTGTCTTGTTGACAAATAAAGTTATTATTTTGTTGTTTATAAATAGATGAAATAATTCACCTTTGAAAGGCTCTTTCCAAGTAGCTTCCATAAAATTTAGCCAAACATTACTTAGTGATCACATCACAGGCATGGTTATCATCTCAATCTGACACTTCACTGTCAATATCCACTTGAGTAAAGAATTTAAAATCATCATTGGAGTCCAAATCAAAGAAAAACTCCTGATAAAAGCTTTATTGGATGTTGAGGTGGCCATTTTCATTTAAAAATATCATAAAAAATTTAATGTGCATTTAATTGATGTTACACCTTGTGTAGAGTGTAGAAGAATACAAAATGGCGTCGGAAAATAGCGGTTTAGCTTCCTTCCAAAATGGTAGTAGGTTATTTCCAGCTAAAATACTGGAAGTAACAGTTGACAAGTGTTTATTTATAGCAACTCTCTCAAGAATGCGCCTAGAGCAGCTAAGGGAGAGAATTCTATGGTAACAATTTTCGCCTTCAGCTTTTAAGCAAAGTTTTAAACTGGCGATGAGGTCTCATCCATTTCCATTTGAGCTGGCTAGATGTAGCCATAAGTTCTATGCTAACAGTTTCTTTTCTTGCTTGTAGAACTCTTTTCCAGCTCCATGATTTTCAACCAACATTAATCTCCAAAAATTCCAATCACTTTCTACTCTCCTCCTGATTACTCTTCTTTTGTTCTTGCTCCTTAATAAAGTTTCTGTCTTCTAATTCTTCCATACCCAATAAGCCCTTGTGTCTGCAACAGCATAGATATTTTGGAGTTGATGTAGTATTAATATGTGACATGATATTATTTGTTGAATGTTGTTAAAGTAATTGCTATATGTATTTGTAGTGTAGGAGGATCTTTTTTTATATTGAAAACAAAATGAATTAAAATGTGCAACAATAACACAAACAATAAAAAGATGATGTACATGTTGACATAAATAACAAGAATTTGTATTTTCTTTTTGTGATGTGAATTACATAATATTGGTATGATGTGTGTAAAAATATTCTGAGTGTCTCTTTTGTTTAAAAGTCAGTGCTTACTTGGTTTGGTTCTGAGAATTTCGTTTGTGAGGATGCATTTGAAATCATCTGTTTTCAATCCTCCCGGAATGCTGGCAGTCATGTGTTTCTGTACTGCTACTTGTCTACTCATCTACTGGCTACTGTTATAGGTACTCTAGTCTACTCTACTCTACTCTACTCTACTGACTCTCTTGTGGTGGAAGGGTCGTTTTTATAATCATGAGGGTTAGGATGATAAGATTCTTTTCTGTCATCTCTGATGGTCAAGTTATTTTTAGAATGATAAAATATCATCATTCTCGACCATAACATATCTTAGTAGCTTTACTCTCATGCTTGGTGTGAACTCACTTAAAAAAAATAAAGAAAGAATCTGTCCTTTTTTTTTAGCAAGGCCAATAATGACTGATTTAAATCCCTTGAAGAAGTCAAAAGGGAAATTATTATCCTATCTTTCTTAGAGATTAAAGCATTTAGCATCCAATTTAAAATATCAAATGACAATGACATGACAAGGACATAGAAGGCATGTGCTTGGTGTCTCTAGCTTTTTAAAAACAAGGATATTTTTAAATATAAAACTAATACATAAATTAATCTTCTGTTAACTCTGGGAATATCTGACTACATTCCAAGGTGCATAGGTTGAGAAATGCTGTATTAGAAGGTTCTCAGCAATTAACAAAGTTAATAAACCTGTTCTGATTATCTTCTAATGAACAAGTAATATTTCTGACATAGTATGAATGGTTTCTTAGCAATCGATAAGGTGAAATTACATTGGGCTGATTACTTTATAATATACAGGTAGTGTTAACAAGTCACTGGAGACTTGTCACAGATCTGTTTGACTTGAGTGCTTGTTCTGAGCTGATTATTATTTGATCTTTTAGGTGAGTTCCACCCTAAAGCTAAATCGCCACCCATTTGGTTTTGCATGAAAAATAAGAATCTTGAATTATGTTGTATTGTTACAGCCAAATAAAGCAAGGTGATTAGTCACTAAAAATCCACTAAAGCCAGGATTTACATCTGACAAATTAGGTCATGCAATTAGGCCACACTGCCAAAATTGGTATTTTTCAATGTTTTTTTTTTATTTTTCTTTCTTTGCTTGTTTTTGTTTATACTTTTGCAAAGAAGAAAATGCCTGTTCCCCCGTCAAATCAAATGCTGTCGGTATATAATGCAGGACATGGGGTACGTCAGATAAAATGGATGTCGACAGGTTGACCACCTACCCATCAGCATGTGGTGGCTTGTCTCACTCTGCTGAAGCTATGACATACCAAGGAACCTGGGAGCACAAGTTACCTTTACTTCTCTACTGTTGCAACAATACTGACTATTGTTGCACATTTTTGGTCATATATTAAGAACTGAGACAATCTACCACTATCAGGATTCACATGCCCACAGGGTTCAGGCCATTCCTACTCAGTTTGAGTTGTCAAAGTTCATAATAGGATTTGCCACTTTTGGCTAGCCAACGCATTCTGTAACAGTCAATAGCAATTCAAATATGTGTACCTACTAAAATAAAGTTTATAGTAGTAAGAAAGAGTGTCAGGTAGAAAAATCCTTTCAAAACTGACTGTTGTTTACATTTCAGATGTGAAACTGAAGCAAATTTATGTAGATTTGTAGAAGCTCTAATGAAAATTGTACTTTCATTAAATAAGTTCATCCTGGATATGATGATAGACTCCACCCAGGAGCAAAACCTCTGATCGGAAGGTTTTGAAGGGCATGGAACCACCTCTTAATTGCTGTTGTTCCCAGGTCCACCCTGACTTGGGGTGGTAGCACCTGTTATGGCCCCCAGCTATGGATAAATAGTTAATCCCTAATCTGTGGTTAAAACACTATAAAAGTATAAAAACATTCATAGTAAAGATATCAGCAATACATTTTCATAGTAAAAAAATTACCAGCAATACATTTTTGTAAAAAATTAAAAAAAATAAAAATAAATGTTACCAGCAATATGTAATATACATAAAATAAAAAAAATGAAAATTGCCAGCAATACAGTTTTGTAAAAAAATAATCACCAGCAATATATTTTTGTAAAAGAAATTACTGATTGCTTCCAAGAAAATTTAATTTTAGCATTAAATGAACTATAAAGAGTTCATATGCCGTTAAACAGACAAACAAACAAACAACATAAATAGGTAATTCAAATCTTGCTCTGTCAGATTGGTGACTGTGGCTAATCTGGTAACAGTGTATTTTAGCTTAAACAGAGGTTTTCCTAATGGAAAAAAGACATGCAGTTTTGATTCCTGTCTGAGACACAATTTTTCTTTTGATGAACTTCTCAATAATTTGTTATTAATTTCACTATTTAAGAAAATACAAAAAATGAAACGAGGATAGTGACTCAAACATGTGTACCCAGGAAAAATAATGCTTATAGTAATAAAAAAAGAAACATTTGCTGAAGCAAAGAAACAATGATGTTTATGGTGTTGATTAATTTTTCTTTGCTATGAATTAAAACCATTTCATATTCAATGAAAATTTATAAATGAAATCATGAATTCATATACTTATTTTTTTTTTTTTTTTTTACAGGTAAGGAATTTATTTTGTATATTTTGTTTAAGGCTGAAAAGGTAAGTAAAAATGATTTTAATAAAAATCTAATTTCGTTTTGTTGAAGCATGTGTGAGGGATTTTACAGTGAACAATCTTTTTAAAAAGAATTTTAAACACTTTTAAAATTTAGAGAATGTTTTCAATAAGTTTCTAGTTTTGCTTTTAATTTTAATCTTGTATCAATTTTTATCAGATTTTTATAAAGAAAAAACAGACAGTTACGCTTTATTCAAATCTGATTACTGCTCATCATTGTGGTTTGACCACATTTTTTATAGTCAAGTAATTCAATGGCAGTGACAACCATGGTTGCGTCCCAATTTTAAATAATGAAAAGATGGTTATTAAAAACAAAGTAAGTTGTATTTACTACAACATTTGTTCCTTTGTTTTACAAATATTAAATATTATATATATATATATATATATTCATACATGTTTCATTAAATAATATAGACAAGTGTTGTCTATTTATTTTATGTAAATTTTTTTCATAACGTCTGATAAGTTTAATAACATTATCATTGAACGAAGAAAGAAATTCACAATATTGATCCATATTTTTTTAATACAATCTAAGCTTTCGGCTTATATAAGCCATTATCAAAGATGTCAATTACAACATATTAAACAATATACGGACAAGACAGTGATGATAGTCTGTCATTGTTTACATAGATGATCTCTAATCAACGATAAACACGTACATA